>VZRE01014873.1:1078237-1168992 GCA_013396775.1 Cephalopterus ornatus
GGGAGCGCTGGGAGCCGCGGCCTGGCGGCGGGAATGAGGGTTCCAGGGATGCAACGGCCGCCGTGTCGGGAATGGGGGTTCCAGGGAAACCACGGCCGCCGTGTCGGGAATGAGGGCGCCCGGCGGCGGCTCGTCCCGCAGCCTCGCGGGGGGATGGCGGTGGAATTGCACTGCCTTGGCTTGTTCACCCACCCGAGCGGAGGGATGAGGGTCGTTCAGCCACCCCAGCGGAGAGATGAGGGCTTGGCGGTGGCAAGGCGCCTCGTCCTCAAAGCCTGGAAGCTGAAGGAGCCCTTCCCCAAGGGAGGCGGCCCTGGCTGAGCCGGGGGTCCTCCCCCCGCTGCCCGTGGGCTCCATCCCGGTGTGGGGGTGCCCAGCAAAACACTCCTGCTTTGCTCTCACATCAAGCTGCGTGTGGGGCGATTTACTCCGCGTCGAGGTTACAGTGTTGAGACTGCCTGTCTTAGCTTCCCCTGCCTGTACGCCGTAATCTTATCTACTCCGACCAAACTTCCAAGCCAAGGGTTATTCCACTAAGCGAAGGGACCACGTCAAGCGTGTTTCCATAAGATGAATGTGGTGTTGCCTCGTACAGTACAAATCAGGGCACGAATTAGGAGAATATTATGTTCTATTCATGCTCCTGTCTTCGAATCTAAGATCCTGTTTACAGTGGGATTTTGAATGGTTCCAGCCCTCAGCAAAAGCGATTAGTAGAGGAACACCGAAGCAAACCTCGGGTTTAGACAAATAAACCATACCCAGTGTCAACATCTTTTATGGCAGGACTGAGACAGATGGGATCTGCTTGTAGTTGCTGCCATAGTTTCCAAGTCACCTCCCCAGCCAACCATGTCACCTCTGCCAGGTAACCACTTCCACCACGGGCAGCAGAGGGAAGAGCGAACATCATGACTTGGCTGGACGTCAGGCTAAATCTGACTTTTCATGGCCTTCATGGCCCTCAGTCCCATTTACCGACTCTTCCTCTGTGCCAGAAGTGAGCAAAGGATTCAGTGGTAACAGTTTCGTAAACTGCCATGGCAAGAATTGCCCCTCAGTTTCTGTAGTTTCAGGATGGAATAAGCTCTTCCGGTACAAATTGCAGATTTTGGTTGTCTCCAAAGAGGGGCTTGCTGCAAGGACAGCTGGGGCTGAGCCTGAAGGCAGGCACTTGCTCAGCTTTGCTCAAGGGGGAAGGGAGAGCATGTTGCTGGAAAGGAGAGCTCTTGAAATGCAGAGCCGAGCTGGTTCCCTGAGAAATACATCTATTAATCTCTGAGGTATCACTGTTAATAAGGTGGTACAATCTGTCATCTGATTTAACAGTGTCACCGGTAATAAGGTTTCATATTGCTTATGTTATCTGTTAATCCAAAAGGAGCCAAGTTTGAGGACACCACTGAAGAGCCCAGACCTGCACACACAGCTACATTTGAACAGCTGAAGTGTCAGCAGTATCCCAATATCCTGGCTTTATTTTGAGGTAGAACTTGTGGTGGCACAGCTCCCTTCCTGCTCAGTACCACATACTCATCCTTGCATTCCTCTGCCACTGCCCCAGTAATTTGCACTTTCAGGCTGTAAAAACATTCAGGAACACGTGACGTTGTGGACACCATGACTGGAAAGCTGCTGCTTTGAGGTTCTGATAAAAACTTGGGCTGACTCTTGTAAAATGAA
Organism: Cephalopterus ornatus; assembly: GCA_013396775.1. NCBI lineage: Eukaryota > Metazoa > Chordata > Aves > Passeriformes > Cotingidae > Cephalopterus > Cephalopterus ornatus. The sequence goes on from VZRE01014873.1 coordinate 1,079,921, forward strand.
TGTGCCAACACCTTCAAACGGGCACACGGAGCCACTGGATCTTGTCTCCATCTTTTCTTGTTCCTCCTGCTCCTTTTTGACTCTATCTTCTGTCTCTTCCCAAGCCACTCCCATTTTCATTTCCTTCCATGCTGCCTTGGACATTTGATCTAAACTCTACCAGGAAACGCATCCCAGAGAGTTTTTCTCTTCACAGTTTTCAAAGCCTGTTTTTCCACCTTTGTTCTGTGGCCACAGATCTCAAACTGGTGTAACTTCCTGTTCCATCAAAGAGGTACAGATTCAGGATACAAGTTAATAAAAATAAAAAAAAAATCACTGTTTCAGACTTGTTTACTTTGAATGAAAATAAGAACACTCATATCATGAAGCCTGATTGAGTGGAACCAGGTTAAGAAGACCCGTGACCATCTTGACAGTGGTGATGAAACTGGAAGATTTTGAACTGGATTATCTGTGCCTCTTAAGGAGAGCACTAAATTACTCAGCACACATATTGTTAGAGCAGTCCTGACCAAGAACATATTTTTAGTACCAGTGACTCTTGTTGAACTCACCTCTGTAATTGCTTTTGATGATCTATTGAATCAGAATGCCTTAAAAAAAAATCAGAACAAAAGAAACCCCTTATTATGGACCACAGAACCATTAAATCTAAATCCTAAAAATTGACATTAAACATAGAAAATTAAGGAAACAAAAACCTTATTAGTTTGATTACTTACTAAGTATAAAAGAGCCTTCGAATACCTAAGGTCCATTTGATTAAAAATGTTCGTAAGACTAGAAATATGTACTGGTGCACTCAGCCAGAATTTTAATAGATGAGTCAGAGTTACAAGAAGATGGACGAACTTTTTTTTTACTTGAGTGTATCCCTGCTGTGGGGCACAATCAGGTAGTGTGCTTGGAAGAAGCAGTGTACTGAAAATGAACAGTCAAGGGCTCGATAATAAGACATTTACCCTATTATTTTTTCACTGGGAAAGAGGATTTAGTTCTGATCAGGGCTGTGAGGTGTTTGTAAAATGGGTTGTCCAAAATGAACCAGGCAATCTTAGTTTGATACCCAACAGACTCCCATTTGGCACCTAATAAGAGGTGTTCACATAGCAAATCTGTTACTAATTGCAAATCTTGACAGTCAGGAGCACATGAGCTGTGTGGTTTGCCCTTATTATTTCTAGGTCAGATTTTACCCATGCAGAATCTCCTGCTGGCCCTTCACAAGCATTGTCTACTTGTCTGGGGAGGGAGAAATTTCTACTCTTGGACTATTTATGAGCATTAAGTTGTCACAGACATAATTTCTGAGTCAGACATCAAATGCCTTTAGAGGGTTATGCAAAGAGAGACACAGAAGTGGGGTCTGTAGTTTTCACTGCATTGCAAAATTGTCTTGGGTTGCACAAATCCATCAAACGAATATCAAGGACTTGCCAAAAGCTTCCTTTTCCCCACCCAAGATGAAAATTTAATTGCCACATGAGATGTCAAGTGCTGAATGAAATCCTCTCAGGAGGTTATCTTAATAAAAGTAAACATCTCACACAAAAGCTGAGTTTCTTCTGGCCCTTTGGCACGGACGAGTTCTTATTATGAGCCTGCACAATAACAAGTCTCCTGATTTGTTAAACAGATAACAGAGAAGCAGCTCCCCAGTTGCCAGAACGGATGTGTTAGTGACAAGACGTTGCTAACATTCCCAGGTACTTACTTTTTGGAGCTGCCAGTGGTGACAGGCTGGCTCTGGAGGCAGCACATGGGGAGCTCTTGGCCAATTTAGTGCAGTGGGGAGGTGAAGGGAGCTGAGCAGCACAGAGCCTTAATGAGGCAAAGGAAACGAGTCTGACAGGTGAAACTCCTCTCCACTCCCACTCTACACCGGGGAGTACATCAAGCATTTCTGGTAAATAAGGGTGGAGAGAAATACCCTTCTGCCTGCTTTTAACAAACAGAATATGAGGATCCAACCTTCCTGTCTTAGGGGTGTGCATGATAAAGGAGGAAGGTGATGGTTTGGTTAAGGTTTGATTTCAAAGCTTTAGTGGTAAAGCTCTTTCCCTTCCTTGGAATTAGAGAAAAAAGGGTTTGGGATTTGTTAACACATCTGAGGGCATGTGGCAGCAGAGCTACTCTGTGAAAAGTTACACTCTGGGTCTGAACCAGGATAAGGAACCTGTTGGCTTTTTTTTTTTTCCTTGCTGCAGACTGACCCAGATTTCTGCTTTATTTGACAGTCATTTTGAGCGGAGTGTGAAGGAGAAGCATCACTTACTGAAATACATGTCAATGGTCTTGTGAAACGAGTGCCTCTCCCTCCCTCAGCCTTCTCCCAGTCTAATTAATAAGGTCATCCCACTGAAGGCAGGCTTATAAATAGCTTTCCAAACACTAATGGAATTAGTTATGGCCTGGACAACTTTTCCAGGGTGACACAGGTATCTAAGAAGGGCTGGCTCCTTGGCATAGACAGCCACTGGCAGTAGAAATGTTGAAACATAAATATTTACATGGTGTCCCAGCTCTTGTGCCAACATTAACCTGAAATGGGATTATAGCATTGCTACTAATATAATAGAAAGACTTCCTGCAAGTAAAACAAGGGGTTTTAGAGCAATGGGCCTTGTATTAGATTATATTAGGCTAGATAATGAAATGTCAAATTCTGCTGAAGGTTTCTCTTTTGTCAGTATTTCTGAGGAAAGTGTATTTTTCATGGCCACAAACCCACAAGATTTTGTGGGGATAATAAACACTTACCTCGGGGAATAACACCAAAGTACTTGAAGTCAATAGGAATCATTATTATGACAGTAATTAATGGGAAAGCTATAAGCTTAGAAGAGAATGATGTTTTAAAATTCACTATTTAAATTACCTGTGAACCGAGCCATTGAACTGCTTTGAGAGCAATGGCTGAGTTTTAAAATTTGGTGGGAAGCTGGAATTTCATGATAAAAATAAAACCTAAATATGTGCAGAAAGTGTAAGGTCTGATTTTTTAGAAAACTTAAAGCAAAATGTAGAGAGAATGTATCTGACTTGGGGACTTCAAATCAATGAGCTTTAAGCTCCTAAACAAGAGACAGACATGAAATTATAATATGATTAATCTATGGGACTAATGAAGTTTAATTGCAGGAAAATAATGGAGAAACATTATTTTGTAGTCATTTGGTCTGTGAATCAAACAATAGTCCTGCCATGTACTGCGTTTTCAGTAGTGAACAAAAGGACATAGATTTCAAAATGCATATTGGGAAACCCAAAGAAGATCAAATTTGTTATTAATCCATCTTTTCAATCAAATTCCTCCTGGTTGCATGTTCTGAATATAACCTTCTCCTTAGATGAAGAAGCTGACACAAGGGCAGGAGGTGCTTCATGTAACTGAGAAGAGATCATGTCTTTAGAGAGGGAGAGAAAAGCAGCACTTTTCAGTCTCTGAAATGGCCTTGGACCAGCTGCACAAACTCTGAGTCATCAGATGAATCAAGTCTGTTGATGACTGAAGAGAACTTTTACTTCGAAAAAATACAGAAGTATCTTTCTTTCAGATATTGATTATGTAGCTTTTCCTGTGGGAAGCTTTAGTCATGAAGGTGCCAGATTTCAAGGCTTCTTTAGAAATAAAAAATGTCAGGGGAGTTTGGCTTTTAGTATTTGCACCATAAAAAGATGGTGGCCCATAGCCCTTGGAACATGAATCAGTTCCTCCAGCAGAAATCAGCATGTAATTTTGGCTAACAGGCAAGGAGGGGGTTATTAAAGGGCAATGCGAAGGTAAAATTCACTCATAAAGAGAATTTTATACAAAAGGCCAAATCAGGACAACCTGACTCAGGAACTAAACAGCTGTCACTGCCTTCAGGTTCAGTTTGGACTGTACCTTGAAGAGCACCTAAAAAATCACAGTTTAGATTCTTAAACCAAAAGGATAAGAGTCCTGAGACTCTGTGTTGTAGCTGCCTTTAGGAAGTCTACAGCAGAGAAAAAAGAATTACTCTGATTGTACTATAACAGTAGATACTCTCAGTGTCAGTAGATCCTAAGGGACCAAGTCTTCCAGCCCATCCTCCAGTTGCACTGATGGGGTCTCATCATCGTGACCTGCAAAGAAAACCATCACCAGCTGCACCCCTCTCTTAGGGGAAAAAAAGCCATTATCGCCCTCTGGCAAATGTTGGATTTTGGCATCCAGAAGTGGAGGCTTTTGAAGATCTTTTTAGCAACCTGTTACCCATGCAGAACTGAATTATTTTTCTTTGGCCCCAATGTTTTATATACCCCCAAATTTTTGCCTTTTAAAAATTAACTGTAAAATGTTCACACTTACACCAAAGCCAGAATGAAGCAGTTCCACGTTCAAATCCCTTTCCACAGTGGACCATCTTTAATCAGTGTTTATAACATTGACATGCACAAACCTTTACCCTCCTTTCTTCTTCCCACCATTGGGGTTTTTTTTCTCTGTGAACGTGTCTGCCATCCATAATCACTCTTAATACCTCATCTTTGACATCACAATCAATGAAGGGAAATAAGCTGTTACTTAATGGGGCTGACACAAAATCCATTTAAGTTAACGGAAAGACGCTCATTGTTTCCTATCAGCTCTAGGTCAGGCCAAAGTGAACAGAGTGGGTGGAATTTAGCCTGTCGTTTGTCATCTGAGAGGAAATGATTTCTACATCCCACTTGGAACTGCTTAGAGTTTTTAAACATATTTAGCAAAAGAAAACAAATGGATTTCTTGTCACCGGTTAAATAGTTGAAATTTTGCTCTGATGGGACGGTGTCTCATTTTGAGATTTTTAAGGTCAGTTTGCTTGAATTGTATTATTTTTTATGGTTGTGTTGTAGCTTAAAATGGTACTTAGTTTTCTCAATAGTTTGGGAAAAAAAGCAAACATAGGAGAGGAAGATCAAGATGAATGTAAGGCAGTGACACTGAAGGGGTGCCTGAGTGCCCCGTCAGGGTCACGAAGCACCGGCTGCACGGGAGCTCAGCCTCTCTGGCAGGGGCTGTGAGGAGCCCAGCAGCCTGTGAACTCCCTTTGCCCTTCCTGCCAGCCTCCTCCCAAAGCAGCTCGATGACAGCCTGCTGGTTTTATTTTTTAGAGGTTCCTTAAATACATTTGGAAAAGGAGAAAGCATCTGTAATGCACGGCATTGTCTCAGCTCTTCTAGTTTTTGTAAACAGACCTAATAAAATATGAATCCGTTTTTTCTCTCTGGCTCATAAATATTTACAAATATAATTCAGAAGCAAAATAAACATGTTCTTTACTGGAGCCCAACAAACATCAGACACACTGTCCCTACCATGTTTCCCAACCTGAATAATGCTTGTTAGCCTTGAGAAGAGGGAGTGGAGGGACTGGCAGGGACAGGAAGATCCAAGTGATCATCTAACTTGCAATTCCCCTGATATGTTTAGAGACTGGGGTTTTTTTCACTGTTTCTGCAGAAATAACTTCTGGTATTCAAGGACAAAACTCCAAACGTTCTTTCTCTTGGTTGGGGTATGTTACAAAGAGCAAAGGGAGTTCTGTTTCACCACATCCCTTGTGGCTGACAGGAAATTCTTGGGATGTAACATTTAATCACTGGTGGCCAGGCCAAGTTGCTGAGAGGTCAGAGGACTTGCAAGAGAGACAGGGGCATCAGGAGGTTTGATTCCAGTGCAAATTTGTCTACTCTGCTCCAAACAGAGTGATTGCAAAACCGATGTTACTGCTATTGGCAACTTTTGTGAGGCCTCCTGTCCACCATTCACTGAATTCTCAGTCTGTCCTTGAGTTTAGAGTTATAAATTGTGTTATCTTTGATGGAAGGGATAAGTTTTCAGGCAGACCCCAACCTGACTTCTCTTTCTGCTGTAGTGGATAAAAGTTTACAGCATTCCAGTGATGTAACTATGTGATTGGAACTCACACAAATGAGATTCTGACCCGTCACATAATTGATGGAAGCCCTAAAGGGAAAAAAAAAGCCCCTAATAGGTTTTTGGGAGCCAGTTGCACACTGAGTGGACAAGCAACAATCCAGAGGGGCACAGGAGTCCCTCGACCTGTTTTTCAAGATTGGAACCTCAGATAGCAAATTCCCATCCTCCTTATTCCTGGGTTTTGAGGCTCAGTAGCAATATTTACAGGGAGAGGTAGGTGGAACAAAATCAATAAATAAACAAGCAATGCCCCTGAGGTGTTTGTGTGTACAGAGTGTGGCTTTCCAGAAACTGCTCCTACCCTGTCACTTCCGAGCTGATTCTGGTTATCCAGAGGGGAGCAGGAACCCTCACCGGTGCTTAACCTTGTTCTGCAGCACTGGACATTACAACCTTCTTATCTGTAGCTTGTGTGCAAAATTGCAAGGCCACATTTTTGGGAACGGAACCCTGAGCCTTGGAGAGAGGCCACGCTTTCATAATGTTTCCTCAGTAGCTTCCCCCGTGGTGGGGACGCGGCGCTGGCAGCGGATCAAAGCCCAGGAATTCCTGCGCTGCGCTCGGCCCATTCCTCCTGGCTGAGGTCACACCACTCTGCCCCTTTCTGCTTGGTTTTAGCAGGATCAATTTTATAAATTAGAGGGCGAGGTGCAGCCTCAGGGTGAGGGTGAGGGTGGGGGAAGGCGCAGTGGTGCTCACCTGGCATGTGCCACAGCAAAGCACCGCGGTGGCATCTGCCCTGCCCTCGGCTGACCCTGCTGGCAGCTGTGCCCTGCACTGCTCTTATCGACTGCCCACGGCTCGTTTCAAGCAGCCTCACATCTGATGTAAATAGGAGTGGTGGTTTCTGAACAGCTTCCAAGTCCCCAGAACTTTACTGGAGGCTTGTAATAGCAGTCTGCTTAAATTGAAGATAAGAACCCCCAAGCCATCCGCAACCTGGCACTGGGAAAACCTCGGTGGAGGTTGCAGTCAAAATGACAAACTTTTGATCAGAAATTTATAAAGGCACTTTCAGCTTTTCAGTGGAAATCCAAATTCCCACGTTTTGGCAGCAAAGCTATATTGGGTAAATTTTGGCTAACATTAACCATTTAAAAGCTCTTTAGTGCCCACCCTTCAAGACAAAAAGGACGGCATCTCCTTCGAGGGAAGATGTCCCTGAACAGACTAGAGGTGACACTCTGGAGGAGCTCATCTCTCTCTCCTTTTGTTCTGGAGTTTCGTGGGGCAGGGGCCCAACCTTTGGATGGTGACATTAATCCCGCACAAACTGAGGGATGCTCCCCTTGCGTTCCTGCAGCACGGAAGGAATATATTAAAATGAATGGTTGTTAAACTCCAGGCTGTCTAGTGCACTAGACATAAGTGCTGCTTTTAGTCATCAATATATTGCTATTTAAAGAAGACTGGTACTTTTAAGTCTCCTGATTATTCATATTAAAAGAGTGTTTCTTTTTCATTTGAGATTTTATGCTGTCATGCAGACTTCTCCATAATTAAATGTATGCTTGGCTCTTTCTCTCTCCAGTTATGAAGACATTTAAAAGGGAACCTACCAAAAGCAACTGCCAGAAATTTTCCCGCACTTCAATTTAAAAATATTAATGTTGAATTACAGTGATGATAAAAGTCCAATATGAAATCACTAAAGGAAATTAAGGCTAAATCGTTTTGGTTTTGGAATCATCCAAGGTAGTTTGTTCAAACTAATATTTTTCTTACAGTTTCCCTGCAGAGACCTGTTCTCCACTGCACAAGGGGTGGTTTAAAAATAAACACTTTTAAGGACAGAATCTCTCCACCCACAGCATAAAAGACTAGTACTGAAGTTGCAAAATCAAAGGCCTTAACATTAGGGAACCTTTCTCTCTATGTCTAATATTGCACAGTATTTAACACCATAATCAAACTGCATTTTTCCTGCAGGAAAAATCACACACTGGATAGTCTGCGTCCACTTTGGGAGCAGCTATTCAGTATTTCATTTTTCAATATGTGGCCTAGGGCTTAATCCCAAGCTGGGAGGGAGAGGTCTTATAAACTGCAGTCTCGATAATCTGATCTGATCCTGGGTCATTTACAGAGCAGCCCTAATCTAACTTGTGCACCGAATCTGCTTGCTAAAGTTTTGCTGTGAATTTTTTTGGTCTTTAGAATTTTTTTTTTGCCCTGCAGTAGGAACAGTATCTCCTGATGCAGCGCCCACAGGAGAGAACTGCCTGGAGCAGCCGGGCCTCACTGAGTGAATAACCCCCTGCTTGGATGTTCCTGGCTACATCCCGTGTTCGTGGGGAGCAGATGGATGCTTGTGATAACCTGAGGTGTAGATGGAATTGTACTGGTGACTGGGGATCCTAAAAATGCCCTTTTCACTGCCCAGATCAAAGCTCTTCCCTGTGCAGGAGGATTTCCATCCTGGCTATATCGCTCTGTCACAACTCCTGCCTCTGTTCAGGGCTGTGGAGAGGGGGCTGAGCTACACATGACACAAACTGCAAACCGAGCTGGAGGTATAGAACAAGACCAAAATTGGAGCAAGCCTTTTGTAACAAGTGAGCGGGACCTTAAATGGAGATGTTGTTTGTACTCATCCCTTTGCTGCTAAGGAGCAGAGAACAAATATTTGCACAACTGCCTCCACAAATCCAGTTCACATAAACCTTCCCCTGTCCCTGCAATAAAAAGCTGCCAAAAAGGTTGGCTTTTCCATTAAATTTTGCAGTCCTACACTAAACATGGCATGGCAGGAATGAACCAACCATTCTGCTCGGCTTGGAGGGCACATCCTCAGCCTGTCCTGGGAGCTGTGACTCCAGTGCAGCCGGTGGCAGCCAGGTCTGCTTTCTGGGTCTTTCTTCCAGCTCTTTGGATGCACAGCTTTATGTGCCATATCCAGTTTTTAATAATGAAATGTAAAAACACAACTCAAGCAGTTCAGAATATCTGTTTGGGTCACAATTTACTCTCTGCAAAGAGGGTTTGATGGAGGAAAGGAGGGAGAGGAGCAGCATGAAGACATGGGTTCTGCTCATCCCCATTTCAACCTCAGCACCCATGAAGGACAGACCAGCCCCTGAGGGATGAGGGACTGCATCCCAGTCATCTTGCACTGAGTTTGGAGCTCTGTGAGGATGGGCCCCTGCAGGGGTTCCCACCTTGACCCCCCCATACCATGCTGCTCAGAAAGGGCTGGTCACAGTGTGGGCTGTGGTATGTCTGTGCCCGCTGGTAATTTTTGAAAGTTCCCAGCTCAGAGGTGACTGGGATGGTGCCTATCCTTCTGTCAACATCCACTCACAGGAGGTGGCAAAGCTGCTCTTTTTTGTTGTCAAAAATGGACATGATAGCAGGGGATGCAGCCTGAACTAAGCACATGGGAATGCAGCAGCCACTCCGTGCCTGCCCCAGGGAGCTCTGCCAGCTCACCTCCACCCTGACCTCACATAGCCCTGTTATTCCAGCTCCTGAGTCCAGCTCCGAGCAGCGGATTGTCCTCAGTGCAGGAGAAAGGTTTGTTTTGACGGCAGGATAATTAATGTGCCTCAGCTCCATGGCTGTAAAATCCCTGGGGAGACCAGGCATGTCTGATTGGTACTGTGCCACAGCCAGGTGAGCGTAACACCACCTCCCTGCTCGGGGGTGACCGCGCTCAGCCACCTGCCTGTAAAAACTACAGCTGTTTGCCTCGCTTTGTAACGGCAAAGCTGGTCTCCACTAACCATTCCACTTGGAAAAGTACCACCCAGCTCCCTGGACAGGACACAGTGAGAAACCATCAGCTACGGCAAACTTTTTTTAATGTGACCAAGGAAATTGCAATCACTTGCAATAAATGGTGGGACTTGAGGCAGCACCGAGCCCGGTCTTCTGCTGCCCTGCAGAAGGAGTTATTAAAAATGGGCTAAAAGCAGCAAACCTAAAGCCATCCTTAATCAAAGAAGCCCTTGGCTGATGGCAGGTTCTGCTCTGCAGAGCAATCCCTGCCCGGGGCAGCCAGACTTTTGTGATTTAAGGCCTGAGGGAATTTTGTATATGCGCATTCATGCCTTCATATGGCAATGTCCACATTCACATATGGCTGCTCCAGATTTTGCCCTGGTTTCACAAGTAATGATCACTGTTTTTTCCTCCTTGGCTCTCCTTTTAGCCAAACCATTCAGTCCCAGTTTGGAAATGCTCAGCACTAATGTTGGATAAATGCACTGAAGCAGCAGCAAGGACATCTTTGCTGATGCTCCTCCCATATTCCAGGCTGGTTTATTTTATATTCACCATGTTTGTTGGGGTTTTTTTGTTCACTTCACCACTGTTTGTGCAAATAAACTCTGCAAATACAAATATAGAGCCACATTGGTTTATATGGGTGTTTGACATTGATAGAAAAAATTATCTTTCCTACAGATTTTCCATTATACTGATTGAATAAATTACCTTTCCTCAAGATTTTCCATTATATATCAACTTCCATTATGTGCTGAACACTGGCATGAGAAGGAAACCTCTGTTATTATAGCCCTGTGCAAACATGGTTCTCTTCCAAGCTTTCCCTCTTACTACTAAATAAATATGTGTGCAAGATAGCACACGTGTAGTACTACAGAAGACTATTATTTACACAACTTCCAAACCTACACAGATTCTAATGCATAGTTCACACACAAAACACATTCTGAGACATGGAGCTGCAGTGGATTTTCCACACACTTGTGCTCACACCACGTCAAGGACCAGAAACCCCAAATGTACAGTAGAGACCAAACCTGTGTTATCCTCAACTGAACCCAAATGAAGTGCCTTGTCACCTCAGAGGAAACTAAATCCACCTCAGATCTGAATTCCCTCTGGAGGTACCCATCTGAGTTTTATCAACCACTAACAAATATTTTGGTTTTGTTTACAAACTCTTTCATTTCCCTTGTGCAGTGGCGCTGCTGGGTTAGCCACAGCTCCTGGGAGCTTTGCGGAGGTGTTCACATATCACAGACATCTCTGTGTGTGTTTCTGGGTGTGTATATCCACACACACAGAGTCAGGGTGCTCATGGTTTGCCACCCAGGCTTGGCTGCAGGAGCGATGGACGGGGGAGCAAAGGAGTGATTTACACCAGCTGAAGATCTGGGCTATATTTTGCAACAAACCTCATGCAAAATAAACATGGCCTTGCATCATAAACCATAGGCCGGAGCCAAGAAACAGCTCAGCTCAAGAAGCCATAGAATAAGGAGAAAAACAAGCCTGTTCAGGTTCAGAGCTCTATATCTAAAAACGTGTCCTGACATATTCACAGGAGAAGGTTAGGTATTTTTGAAGTCGATTTTCCTTTTCTTGCGACTCCCCAATCCTCTGAGCTCATTAAAATGAAGACACTCTAATTTTCAGGAGTGGCCAACAGGGAAAGGTCAAGGAAGGACTTCTTTGTAATGGTGATTCTTGAATTCCAGGGAGAAGAACGGCAGGGTTTTTATTAAAACACTGTCAAATGATAAACTACTGCGCTGTCAAAGGAAAGTAGGACTGCTATAACCTCATATGCAAAAGGTAGTGAAGGAAAAGACTTGATGATTTATAGCTTGTGTACAGGTCTACCTGAAATGGGATCTTGGGCTGACAAAAACAAGGGTCTGGTTACCAGCAGCTGCTCCTGGCTGGGTACGGAGCAGCCAGAGCTGCTGTATCAGCAGCATTACACATCCCCTCTGGATGGGAGGTTCTGTGGGGGTACATCAGGACTCCGGTTCTGAAGGTGCAAAGTTACTCAGAGAGTGAGATGCTTTAGGCAGACACTAAAATGAAAAAGAAACAAAGAAGCAATTTTTGCTATTGCACCAAACATCAAACAAAGCAAGACAGCCCTGGGAACCCAGTGCGATCTGTGCTGGACAGGACACTCAGTCGCTAGGGAGGGACTCGAGTGTAAAATCCAGAGCTCTTGCTTGCCGCTTTGTGGTTTGTATTTCCATGGACAGATGCCAGGGGAAGACAGTTTGATTAGAAAATTATTTTAGTTCAAATTGAAACGGATCTTCGATTTCATTCATCCCATCTCCACTTGAAAAACACCATCTGTCCCCTGCAAGGCGTCCTGACTTTCGACTAAGAAAAAACGTTGCTCGAGGGCCTCAAAGGAGAAACAAAGTGAGGTGCCATGGGTTTAGGTGTTCACACCTGTAACTGCCTTTGTCTCCCAGGAAAGCTTTCCTGAAATCCATGGGTTGGATCCGAGGACCAAGCCACTGTCTTTTAACAGTTAATTAGCTGCAGCAATTAGTGGTCATGTTATTGTACAAAGAGCAACAAAGGGAGTGTGAAAACCAACAGTCAGAGAGCTGCTGGACCCGAAAGCAGGGAGGGATGGCAGAAAACTCGGGCAGCACATCCAGGGCCAGACACGAGCTCTGAAGTGTGGCAGCCAAATGGTACTCGTGGTTGTATCCATGCAAATTTGGGCCCCTCTCCTGCATTGCACTTGCACTTACGTCACCCCTGAGTATTTCCACTGAAATTCTGTTGAATTACCTTGAGTAAACTCCTGCCTGCAGCAGGGAAAGGGAGAGCAGAGCACAGACCTGGGCCAGGCTCACACCTCAGTCCCGAGCAACAAAATCTGGCCCCTGGAAATCCAAAAGGTGCAGCTTGGAAAGACCAATGATTTCTGGGGAGACACCAAGTGCACGTGATGTGCTGTACCTGTATCCCAGAACATGCTTTTTAGAAAGCTGATGCTTGGGCCAGTAGTTGCTTTATGCAGTTGACTGTCAAATCATCCCTTGAGCTTCTGGAGAAGAGAAAAGGGTAATCCAAGGTGAGGTGAAGAATGAGAATCAAGCTGGGGTGGCTTCTGTGAATTTAAGATACTGTAATACAGGGTTAAAATGGAAGAATTTGCAGTCTTTATGCAACAGCCTGTAATTATGTGCACAAAGACATGTCTCTGCCTGTGTAGGTGTATGCATTATACATTAATATGGGTATAACAACCAAAGAAGCTGATATAGTTGCTTCTCATTCCGTATTATCTTTAGGAGATATGCACTATGATGGTTTCAGTTTTTTAAATCCGTGGCAAAACATTAAAGCCCTTTCTGCCTTCACCACATGCAGGAGCCTGTGCCGTGCCCGGGCTGTACCTACAAACCCAGTTCTCTCTCCTTGTCCTGCTCCGGTCATCTCAGGCACTTGCTGTCCCCATCCCAGGCTGAAGTCATGATCAGACACACTGTGAGTTCTAAGCCCAAAGTGCCCCTTTGAACTCAGAGCTTATCTGAGCCCTTGTTGCCTTCTGGCAGGTTATTCTGCGAGTTTGAGACGATGGATCTGGCTGACAGAGGTTTATCCGCTAAGACAGATGCCTGTAGGAGCAGAGCTAATCTGGGGTGCCCTGCAGGAGCAGAGCTAATCCAGGGTAGCACTTAAATCAAATGAGAGTGGCAAAATGCTGCTGACCCAGGAGGATGCTCTCGAGCCCTGTGCTAACAGGGTGCAGTGAGAGGAAGCTGCCCACGCTCCCAGCACTGTACACACTGCTCCAACTCGGAGCACATGTCTCGCCTGGCCCTGCTCAGGACATACCATGGTGCCATTCACAATGTCCTGGTGCTCATCCTGCGGGCACTGGCCTCTGGAAATGGGAAGGGGGCTGCTAAGATCCAGCTTTCACTCCCCCTGTCTGCACAGGATGGGAAGTACCCGGAGATCCAAGGGTACAGACAGGTGAGAGTGCTGCTGTACACCTGCCTGGAAACAAGGAAGAGAAAAAGGCTGGCCCTGGTCCAGTCCAGGTAAACCTCTGCTACATGTAGAAAAAAAGAGAGGTGCTTCACCCTTGTGTGATGAGAGCACGGCCTGGGCTTAAGCCATTCGCCTTCATCCTTTTCATCCAGTAAGTATGCCTTGACTTCTGCTCCAAAAAAAATTGGAAATGATCCGGCTTCTGAAACATCTGTGACTCCAGGTTACCCTGAGCGCTTCCCAGCAGACAGGGCACAGAAAAACCATGGCCACAACCCATGTCCTCCCAAGCAGCTGTTAAACAAAACAGGAAAAGGCAGCCCTACAGCGTGACTGTGCTTTGAAGCTCTGCCCTGCAGGCCAGGCTTGGTCACCTGTGGGGAAGCTTTAACAGGCACCATTCACCCGCCTCCCCCTGCCAGAGCTGGAACCTTGCTTTTCCTTCTTGCCTTGAACACAACTGCCTTCTCCTCTGGGGAGCTCTTCCCCGGGCTGGGGCATCCTGTCTGTCGTTGCACACCAGGAGAAAACAGGCAAAGAAATAAACCCACAGGTTCACCCTCAGCAGCTGAAGTAGGCAAAGCGTTTGCTGTCTGCAAAAGGGGAAGAGTGGCCAGCCCATCTGCAAAACAGTTTCCCATTAACCAGCCCATGATAATATCTTACACGGCCCTAATGACAGTTTAACTGCCACCCCAAGATGGACTTTCGTAACACTGAGAACACAAAATCACAAGAGGAGGGAAGCCCCGGGGTCTCTGCCCAAACAGAATTGGTTGGAGGGAAAGAAAAGGGGTCCTCTATCCCTTCAGCTCTCTGGAGGCAATAACAGGGGAGCAGCATGTCGCCTCCCAAGCCAAATAACCCTGCCAACACAGTTGCAAAAGCGCACAGATTTGATAATGATGAGCCGTATCTTCTCCTCCAGTCATGGCTTAACACTCCCACGTGTCCAAGCAGTCCTCCATCCTCTGCCACATTGGATTGGTGAAAACCTCTATCCTCCCAAGGAACTCAAACCATTTACATGTTTTGTAAATACATGTCCCAAGGATGTGGTGTTAATACTTCACAATTATTTTGTTCCCTGCCAGAATGAGTTAACGTTGGAGTCTCTGTCCTGGCTTCGAATTTCCTGGCTTTCCCCTGTCTGCGTCACAACATAATTCTTTCCAGCCAGCCTTTTCCTCAGATGTTCAGAGTTAGCATTGGGATCCCTGCCAGCACTCCTTCCCAAAACAAACACAGAGCCTCCTGATGCCAAAGCTTTGCCTTCTATTCAGTTCCCCAGGGATAGAACTCTTGGCTTTACAAGCGATGCCCTGATTTTCATTTCAGCATATATATATAAATAAAAATGCTGCTTTACAGAGCCTTGTCTGCACTAGAAAAGTCTTCATGGCATGTCCCTACAAGCTGTCTCTCTCCATCAACTGTAAATAGAGCTTCAATTAATTAATGAGATTATCTGCCAAGTTAGTAGACATTGTTTCAGCAAGGAAAATAAGGCTTATTGTCGAATTACTTTTTGCTGGTGAAATCATGTCAGCAGGAATAATAAATTTGCTGGTAATAAAACCACCCACCCATTATCAAACCACCCTGGTTCCAGTGTAAACCTGGTCTAGGACTAATGCCTTGAAAAGTGATAAAATACTATTCCCACCTCAGTAAAAAGCTTTTCTTCCCCTCCAGTGTCTCTGAGTTCACACCCTCTCTGCCGTGGTGACCTGTGTGCTTTGCCTGGAGGGCTGGAAATTGCAGAGCTGCTGGTGACTGATGAGGAATGATCCCAAGGAGGTGTTGCCCTGAGCCCTGCAGAGAGCAAAGCACAGCCCAGCACTGCTCCTCGTGGAGTACAGCTGAAATTTGGACAGAACCTTTCTGACTGCTCAGGGACATGTCCTTCAGGCTCAGGACAGGTGAAGGGTGTGTCCTCCAGCAAGCCAAGGCAAGCAAGCCCTCCGCTCTTCTCTTGGAAGGAAAACAAGTGGGTTTCTTCTTTTTGAGGAAATGAGAGTGTGACTTACGTCAAGTCTATGCTTAATATGCTCCTGAGAGAGGAAGGACATGCAGAGAATGGGGAAGAAATCACCTGCTATAAGCACTATTCAGTCCATCAAGAACTGCATTTTTGTTTATTGGGGAGGGTAAGAGGTACAGTAGTCATACCCAACACACAGGGCATGTGCAGACATTGAATCAACTGCTGCTACTCACAAATTTTTCCAATACACCTTTTATGTTTATTGCATTGGTTTCATGCGTGCCCAGTTTCCAGCAGTAAACTTGAGGCAACTCCCATTAATCCCTCAGGACTTCGGGGCTCTGTTTTGTCGTTTGAAGAAGGCAAAGGTGGATGTGCCCAATCCTTGCCTCCTCTCGCCTTTCTTGAAAGGTTTAGCCCTAGAACTGGCACATTTATTTTATGTAAAAGAAGCTAAAAATAGAACTAAAAATAGAACGCGAAAAATATTGCCTCATGAAGTTACAAAAAATATTGATGATTTAAGAAATACAACTACTAAAAATAGAGCTGGATGCTAAGCCTATGTTCTTTGCTCATCTGAAGTCAATAGCAATTAAATTCAGTGTATTTTTAGATAATGAAGAGCTATACCATGTGCCCAATCAGCTTCAATACTGAAGAAGTGTGAAATGTGGGTGCTTAAACAATATGTCCAGGTCTTCTATGCATTCAGGAAGGGACACAAATATATAATCATTCATAATTAACAATTTCTCTATAGCACCACCTGTGAAAGGATCTCATGTTCCTTCATAAATATTAATTAAATCAACCCAACACTCCACTTGTGTAACAATTATTGCTGCCATTAACAGATGGAGAAACTAGGGCACAGCTTCATTGCCCACACAGAGCATCTGCTGCAGACCTGGGACGATACTGACCCACCCACAGCCTGGGTTGAACCATCAGATGCTGGATTCGGATGCCTTGTGACAAGGATCTGCCTCCAAAAGCTGCTCCCAGTTTGTCACGTTTGGGTGGAAATGCCTTTTTGAAATGTTAATGTCAAATGGCGTCAGTATTAGAGAGGGAAACTAAGGAGAAGCGTCTCCAAGGAAACCAGCACATGAGAGGAGGAGAGAATGAGGAGACTAAACCAGGAGCAGAACAGGAGCTAGAGTTGGCAGCTGTTCTGCTTTTCCCATTTTTTATATTTCTGCTATGATTTTCTCTTGATAAGTCTGCTGTGAATGTCAGGGCAGTTTATTTATAAACAATTAATTTAGCTTTCCATCATCCAAGCGTGAAGATCCAGAGCTCTACCTCAGAGCCCTGACAGCTGCCCCAGGAGCCCTCCTGCTTCCCCCTGGGCAGCAGTGGCCACCAGCAGACTCCAGCACACATCCCCCCGTCCCTCACACCTTCCCCATGTGCACATCCTCACCTGCAGCTCCAGCTGCCTTTCCATCCACCACTGAGAGCAGCTATTCCAGGTCAGGCTGCAGGAGCCCCTCAGGGACACCAGCAGGACACGTGGATCTGCTTCCAACCCGCAGACCCCTCCTGAGGGGACAGATTCCGCACAGGGAGTCGAGTGCTTGGAAGAGTCACAGAGTCATTTGGGCTGGAGCAGGACCAGGAGACCCAGGCTGATGCTTTGCCTTGTAAAAAGGACACAGGTAGCTCAAGATACTTGGGTTTTAATCCATCTAAAAGATGGCAAGTGGGCTGTAGGGGTCCCCTAAGCACAAAGCAGTATTGGCTCATGGCTGAAAGAACAGTATTTCCAATTAAACTCCCAACATCAATTCCTGCCTCTTGGCATCCCCACCAAAGCACCAACATCACACGAGCTGAATCACTGATAACGCAAGGTGATGCAGTTCTAGGCAGTAAAAACTATTCTTCAGTTCTTCTTACAGCCCAGGGGTTTGACTTGGACATGTTACTGTGCTTCTGTACTCAGCACTATCAGAGGATGAGCATTTGTCCCATGAAACAACGTGCAAAGCGAGACAAGATTTATCCCTTTTCAAATTCAAAACAATCACAGCATGGGAAGGAATTCTGCTTTGTGAATATGGGTTAGTCTGTCTGGACTAATCCTCTACTCATATGTAGTGGCTTATTAAGGATTTTAAAAAGAAATCTGAAGGTTCAGACAGTATGTTTACAGTGGAACAGGCTCACATGAAAGATATATTTTCGGGGAATTTAATGACATGTTTGACTTGAATTAACATTGGAGAAATCTAGAAATCCTTTTTTCCCCCTGTTGTTTCTGTGAAACCCTTTAATGAAGACTTTACAGAAGCAGTAATATGTGACTTTGAAGGGGCACTAAAGCCAACTGAAAGTGAGCCAGTGCAGACTGAATTCCTGCTTCCTGCA
The DNA here is from genome assembly GCA_013396775.1 of Cephalopterus ornatus. NCBI lineage: Eukaryota > Metazoa > Chordata > Aves > Passeriformes > Cotingidae > Cephalopterus > Cephalopterus ornatus. The sequence continues at coordinate 1,097,968 of VZRE01014873.1, forward strand.
GAACAGCAGTAAATCCTCCCAGCACCCCCCAGTTCCCTTCATATCACAGAGTTACAGAGCAGTGCTGTGGTGACCACAGGTCACTCCAAGCAGGTGTTGTAAGGCTCTGTGTCCAGGGTTTGCCCAGATTGAATGTGGCTTGTTCACCAACTCCTCTGTTCCACCTGCTCTGGGCACTTTTTGTGGGAGTATATTTTATTTCATTCTTTTTGAACCTACCAGGATTAGTTCATAGAGTGGAATTCAGGTGCATCCCCTGCATGCCAAAACTTTATAGTAACCCCCCTATGAACTGCATGAATGACTAAGAAGAGAGAAATCTCAGTGCAGAGGGCAGAAGACCAAGAGAAAATAAATGCAGAGCAAACACACAGAGCAAAGAGCAGTGGGAACAGGAGCCCCATAAGCCAAGGGCAGAACTGGAAATAGAACATATTTTCTAAATCCTTGTCTGTCCATCCAATGTTCTCCAACTCATTTTGCTGCTGAATAAATGCTAGCACAATTTTACCAACATCTTGCTCCTTTGCAAATAGCACCTGCTCCAGAACAGTATTTTTGTGCTGGATATCCTGGCCCTAAGTACTGCCTAATCCTCTGGGCAAAGCACACACAGATAGGCACAGGTAGGATTAAGCAAGGAGCAAACCCAGGATCGACTGAACAGTGCTGGAAGAGCCAGGCACAGAGTATGTGCCAAGAGCTGCACAGGATGCTTTTTAAACCATGTGAATTCCAGCAAGGAACACACATTTTACACAGCACAATGTAGGGAAAACAGCAAAACTGCTCTGAGAATATTTACCTCCATTTTCTCACAGTGGTGCAAAGGACGTGGCAGAGGACTGAAAGCACTCGAGGGAATGCAGCTTCAAGGGTGATTTCTGGCAAGCTTGGCCTGATAAAAGCCCATTTGCATGCATTAATCCTGCCACAGTCATTAAAAAAATGTGGTAGCAGAGACCTCCCCAAAGCAGTAATTTCACTGGCAGTGACTTGATTACTTGGAATTCTTGGTACACACTCCAGGGCTTTCTCCCTGCTTTAATACTCCAATATTGTTCTAGTATAGACAAAACTAAGAAAGCCATTTTATCCCCATTGGGAAGGCAAAGTCCTGATGCACTTTAGTTTCTCATTTTCCAGAAGGGGATTTACCCTCTGTTTACCCTCCAGCTATCAGGCGGAAAGTGTCTTTTGCTGCTTTTGCCTCCACATTTCAGGGCAGAGTCCACCAGCTCTATCACAACTGATAAATTTCCTTATGAGTGAACACTGTGCTCCAGGAAAATGCTTCCCTGCTCCCAGCCTCCCTGGGCACCGCTGGCATCTCCACAGCCTGGCTTCCAAAATCAGCGACTTCCCACAGAGCTTCAAGGAGCCAGGGGTCTGTGGTGGGTGTGTGCAAAAGGTTTGCCATTAGGGAAAACTATCAGGAGAATTTCAGCTATCTAGAAGTATTTATTAGCCCAGCCTTGCAAGTCTGTCTGTGCATGTATTACAGAACCAAACACGTGGCAATGATATGGCACACGTGTCATGGCATCATTACATTATTTGTGTGACCTTCATCAAAGAACCACAGAGCTTTTCTGCTGGCATTATGACACCTCACCATTGAAGAAAACAGCTCTTTGGGATATTTTCGAGCTCTTTTTAGTCCCCCCGCCCAGGGTCTTCTTAGCAAAGATTGTTATTTCTGTTCCCTAATGCCAGGGATCCCTTATCATGGAGAAGGCTCCTAGCGTGTGAGACGGTACATGAACACACAAAAAGCTTTATAGAGCTTACAGGCTGAATAAAAGGCAGATGGCAGAGCCCAAGGAAAGACAACACTGGCCTGTATGGGTGACAGTGGCCATGACACATGAGCAGCTTAGTCACTACCAAGTTTTGCCAAAGCAGCTACAACTTGCAGTTCACTAATTGCACTTTTTTATTGCTAAATAACCAAAACAACACTCAATATAATTATTTCAGTGTGATACGTGGAAGAGGACCATGCCACCAACTTCAGATTTATTACCAGTTTCATCACATCAAGGGTTTAACTCCATCACCCAGCTCTCAGAAGCCTTCCCTCCAAAACCAGACATATCCATGACTCACCAGGGTGCAAAGGACAGCTTGAAAACAAAACCTGGGTTCACCCAACAAGAATTAAGAAACCAAAAGAAAAACCACTAACGATTCTGGCTTCTTTTCTTAAAATACAGTAAAGATACTCTCTAGATTTCTTTGCCACTGCCAGGATGTTCTGCGGCTGATTCATAAGCCAGCATGTCTGGAGATGCAGCACAGGCTGACAGTTCCTACCCAGCTGGAGCACAAAGCATGCAATCCAGCCAACAGCTTTGTTTAATTGTGGTTCAAATTCATTGCAGTTTATTTCTGGAAGTATTTAAAAGGCTTGTCCTGAAGGCACTAGGACCACTGCAGTCCAGTGAGTCATCCACCTGACACAGACAGGTAATAAATCTCACTGTGTTTACTAAAGCTTTCTATAGGACTCTGTGGGTACTTCACATTAAGATGATGTAAAACAGCCCAAGGAACAGACACCTGCAACAGTCTGGGGTCCAGTGCGAATTTTCCCTTAGTAACTAGTTAAAATCTACCAGTTAAAGAGCACCACACACAGGAACTTGAGCACTATCTAGAGGGACACACTAATCTGGTGTTAAACGTCCCATTAAGCACTGAGAGGAAGAAACCCAGCAAGATGAAGAAGAATCTTGTTCGCCAAAAAGGCCTTGAGCTTATAGATCCCAAACTGTGGGAAGAATAAACAGGAGCTGATGCAGATAACATTAGACTTACAGAAGATGGAATAACAGCCTTCATGTGGCTCAGTTAGAACATGATACAGCTGGAGGAGGGTTGAGGGGGAGAGGCAGGGTCAGGCACATGGAGATGCTCACTGAAAGCCAGGATGGAGGGTCAGAAATCCCTGTTCCAGTGGGACGGACGGCAGCGATGACTCACGTGTATCACATTACTGGTAAATTTACCCCATTTCACACTCTCTTGGGCAGAAGGCTCCATAGCCAACTTTTCCAGGAAGCGTGTTGTATCCTGTCAGGGGATTTGCGTGGGACAAGGGGTAAGAGTGCCCCGAAAGAGCAGAGCTCATGTTCTACCTATGGAAAATAAGTGCCAAGACAGGCTTGGGACTGCCCTCAGGGGAGCTCACAGACAACATGGAAAGTATTAAATTTTGATGGGAGCAGCAGCTGGCTCCTATCAGAAAGGCACTATCTCTGTCCTTTTAAAATCCTTAGTGTTTCTTTTCTCCCTGGGAAGATGGGAACAGCCTACCAAGGTCACCTGCACTCTGCCGGCCGAGGAAGATGTGCCGAGGCTGCAGCATAGCTCAGGCCGTCCGGGTGGGATGCTTTGAACAGCACTGTGTTCCTGCAAAAACAACTGTGCCAGGCAGAACTCGAGAGTGAACCAAGGCCCCTCATCAGTGCCTGAGTGGATGAACAGCGTCACTGCTTCCCACTGCCAGCGGGCTGCGGGGCAGCGGCAGCGCTGATGGAAATTAGTCTCTTTGTGGCTGGCAGGCAGAACTGCAAGCTCATATCGATGCAGAGCACAGCTCAACATAAAACGACCCCCTCGGCAACGGCAACGCATCAAATAAAGCGGCGTGTCAACTTACCTCGTGAGCGCGTTATCCTTCTGCAAACGGGGAGTAAACATAGCAGCGAGGCCGGCGGAGCGGCGGGACCGGCGCTCCGGGGCTGGTCCCCTCACACAGCAGTAGTCCTTTTCCCCTGCGGGTCGGCGAGGTTTTCGGTCCCCTTACACAGCAGTAGTCCTTTTCCCCTGCGGGTCGGCGGGGTTTTCGTAGGCGGAGACGAGCCCCTTCGCCCAGCGGGTGCCGGGGGAGCCCTGCTGCATCACCACCAGCCGGATCGGGGGCTGGGTGTCTGCAGGGACCTCAGGAGCATATTCCTTGCTAGGATCCTTCCCCCTGCAGTCATAGAGCACGCAGGAGATCAGGAAAACCAGGAGCAAAATAACATAACTGGATACCAGAATGATGAGATTCAAGGTGACGGGGTCAATCTCCAGATAAAACTCCATTTGGTCCCATACTCCCGAGTGCAAACCCGGAGAATGAAGTTTCATATGCACGAGTGAGCGGCCAGTGACCGATCAGAATAGATGTATTGGCTTTGTGGTAAAAATACACTAATCCTCAGGTCTCCTGTAGCAATGGATTTCCCTGAACCGGACGATTAAAGCAGCTCAGTTTAATAACTTAATCTCCTTCTTTTAATGCCACGTTGCCTACAGTGGCAGAAGCTAAATTTGATTGCTATATTGTCAGGAAAACAGCCCCCTTGCCCAGGGACCATCTCTTTCCTTGACAGGCAGGTACCAAAATGGGTTTCTTCCACAGGCATTTTGCAGAGCCTCCCTTCCTCAGGTGGGTTTGGGCTTTTGGGCTGTAGAAAACTGACTTGCGCAATTAGTAAATGAATTTAGAAATAATTAGAAAGTCATTGCAAAGTAACTTTTCTCAAAACCCCATGAGCCTGATTTTGACTAGGACCTTTCTGAGCTAGTGCTACAGAAGGGTTTTAAAGTGAATTAAAGATGTTTATTACCCAAGTCCCTATCAGGATTACAGGGACACGTCACACTGCTGTGTCACACATGGCCCAGCCAGTCCTTGCACAAACTCCACTGTAGGAACCTGCTTCCCACAGGCTGCTCCATCCCCTTGGATTCTCCCACGACTGCAGAGTTTCTGTAGCCTGGGCACTTCTAACTTATTATTCCTACAAGGACCCTCTGCTTTCTGAAAAGAAGGTGAAGTTTGCAATGTGGCTGTTCCCTGCCTGGCAGCAGGGCCAGGCTCCCAACCACAGAACCTCCAAGGACCTTCCAGGTTTACATCTCTGAGGCTGATGAGTAAGGAGGGACACACAGCAGCTGCCACACATCACCCACACAGTGAGTGCTTAGAGAGACCACCCCTCTTCCTCCGAAACAGAGACGTCCCATTGCATGACACCAGGAAGGCAGGCTGGAGAGGGTGTCAAGGAGCACCACAGACCCTACGTCAGCACACTCGCCGCTCCACCCGAAACTCCAAGGTTTTGGTTACAGCACAGCAGGGTTTTAGGAAGGGATTAGGCTGTCCCAGGTCTTAGCACTGCCAGAGCTGTGGAAAAGGGCTTTATGTGTCAGCAGGAATCCGATCTGGCGCGTCTAAGCTGTAAGAAATATGTCACGGGGCCACCCTGCTGCCGTCGACCTCAGCACATGCCACTCGTTTTAAGGTCAACATCAGCCGCGTTCCCCACCATCTGCCCTCACGGCTCTTTAGTTGAGAAGAAGTTGGTATCAAGGAGTAATCCCAAGGCTGGCACTGCCAGGGCACGCTTGGTGGGCGGAGGGAACCCAACAGCACCCAGGATGCACATTCATGTGACCCTGCTGTTGTGTGTCTGTCACACGTGGTGTCTGAAGGAGGGCAGGCACTTGGCTCTCAGATGTGGTTTAGATGAGGCTGAGGTTTTTTCCAAGACAGACTCTTAATTTTGCACTTCCCTTCCAAAGCAACGGCAATCAGAACTGAGATTTGGTTTCAGTGCTTACTGGGAAACTCAAAGTAATTTTAAAATCCCTCCAAAGTGTTCAGGAACACCCGGGCCTTTGAAGGGCAAAAGGTTTCATGATCTTAAATTTCAATCATGTTGCACTACAAAAGATTAGTACTAGAGCAGGAAATATACAGTTCATGTGTTGAGAGATTGGATTTTACATCAAGTCTTTTAAACTGGTCCTCAAATGGCAGCCTGGGTTCTGAAAACTGAGCACTGTGCTCACAAAACAAAGTTTATGGGACTTTTCTGCCTTGCATATATTCAGTACCAGCAAGTTTGCCAAACCTGAATTGTCTCCTCTAAGGTCCTCCACGCTAATAGCTTGGTTTCAGATTTCTGTCTAACACTGTAGCAGGGAGATACATGTTATAAAGTGTTTGATTTAGATAGGCATCAGGCCAGCTTTTAGGGGACTTTTCAAAACGTAAAATCTGGTACTACGTTGCTGCAGACACGATCTCTTGGAGAGAAAAAAGCTTTCTGGTTTCTCCATCTCTGCAGCTTCTTGAAACATTCTCTTGGAGTGAAAGTAGATGATACTTTCAAGACACCTCCTGCAGGTTGTACCCAGGGCCTGGTTTGCAGCAAGGTGATCTCACATTTAGGCCTTTGTTGTATTCCCAGGATTTCTGTCCTTGAGCTGGAGCTGCTCCCAGCAGCCTTTGTCCAAGCCAGTGTGCTGAAAACTGAAGTCTAGGAGGGTATTTGGCTCTAATATCAGGAGTTATTCCTTCATCCCAGCCCAAATCCAGGGCAAACTATAGATGTTCACCGTTTGATGTTCCTTTCCCCAAGGATTGCCAGGTTCTAATGCCATCTGCCAGCAGCCCTGTCCCAGGAGAAGGAGCATCACACCACCTTGGGAACCTCATCTGCACTCACACACTGGGGCTTTTTATAGCAGAGCCTCACTCCAACAAGCTGGCACTGCTCCCAGAATCAGTGTCGCAGAGTCCTCTCCTGCCCAACACTGCTCCCTCCTGCCCATCCTGTGGCCTCAGCTCTGCGGCTGACCATCCCTCACCAGCCTTTGGCATCTCACCCTCCTCCTGCTCTTTATGCCTGCACCCTTTTCTATGGAAAAGTCATTCAAATTCCTGTCCTTCCCTCAGTTTTTTTTCCTCTTATTTTGTCCACCTCAATTTATAGATACTTCTGGACAGAAAGCACCTTTTCTTCTGCAAAAACCAGCTCAGCTGGGAGGAGAGATGAGGGTAAAAGATGTATGTAACAGAGAACTATGCATTTTCTGTAATTTTAGCTTGAAGCCATTGCACAGTGAGTTTCAGAGTACAAAAGTTGAAATGTTTCTAAAACAGCAAAGAACCTTCCTACAGTAGGAGAAAAAAAAAAAGGAGATTTTTAAAAGAAATTCTTGGGAAGAGGTTCTGGTGGGGAGAGCTACAAGAGCTCTGTTTTGAGAGCAACTACAAAGGAATTACAGGCAATGGCTGAAAAAAAATAAATCAGTCTGTGAGAAACCATAGCATCTTCTCATCCAGCGCAGGAGTTCAATACCAGGTCCTTGCTGTGCCATCTCTTTTTGACCACAGCAGGTTAGGGCTGGGCACAGGAGTGTTTTGGCTGGTAGATCCAAGGCAGCAGCTCAGGAGGGTGACGTGGCACACGAGGCATCGAGACGGATGCACACAGCAGAACATCCAAGTGACACCGGGCTCTGCTGGACTCAGGAAGCAAAGAGCAGTTCCCAGTCCTGGTGCTTCCCAGCTGGAGCCCAACAGCCAGCAGAGCCTCGTGTGCTGCAGGAATCGCCTGGCAGGGCTGACCCTATTCCAGCCGCCGGCACCTCGGAGCTGCAACCCAGTGAGAGCCATCCGTGCAGGGCAGGATTGGCTTAGCCATGGTGTCATTGCTAAAAATAGCCCCTCAGAAATAAACCTTTTCAATCCTGGGGCAGTGTGAAAGAAGGGAATATGGATGACGGCGTATTCCAAGCAGAATAACAACTGGACTGAGACAGGAGATCAGAAAGGACAGACCTACCTGCTGGATAATGCCCTGTGTCTGCAGCTCAGGAGGTAGCTACCCAAGGCCATCACCTTCCTCGAGCAATTCATAACTTAAGATTGAGAAACAGCAGAGATTTCGGGGTAGCAGGGAGAAACTTGATGTTATCAGGAGCCAAATCACAGTTACTCCAACACCTACAGCCCAAGTCTTGAGTGCCCAGAGCAAATCCAGCAAGAGCAGTTGTGTTACACACTCGTGTGCAAATACCAATGGCAGAACCACTGAGCTCCTTGGGGGTGTCTCTGGGATGCCCAAAAGCCTGGTGTTTGTGTGGGGCCACATGTGGATGTGTCCTTAGCGCATGGTTTTGGGGGTCCCGCTTTCCTCTAGCCCAAACTCTGGGCCTGACCCCCTCCCTTATTCCTGCAGCGCTACAAGGAGCCACTCACCCAGGTCCCCTGTTACCTACACATTCCCCCAGTGCAAGAAATAATGCAATGTATTTAAGAATTTGGGGGGGGGATGGAATTGACCAGTGCCACTAAAAATAACAGGAGCTGAGGCATCTCCAGCAGCATCAGAGACCTGAATTCCCAGAATCCAAGCAAATTATGCAAGTTAACAGCGTGATTTTATGCCTGGCATTTTTTTATTATTATTATTTCTTTTTTTTTTCCTCCCCTGCAGGCCTCTTTCAGCTCGGGTTTTCCAAGATCATCACAGCGTTCCCCGCGCCTGATCCCGGCTGGCCACACGTAGGTGCTGTTGCTTTCCATATGGAGCATCCCGGAGCGCGCGGGGCCCGGCAGGTGGCACCGGGGGACCGCGGGCGGACCCCGCTGCCCTCAAACTCCTCTGTGCAAGCCGATGGACACCTCTACTTTTGAAGCTCTTTTGGTCAACGGCATCAATCCTTCTTCAGCACTCTGAAGGGGGAGAGGAGCTCCCGCTGCCGCTGCTCGGGGCTCACACGATGCTCACCTTCGGGAAGCGTTGGCACACTGGTTAAACCCTTTCCTACTCTACAGGTGCAGTTGTTATTTATCTCTACAGCATCAGAAAACAGCTGTGAAAATGCTGCTTTTGAAAAAGGAGTGGAAATTCAAGCAGGAAGATGAAAAGGTAAAATAGAAATCAGCCATTAGGATACAGATTTGCTTAGTTATTTGTACTGCAGTGCTCTCCTGGGACCCTAAATCCACACACAGCAGTCACTGAAACAACAGACTTTGAGACTGTGAACAGTCCTACAGAGGTCAGAGAGACAGCTGGCAACTGAGGTTAAACACCTCCTGAACTGAGACAAAGTCAGAAGCTCAAAACAAAGACCGAAGCCTTACCAGATTAAGCTCATGAGAGTTGCCTGCACATCTCAGCTCCTCTCTCCAAAAGCTCAAACACTGATGCTACCACAGCCACGAAGACACTTTCCACTTACAGCCCTTTGTACCCAGCAGGCAAACATACTGACTTAAATCCATTTGCCTTATCTGCAAATCAACTTACTAGAAAAGACTCAGCTGGAGAGGGTCTGGTCCTCAGGAAAATTAAAGCAGTTACCATGAGGTGGCAGATGTTGATCAGCTTTTCTCCCGATTGCTTTTCGTTTGTCTCAAGCTCCAGGTGAGATGTGTCCCTCAAAGCTCTGGCCCAGCTGAGCTGTATCAAGCAGAAATGTGGTGCTGGTGTTTACTTTTACCCCAGCTCCCTGCTAGACGGCTCTGTTTGATGCTGCAAGGAGCAAAACCCAAAACGATCTGACTCTGTGCTCTGACAGTTTTGCGTTGGATAGGGATTTTGCAGGCAAAAAAAAAAATAAAAATCAATTTTTGTAAGAGAGTGTGTGCAAGTCCAGGATGCTGCATGACAGAGGGAGGAGGGGTTAGAGAGCTTGACCCACACCAGGGGGATCACAAGGTGTGACAGTCACACAGGAAACCTTTTCGTGATCTCCAGCAGGATGTAACTGAAATGATGCCGAATTTTCATATAAAATAGTTTAAAATTTAATTGACTTCCTTTTAACCAGGAAGAGAGATTGGATGTGAAAGGTGAAACCTGTGACTTGATTTTAGAACAGTGATCCAAATCTTCACACGAGAAAAATCCCTGTAACTCTATCAACATAACTGGGCTGATATCAACAGATGGTGGGTGCCATTAGTTCTACTCTGTAGGGTGAGAAGCAATAGAAGATTAATACCTGAAGAAAGGGAACGTGCTTATTTTTCATCTCTAAGTAACGAAAGCTCAATTACCTCAAACTGTGGCAAATCCAGTTGGATGTGCTGTGAGATATTTAGTCAGTCCACTTGTCCTTGGCTGCTTGAGAAGCATATGCTAATGTGAATTCCTTCTCATTATTAATGGTGAAATTACTTAAAAAAAGGAGGAAGAAAACTAAAATGCTTGATATTGAACACCAGTCTCCTGGAAGGGTCACACATGAGTAAAGCAGTCTCAAACGGGGTTTTAGTTTTGCTGGAGCTGGGCTGCTCACATTGTTTGTCTTCTGTCCCGTAATCCTTCTGCTACAAGAGCTAATCAACGTGATGCAGATCAAAGCAGTGATGTAGACATGGTTGCACCAAATTCAGTGCATCTCCTTTTGCTTACCCTGAGTTTGTTATCAAACCCCAAATTGCACCATATAAACTCTCCAATCCTTTCCGCTGCTCTGACTTGGTGCCGCACAAATAACTTCAGCAAAGTTTGTAAGGCTACACTTCTCTTATTTCCCTGGCACTCAAGGCCATGCTCGTATGGACTGGGATGCTGCACTGGGCTGGGTTCAGGCACACACAGTGTTCTGCTCAGGTGTGAGTCTTTAGCTGAACAGGGGCTATTAACTACACTGTGGCTGCAGGAAATCAAATTATCGTAGGTAGTAAAGCATTTATTCTGAGAAATCACAAAGACCTACAGCTTCTTGTTTTATTGCTTATGAAGATTAGGGGCTGTATTCTGTCTCTCCTCATTCCCAGTAAATGAGGATGTTGTGGATCTGGCTCACTGTGACCGGCACAGCTGGAACACGCAGACAAGAGACACTTGGTGCTCCCAGATCTCGGGGTGTGTTGGGTTTGGTGACCTCCTCAACCACCGCAACTGCAGTCTGGAAGAGGAAAATAGGTGTCGGCACCCTCAGGTAACCTCCCAGAAAAGTCAGGAGCTACAGACATCCAGGAGAAACTGCCAAACCCAGGGGTAAGAGAGCAGGTGGGGAACTGGAAGCTCCAGCTTTAGCCAGTGCTGCTCACCAAATTTTTGCCACTGCAGACAGAGCTGCTGAACAGTTCCTGGTTCTGTTTGTCACTAAATCTGTGCCTTCTCCCTCAGGGTGTGTTTGCCTCTTTCTATTTGCCTTGGATAAAGCTCTGTGGGGCAGGATGTAAGGAACACATCCCTATTCCTGGGGCATTTTCGAGCGCTCGTGTGATCATGTTACTGCAATAAATCAGTTTTGCTTCTGAATTCAAGCTGCTTTTTCTTGATTTGCATTCAAGACTCTGCTGCCTTGGGACAACTGGCCACACGTAGCTACTTTTCAAGGAACCAGGGGAGTTCTGTGAGCTGGGAATAGGTGGAGACTCTTTGCCCAAGTGTGCAGGTTTGCAGGCTCAATAAATCCCAGGAGTCACTGTGGCCATGAGCAACCACTGCTGAAGCATCTCCAAAACCAGAGGTCTCCAGATCTGGTTCCTGAGCACTGCTTTGTTGAATATGATGTTGGGTGAAGGAGGCAGAGGGCAGTTGTATGTTAAGAAGAAAAAGGAGTCTCTAAAAATAACTTGACACAGTCTGTTTAAGAAGGTTCTGCAAAGCTCTCTGCTTGATTCAGCTGGGGTGCAACTTGAGGGAAAAAACACTGAGGTTTCCTGGAGCAGCTCTTCTTGTTTGTTTGGCTTTTTCAGGCTTCTTTCAGATCTGCAAATCTGTGTCACATCATGTGCGAAGGAAGCAAACAAAGTGAACTCTGAATTTAGATTTTTTGGGGTTTTTTTTCGGGGAATACAGGCCTCCCTCAAAAGAGGATACTTGAATACCAGTCAGACACCTGGTGAGCAAACCAGCTGTTCACAGCTGTTCTTTCCATCTCTCTTTTTTCATTGTTTGCAGAAACAATGAAGTGATCGAGGACTAAGAGGATTGAATTGACAAAAAAAAGGAGCCCCAAGTGCCAAGCTCTGTAGTGCTCTTTGTAAAACCCAAATAAATGGAAAAATAAATCAAGCTTAGACACCAACAGGAAATTGAAAAGTTACATCAATGGAAGGACAGAAATGTATACGTCAATCATTTGGCTGGAGATGTTGTGGTATAAACAGATTTTTATCACTTATAGCTCCCTATTCAAGTAATTCTGTTCCAGATTTCTTTTGAAAAAGAACACAGAGTACAATTTTGCCAAGAAGCCTCTGGGAACAAATATGAAAAATAGAGCAGGACTGGCTTTGCTGTCCCTGGTTTCAAGTTTGCAAAGTTTTTAAAGCTTTGATTTAATTCAGAGAAACAGAGAAGGCTTATTCCCAATCCTCAGTCAAGGCTGCAGGACTTGTTTGATGTTTACAGCTGGGCACATCCCAGTGTTTTGCTGAGATGGACTCCTTGAACTGTTCCATCCCCACTGTGCTCAAAACTAATTCATGCTGTCACCTCTCCTTTCCCTCCTTCACAGCCACACGCTTTTCTGTGAGGTAATTCTTGTGCCCACAGGGAAAGGTTGAATGTGACAGCAGCCCGTCATCATCCCAGCACCCAGAGCTGCCACTGCTCCTCGCACAAGGTCAGCCTGGAGCCACCCCTGTCACAGGGACATGGTCCCTCGTCACAGGAGCCCCAGTGGTGCCAGCTGCCCTCGGACACAGATAAACCAGCCCTGAGGACAAAGCCTTTGCCTTCCTTTTGAGATAGAAGATATGGGGATACCAACAGTGATAAACAGCTGATGCGTCAGTCCGAGCTGAATCCTGTTCCCTGCCTCACCCACTTCCACCCTGTTTAGCATCAGGAGTTTTTGTTCTGTCTCTGCTTCTTCCACACCCACCTTTGAATTTTGTATTCCCTCAGACAAAGGTGGGACTCCACTCTGTAGTAAGGGACTTTTCCTGGGAGTTTTTCCTCTCTGACGAGGAAGGAACCACGGCCTCTGATCTCCTCCTTCTGACACCTGGGCTCTCCCTCTTGTCTGGCCCCATCAGTTGTACTGCAGTCAGTCCTGCCACGTTCCCCAGGTTTCTTTCTTGGCACCACACACATTTTTTCTGCTGGAAATTTAGCCCAAATAATTTTTACATTGTTCTCTCCCGGCTGCTGTCTTATCATCACTGCATTGTTCCCTCTTGGCTTCCTCTGCAGTTCCTATCTGTCTTCTGGCTCTGTGTGTATCACTGTGGGCTTATCTTCAGTCAGGTTTTGATGTCATTCATTGGACATCTTATTACTATTTGTCAGAGCATTTTGGTTTCTCTCTGTTCTTGTCAATGCATTTGATGTATTTCCACCTCTCTGAGCGAAACCTCAGTGGAACTCAAATCAGATGTATCCTCCAACTGACCAAAAATGCCCTGAGCTGGGGGGACGGCAAGGTGGTGTGAAGGTGACCATGAAAGTGTTCACAAGTACCACATGAAATGAGCCCAGTTGGTCAAAACTCCACAGAGCCATCTGTGGGAACTCCTGCCAAAATATAGTTCTGTTCCGAAATCAGGCACTGCTTAGAGTTTTATGTGATTTGTTGAAAAATCAGGAGTTTTCTGTCTCCAAGTGACTACTGAGGTCCTGGTTTGCCCAGATCTCCGTGCACATGGGAATAAAATTACTTAATGTTTTCAGATAAGTAATTAACTACCTGGTAGCACTTCTCTGTATATTGGGTCATTCAGTCGAAGCAAATCACGAGGAAAACTGTCACAAATACACAAGCATGGTTCCAACAGTTTCAGAAATTGCTCAACAACTTCTTTTGATTAGCAGCACACAACCTTTCATGCAGCAAAGGTGGCCAAAGAGGAAATTTTGAGAGCTTAAGCATTAAATCCTCCAGGCATTAAATCCACCATTTGTGTCAGAGGGAGGTCACACTCTGAAAAGGGAGGCTGGCACAGCGATCTGTGTGCTGGGGCTGAGTGCCACGCTGTATAGACACATCTATTTTCAGTTTAATATAACAAACCTGTCGCTTGTCCAATATTCAGCAGTTCTTGGTCACAGTTGTGCTCAGACAATCAATAATCCCTGGGGACAGAGTTGTTCTAGTCCAGCTGTCAGCGATGTGCCACCTTTGCCCGGTGAGTCAATGACATCCAGCAGCTGCAGCCCACACAGACCCAGTCAGAGCAGAGACAAAACCAAAGCAAAGGAAAACTTTGTGCCATATGAGCCTGGTACATGCCAACCTCCTCTCTGGTGTCCCTTCACAGCTCTCACTTCAGTTGCCGTGAGGGCTGCAGCTGGGCAGAGATGGCCCAACCTCCTGACAGCAAAAAGTGTGAACCCCACCGTCAGCATCGTCCTGCTTTGAGCAGCACCTCATTAAACCAAGCGCAGCCAAGTGTTGTTTTCATTCTTATTCTAACAAATGAGCTAATTAGAGTACAAAATAATATCCTCAAGCTTGCTAAATCCTTTTGACTTTGAAAGATTTTTAAATTTTTTTTTTTTTTTTCGCTCAGACGACATTGAGACTTGGTGCTAAACTCCACAAAACAAATTAAATATCCAATTGCAAACAGTTGGCTCTGGTCTGGAAGCACTTCAGTTGACTGCCGTGATTCAAAGGAGAAAAATTATTTCATTCTGAATACTGTAATGCTTTTTAAACAGCACATTGGCTGACCCATCCTGGATCACAACCTCAAGAGCTTCACATACATATTTTTGAAAATAAGCCTTGTGCCTTGCCTCATCGCATGGATGCTCAAGCTTCAGAGCTTCAGGAAGGGGAGAGGAGCTGCCCATCTGCCCCTTGGTGCTGTTTCAAGGGAGACACAGAGAGTTCCTCAGTGAGGAAGTGAGTGGCTCACTTGTGTGAGAGTGTGTGTCTGTAAGTGTAAGGATTTAAAGGTCAGATGCATGTGGAAAAATCGTGGAAGATTTGTCTTTTTCACAGATGCAGCAATTTTACCTCAGATCTTTCCATACATCCCAGCGCTTCCAAGAGATCCTCCTTTCTTTCTGTCACGTACCTCTTTGAGGCGGTTGTTCCAAGGGCACAAAGCTGCCTCACCCCTGGTGCTGGAGGAGCAGGGAAGGACAGCTGAGCCACCATGTGCTGGGATGGGTCTGCAGTGGGAACTCTTGGAGACAAGGTGACCCCAGGACAGCAAGGGAGGGGAGTGCTGTCCAGGTGGAGTGTTTCTCTGGGTGCCTTGACCCAGGCTGTAAGGGCAGAGAACCAGATCAGCAGTGCTGAGGCCATGGCAAGCTCAGGCCACCAGAGAAGCTTGTGCTCAGTGAGCCCTGGGGGTGTTACATCCCTGAGTCTTCTGTGGCTGCCCTCAGGGATTGACAGGGCAAAGTCGTCCTTTGGGGCTGGATTCACACCAAAGTGTGTCTTTCATATCCTAAGAGAACCTCCTAAGAAGCCACCCATCCTCACAGCTCAGGTGGACATCACTATCCACCCCCCAGGACTTGTCCTTCAGTTTTCAGGGCAGAGTTTTAAAGCAGCACCACATGGCTTTAGGAAAAGTCTTGGGATGTAGCAGGAGGTAAATGAGGTGCCTGATCCTTCAGAGAAGATCCTTGTGCTCAGAGGTGTGTTATGTTTCACAAGCACAACACCCAGGCTCCATGTGGACCACCCAGCTGCCTGGCAAAAAACCCCATGTTTCTCATGGTTTTGTCCGTGCCTTTGCTGTTCTGCTGCTTTTGCAGCTCTTTTGTTTTCCCAGCTGGTTTCTGTGCCCGAGATCAGGTCACAGAATGCAAAGGGCTTGCTCAGAAGTTAAACAAAAGCTCTTTCAAGTTTAAAAAGGACAAAAAAGAAAAAAAAAAAAAAGGGCACTTGCAGGGAGGTCCCTTCTCCAGTATGGAAGAGTTTGATTTGGGGGCTTTTCTGCAAGAAATCCAAGGTTGACTTGGCCCTCAACTAGCATTGCCAAGGTGTGTGAGTTGGGTGACATTTGACTAGCTCTATGAGGTAAGAATTTCAGGAAAATACTTCAGCAACAGAAATAAATACCCAGGATTTAAGACAAGGGATAAAAACTCCCCCCGACAGACAAACATGAGAAAAACTAAGGAGGACGTAAGGGCCTGGCTAAAAGGAGATCAAAACTCAAATGGATGGATCCAGAACATAGAAGCTCATTTTCTACCACAGCCGTGAACTTCACATGTGATTGAACACTTATTTCTGGCGAGGATAAAACCCCAGCCTGGCTGCAGGATCCCAGGACAGCCAATTCCATAGCAGGGACAGCCACGTCCATAGCACAGTGGGGCTGCAGGGCAACAGGGGGCTAAGTTTTTCTGGGCACATAATGGATGATTCGACTTTTACCACTGGTCAGATTTCCAAGAACCAGACACTGCAATCAAGCTGTTCAGTGGCAGTTTGTTTTGGTTTTTTTACCCTAGAGCACAGAAATCAAAAAACTCTGCCTGCCTGACAGGAGCTGAACAGGCTTTGAATGAATCGGAATTACTGGAGAAAAATATCAAGTCTTAAATGTTTTATGCAAAGGACCCACAACTCGGAGTGCCCTGTGAGCACACCGGGGTATTGCCCACCAATCCCTGACGTCTTATGTCCGTGCAGACACACGGTCTTACATTTTACACAAACTGCAAGAGCAGAAATTTTGTTCCCATGGAAGCTGTTTTTTGTTTTTTTTTTTTCTTTATTATACTCCTAAACTTCATCTTAATACTTCCAAGTGTACTTTGGACTGTGGCCAATCTGTGCACGTGTGGTAGGAAGCCGCCTCACACAACTCTGAGCAGGACGGGACAGCGGAGAGCGGCTCCACAGGCTCCTGTGGCATCCAAGTCCAGGAGAAGCAGAAGGCAGGAGCAGCAGCTTGGCTGGCAAGGAGATGGCAAGTGTCACCCCACAGGGGCCAGGGAAGAGGTGTTACCATAACAGGGTGGAAAAGCAACACGTAGAGATTGACAAAAAAAAAAGGGAGAGCGAGCTGCTTTGATAGCCTCGACATCACAATCAGGAGAGACTTCCTGGCCTCATATTTTCCATATAAACACTCTCCGCTGGATAAAGTTAATGGTTCCCTAAACTGCAACACAGAAGGGCTTGATCAGTTCAATTGACGTCACAGATTGAGTATTTTAATGAAATGCGCTGTGCTCCCCCCATTTATACGTTTGACCCTAACCTTTACCAGATGTTCAATTCATGCTCCCTCGCAGACACTGCACTGCTGTGTTTTGGAGGCTCTCTTCTGGAAATCTGAAATGCTGAAGTGGAAAGAAAACCCTCCGACATGAACTCTTTTGTTTGAGCTGCTCCCCTCCACGGGGATGGGCTGTGTGGAAGGCTCTGCTCAGCTTTTGTGGGATTGTACCCAGGAGAGACAGGGAGAAAGGGCCAGAAGGGTTATTATTGTGCACTGTCTGCCTGGCTGGGAGCGTAAAGGATACCGTGCTGCTCCCTTGCCACTCAACAGGGCTGAAAGTACAGCTCACCCTCTCACCCCCTCCCCCAAAATGTGACCCTGAGACCCGAAAAAGAGTCAGGAACACTGAGTTCAGGATTTGGCCCTGCCACATCTCCTTGGGCACAGTGTTCCTGCCTCTCAGCCTTGTTTCCCAGCCATAAAACAGGACAATGTCCCTTTGTCCAGTTACATCCTGGGTTTATCAGGGGCAGGGCTGGGCTGGGCCTTTGTGGGCTCCCTCCTGTCCCTTGGTACAGCCCAGGTTCTTCCAGGGGCAGGAACAAACAGGTATCAGCTCCACAGACCCACCACCCCCGTGTTGCTCTGGATGCAAATCTGCTCCACACTGAGACCCCCCCCAGCAGTTACATCTCCAGAGCAGAGTGTCCCTGAGATGTGCAAAGAGCAAAACCAGCTGGAAATAAGTCACAATCAGGAAAAGGGCATGTCATCAAAAAAGCTGCCACAAAAAGTTTTCCGGTATCCGATGCTCATTTAGAAAGTGTCTTGCTCATTCTTTCTTCAAAAAGAAGATAAAAAGATGGAGCAAGAGAGGGTTAAAAGGTGATCCACGTTCCCAAACCTCAGCTTTGGTTTTCAATCATTTTAGATAAATTGGAAGCTGGACCCCAGCCATCCTTTAGTTCTGGGTTACGATTAGCAAATTGAAAGTCACAGATGAGGTTTTGCAAAACCAAACCCATATCCTCCTTGGCCTGCTCCAGGCTCAAACTGAGCTAGCCCTGAACAAAAATAAGTGAATCACTCCTTAAAACACTCACAAGCAAAAATGCTGAACTCAACAACCACAAACTGAGCAAAGGAGCCTCCAAAAGCCTGTCCGAGGCACTCATTCCTTTTAACCCAGGAGAGACCAAACCTGCAGCACCAGCACTTTGCAGCAGATTAGACAGCAAAAATGTTTGGAAATGTTAAAAAATTAAAACCCGATGGTTTTGTTTTCAGTAACTCCATGCACACATATGAAAACAGTGTATTCTGTGGCCAGGCATTTGCCCCTGAGCAGATGACAGTGGCTGTTAGCGTGGCAACCTCAGACCTACTCTTTGACATTGATCCAGCAACAGGGTTCAGTGGATTGGATCAAAGAGGATCCAAGGTTCTCCTGACCCCAGGATAAAAGCGGCTATGTATGGAGCCAGCCCAGCCCAGCTGCTCTGCCTCCAGCACACACCTCGCTGTAACCCAAAGCCATATCCGTGTGTAGATAAGCCTGAAGTGTTGATTATGGGCTTGAAAGTCTCACCTGCTTCTCAGTCCCATCCCAAAGGAAATCTCCCTCCTGGCTGGCGTGGCCAGAGGATGAAGGGATGCTCATGAAGGATGAGCCCTTTCCTGCCCATGTGACACAGGATAAAACATGATGCCCCTGTAGCACTGCCAGTGACCGTCCCATGGCACCACCAGCCTGGGGTTGTCTTCCCAGAAGTTGCAGAAAGAAGTGGGAATTATACAGTAAATCAGACCCCACCTCCTGATCACAGACCCATCAGCACCACCACACTTTTCTTAGCAGGAAACCCTAAATCCAACCATCGAGATGTTCATGTAATTGCAGTCCTATGAAAACAGCAGGTAGGGCCCCTCTTACCCCCAGGCTGAGCAGAGGGCTCCTCTGAGTTCCCAGAGTCACAGCAAATACAACCTTGAGCACCACCAGATAAGAGTATTTTACCAGTGGCAGCGAGAAGAATTCAAGCAGAGTAGGAAATAACATCATCTCCATTTGGATCAGGGCTGAGAATGCACCCAGGCTGGCTTCCCTACCATAATTTACACATCCCCACAGACAGACACATTGGAAGTGACTTTTACAGCCAGCCAGGACACAGCCACACAACCCACACCAGCTCTGGCAGGAATCACATGCCACAGTGTCCCACAATGTGTCTGTCTCTCCGGGAAGAAGCATGTGGAGGGTTGTTTTTCTGCTTAAACCCATTTGATTTTATTTTCCTTTACTTACTGGCAGTGAGTTGTTTCATTTTTCTTGCTTACCAAACACTTTACACTGTGGGGTTTTTTTTGTTTGCTCATTCCTTGCGACAGGAGTGGTAAAAGACTCTGTCTGGGCTCTGCAGATCACACGCCAAAGTTGACATGAGGCAAAGCAGCTTCTTTAGAGACCCTTCTTAAACCTCAGTTTCAGCTCTCCATTCCAGCCCACTCTCTCTGTCCCCGAGAAACTCCTCTTTCAAAATCAGCTGTGGCATGGTCTGACACATGTGTTGGAGAAACTAATTCAATATTGCCTAGTGGGTGTTGTTTGTAGACCAATTAGCTTTTCCCAGCTTATGTTTTTTTTTTTTTTACCCTGATTCATCATGGCTAGGCTTCTCGGACGAAGATTTGTGATTAAATTGTGATTAAAGAAGCACTAAAAGCAATAACCTGTAATACCCAAAGTGTCAGGATCTGAGCAGTGCTGATCCCAGCTAATAATGCCCAGGTCGTTTTGCAGCAACCACCTCCCTGGAAGGTTTCACTCAACTGCAAAAGGAAATGGTCCCGAGTGAAGGAAAGCGAAGCCAACAAAGCAGGCAGCATATGAATTTTTTTTTTTTTTCTGTTTTCACAACTGGGCACCAGGGACTGACAGTCTTGATTTATGGCTGAGTTTACAGCTTTGCTGCCTCCCAGCAGTTGTTGTGCAAAATAGGCCTTCATCCGAACAAAAAATCACTGAGTCAAGAGCCTGAGAGGGAAAAGTGCAGGATCTTCTTAATGAAACTATTCATTGATAATAAAATATACATGAGGAAAACTTATTTATCATCTTCTCGTTGAGATGAGATGAGTCACTCCCTCTTTCTTGTATTCATGAGTGCATGCACACTCCAGAGAAACACCCTGATGCTTGTCCAGGGCTTTTGCTAAAGGCTTTATCCAGCTCTCACACTCCAGCTAGGACTGAACCAGAGGAATAAACTAAGAAAAATATGGATGAAAAATGGGAAGAGGTTGTTCATCAAAATTCGAAGAGTGGGAGCCACAAAGAATAGTCTGGCCTCTCTCACCAGGCTGCAGCCTCAGATGAACCCAGGTCTAACTGGGCTCCGCGCAGGATCTGCAGACCCTGGTCCATCCCAAGAGGCAGTGATCCCATGGCATTTCAAGCACTGCTCATCCAAAAAACCTGCCCAAAAACTGCAGCCTCAAGCAATCAGAAAGACTTGGGTGGAAGAAAAAAGAAAGAGTGGGTCAATAGCATAGATAAAAGTAAGGTGGCAGGGCCGGGTTGGCAGGAAGGTGCCACCAGCTCCAGCAGGGAAGTGACAACTGCGGCGAATTTGGTGGCTCTGAACTGAGCTGTCCTGCTCACACGAGAGGGGAAGGAGCAGACAGGATTTGAAGATGGCTGTTGTTGCATTGCATGTGCTGAAGTCTCTGTTGATTTTAGGCCAGGGAAGAATGGTCTGCTGTGTTCTCTCCTTGTCTTGGCTCCCACTCATAAAGGCACTTATACAGCTGTCTGCCTCAAGTATGTGCTTAAGTGCTTTGCTGAATTAGTGAATTAGCATATTTGCTCGCCTGCAGTGTTTGCAAAAGCCAATGGAAAGCCCTGGGATTTTGATGAATGCCTTTGATGGCCTCTGGGACAGACCACAGGTACTAAGTTACCCTCCCCATCACACCTTCACGGCCTTTGGCAGCCCTGCCCTGCGTGAGGAAAAGCTGAGCTTGGCTGCTCATCTCTGTTCATCTCTAAGCTATACTGAGGCAATTTTAGGGATCAGTTTTCCCATGCTACTTGCAACACTCAGTGCCATTTGGAAACTCCTGCACGAAGCAGAGCTCACTGTGTCCTGCCAGAAATGGGTTTAAATTCTTGTGACTGGAGTCTGCTTTTCCTGCTAATTGAGGCTCTGAAGTCCAGCTGATGCTTTTCCTTTGATTTAATTAAGGGAAGCTGTTTCCAAGGAATCATACATATAGCTCAGATCAAAGACTTCAAGAGAAGTGAGGTACCCCAAGATGCAACGGATGTGATTCACGGTGACTCACGGGCTGTGTCTGGCTGCCAAATGAGTCAGCACTCACAGCAACCTCATCAGCGTCCACCCGCCAAATTTAAGGACCTGTGGTACCATGTCCATGCCAAATGGAGGGAGATGAGCCCCAGACATCCTGTCACACCCCGGACAACAGCACACAGCAGTGGCCCATCCCCAGGGCAGCGTCCTGTGGGACCTGCAGCTCTGCACCATCAAAACAAACTCCCCAACGGGGAACTTAAAATCTTGCCTTGCTCACGTCCTTAAAGTTTATAGCAAATGAGGGCTCAATTTCTGGTGAAAATCAAGCCTGGGTGCAGAAGACCTCAAGTCTTCTCAGCTCATTAAAAGCCAGACAAGCCAATTCCAAAGGAACTTGAAGCCAAATGAAGTGCTGAAACCAACCATTTCTTTTAAAACTTCTGCAGGAGCAATATCCTTGCTGGTGCAGCCCAAGGGGAGGATCACAGTGCTGGCCCATGTGCCACTTCCCCTCCCACGTTTGCCAAACAGCAGCAAATAATGGATTTTTTTTTTTTTTTCCCTTTCTGTGGGAAGTCTAAGCTGAATTCTTGATGATTCTTGTAAAATCTGAAAGCTGAGCAAGCCTGACTTTCACAAACACACACCCGAACACACCCATGTAATTTGTGATGCGGTTCTGCAGGGGAAGGGAGGACAGCGACTGTCTGTTTTTCTGGATGGGAGAGCAAAAGAGCCACAAGGAAAGTTCTGGTGGGGCAGCTCAGCTCCAGGCTGTGATTTACAACTGTAAATACATCAAATCCTCTCCAACTGCCCTGGCGCTGCTCAGGAACCAGCGTCCAGCTCACAGAGCAAGCTCAGGTCACTCGAGTTTAACGATGACCAACTTGACTGGGAAAGCGAGGAAAGGCAGAGAAATTGCTGCCCTCAGTCCAAGTTAAATCCCTGAGGGATGCAGCTCCACAGCTGCTGGTCGGGACGGAGTGATGGGCACTGCATGTCCCAGTGGCCTTACTCACAAAATGAGGCTTAAACTGGAAATGGAAGGGCTCAGCTCTCACCTCCAGAGGGACCACTGGGACCAATTACCATGGTCTGTCCTGGCACGTGTCAGTGCCACACTTGTGAGGAGGTGACAAGACTGAAATTTCAATTTGGATTGACTGAAAAAATAGCTCAACAAATCTGAAATTTTTATTTCAATTTCTTGAGCTTCCGATTTTTTGGGCTTCCAATTTTTCCTTTTTTTTCTTTATTTATTACTGAGTTGGAGGAAACACTGAAACTATTTCCACCTCTGTTCCGAGCTGAGGCACCACCTTAGTTTTGAGAACGTTAGAAGAGGATGCTGAAGTAATTTTTAGAGGAAACCCTAAAAATCTAAGCAAGAGCTTCAGAAAACACAATACAGGCTCAGAAAACACCCCGATGTCACCAAATCTGTGCTTTTCACTGTAAAAGGATGCATGAGAACCTTTTGCCTGTGTTTACAGAGAGCCAATGGGAACAGACCGGCTGTTGATACCCCACCAGGGCTTGTTCCCATCCCATCCCAACCTCCCAGTCATCACCTCCAAGCTGGGAACCTCAAATCCCCACATGCACAGCTCTGGTGGTGCAAGTGGCAGCACCAGGACTGATGGGACAAGTTACAGGGTCAGCACGGAGTCCAAACTTCCTGGATCCTCACCACCACTCTGAAAGCATCTGTCCCTCTGAGGGCCACACTGGCTCACCGCAGAGCACATTCCTTAAACCACATCTGGAAGCAGCCAGCAGGAGCAAAACCATCCTGTCTTTGGTGAATTCTGTGTCCAAAAATACTTAGTGTGTTATTTAGTTTAAATTATATATTAACTTCCTTTTTTTTTTTTTTTGCATATCCAGCAGGGCAGACTACATAAGTCAGAGCTGGGATATTCCACAAGGCAGTCCCATTGGAATAAACAGCTTTTTCCAGAGCATTTACCAAACAGCACCACAACACAGAGACCCCTGGCTGGGGTTCCTCACGCTGATGCAGTTGGGTGCTTTTCTCTGTGGCCACATTCCCCACAGGAGACAGATAAACACTGACATGGAAACATCCTTGCACACCTGCAGGACACCCTGAGTGCCCAGCAGCCTGTAGGCATGTCCCAAGAAGTGGGATCTTGGGTATGCTGCTAAAAACTGAGCAAGAGGGGCAAAATCTCAAGCTTTGCTCGCTCACTTCACCTCTGCAGATAAATCACTGCTTTTACAAGGCATTATCGAATTCTTTTCACCGTGACCACCCAGCCCCTCCACAGCCGTGGAGCAGACTGGCACAGGGTCGTCTCAGACAGGATATCCTCCAGGGAACAGCCTCTGCACAGCCCAGAACAATAGGTCCTGCCTTTGGAACCATGGATACACAACGTGCCCAGCCTCTTCTCCCCCCAGACCTCAGATATCTGCTCTCAGCACAGCAGGGAGCACTGCGCTATCAGATCTACGTCCACATCTATTTCCTGCTGTTTGTGAGCCAGTCCCACTACTGCCAAAGGGAGCAGAACAGGCTCTGGTCCTGCACCTCTGCCCATTCCTTCCCATGCTGCAGGTTTGGAGAGCTCAGGTATCTGACTGTTTGCACACTGAGCTGGGACAGGCGGCTCTGCTCCCAGTACTCGATGGCACAACAACTCCACCAGGGCTTGTTCACCTGGCTCATCCTACCCATGGCAATGGCCACAGGGCCTCGCTGCAACTCCACTTCCGTAGGTACCCATCCATGCTTTGGGATCAAGCACATGTACGTCACACCAAAGCCTTTCACAAGGGCTTTAAAGAAACATCTGGACTCAAGCATCTTCCAGTCACCTCGTGCACCAGGTGGAGAACATTTACAGTGGTCCAGGTTAGTTGTAAAACACCCAGCCAGTTGCTCAGAATCTCCTTGGTTAAGTTGCACTGACTCAACTGCTGCCAGCTGGGCTGCCAGGGCTTATTCTACTCTCAATTACATCAATGCAAATTTGGAACAACTCCACTGACTTCCATGGCATAACCTGATTTACTGGAGAGCAGGATATGGTGTGCTTTCTAGGTTTGTGTTGTCTAATAGAAAACAGACTCAAACCTCTGACTCATTAGCAGGGGAACATAGATTGAAATTATGCTCCCAATAGATAAGCATCTCTTTAAGCACAATTTTTTCTTGCCCTGCTTGTGGAAACAGCTTGACTTACTGCTGAACTGCAGCCTGATACCCACTGCCTGCAGTGGGCAACTTCTGCAGCATTGAAAACATTTTCTTCTGCTTGACAGAGTGAAACGGAGAAAGTCACTTTAAAAGCCATTTCAGACTTCACGCAAAGCCCTGAAATCCTGCCCCTGGGAGCACATGGATCCTGAGCAGCCTTGAGGGAGCAGATGAGTCCAAAGCGATGGCACAGCTCTGGCTGCACACAGCGGTGGATCTCAGGAGCCCCGGGGATATTTCTTGTGCATGGATCATATCTAGTTCCTCCCTCATAACTGCACCAAAGCTGGGCTTGATTTATTCATGTGTTCATCAGAGAGGAGAGTGTTTATAGTGGAAAAAGCCTTAATGGAGGAGTGTGCTACCCCGTGTGGGGCCAGGTGGCCCCTTTCTGGCTGACAGTGGCCCCTGGTGTACCCTGCCCTGCTGCACTCACACCTTTCACAAGCACACGAAGACAAACAGCACAGAAAAGAGCTCCTTTTCTCCCATGGGCAAAGCAGTCCCATGCTGCCAGCACAAGCAGGAGGTGCTACTGGGAATGCACTGGCTGTGGGGCTCGGCAGGGTTTTCAGCAATACAGCACTAACTCTTCCACTATCACTTGAATCCCAAGATCTGGCTGTTGCTGAGGACTTGGATCCTTTGGGATCTTTGGTATCTTTGAAGAGGGCTCAGCAATGAGCCATGCCTCAGTTTACCAGCTTCTGCAGCAGGCAATGTCCCACATCATGTCAGCACGTGAGCACAGATGAGGAGTGAAAGTCCTGGGACCTCACACCGTCTCTCTCAAAAGACTTAAAAGAGGCTTGAGCCATTTTTTTAGCACCAATTCTCATCTGAGCCCCAGGAGTTCCTGTGTCTCAGGCATTCTCTCAGTCTGAAACCCAATTTCTGCTGATCTTTATGTGCAACCTTTTAGAAAATGGCTGGTTTTTTGCAAATGGTTCATCTCCTACAAACCAATTTCTTTGGGCTTGCTGAGGACCCAGGACATCCCCCTACCCTGTGAATCACAAATAAGGAGCAGGTCACAAAAAGAACATTAAAAACCCCTGAATAACCCTTTGTGACCAACTCCATGACAGACAAACAGACTCACAGCCTGTGGTGCTGGGTACATGTCACAGCAAGAACAGCATTTTGCTTCATCCCAAGCAGGAAACAGCCATTCCAGCATTCAGTCTCTTTGCTGGGTTCTTGTCTTTTATTCTGCATCCCCAAGCCAGTGCAGGATTTGCAAACATTTCATAATTCTAAGAACAAGCACATTAAAGCCTCAGAGCAAGGGGAAAGCCCTTTTCCTGCCAACAAGGCATATTATTGTCAATACCCCATTGTTGTACTCGCACTCACCACCCCTTAAAGCAATTAATGGGTAAATCAGGGATTTTTCTGTGGCATTTCTGTGGGTGGAGTTTATTCCCATCCTTATCTGAGCAGTGGATCTTTCCCACCAGCAACCTGGTGCCAGGGTGTCCCACAGCCCATGACGCCGGAGGGCCCTGCAGAACAAACAAACTCAATTACAGGAGGATATTTACAATTGCTGACCAAACTCTCGATTTCCTTGGTAAGCTCCTCCAGACAATACACTCCAGGCACTGGCCTCCAATTGTACTGTCAGAAATTCATACGGGCCCAAGAATGAGAAAATACTGTGTTTAGATTTGCGATAGGCAAAGCAAAACAAGGGAGAGATGGTTTTGGAGGGTTCCCCCCCCCCCCCCGCCAACCCCAGGGGTTCGTTTATTTTTACAGCCACAGGATGGAGCAGGGTGAGTGTGGAGCCTCCCCTCGCCCACCCTGCCCTGTCCTGCTCCTGCCCAGAGCCAGCCACCGGTGCTGGCAAATTCCCTGGGAAGGATGAGGAAGCAGGACAGCACTGCACCTTGTGCATGAGGCTTGTTGTGGCCCAAAACTCATATAGCGCTTTCACTGAGCTCATGAAAACAGCCTTTCCCAGGTCTGCCAGGATTCAAGCAGGAGACTGCGGCACCAACACACGAGGATTTTCAGTGGAGGATGAAAGAATCCTTCACCAACCATCAAAAGTGTAATTTCTGCTCATTCAAGAAGTGTCCTGCGTGCTGCAGCTCCCAGCCCCATCACACATGGGTCTCTCCAGCACTTAGGAGTTAAAATGCCCCCCACGCCAGACTTTGCTCCCTTTTGGCACTGGTTTGTATCAGCATCCGAACCCCCTCTCAGCCCACGCTCACCATGAGCTGCTCTCAAGCATGAAACTCCTAAACCACCTGAACTGAGAAGTCACTCCTGAATTTGAGCTGCCCCAGAGTGGCCCTCCTGGAGAAGGTCTGATGGCCATCCCCCAGGGGAGTGGAGCCATTTCCCACAGCCTGGCCTTGAGCTGCTGGTAGAACACAAGCCCTGTGGCAGAGGGTGCATCCCTGGTTTATCCCTGTGCTGGAACATCCTTGCCAGGGCCATGTTTTCCCATGAGATGCTGAAAGGTGCCACATTAGGGGAAAAGTCTTTGGGGTTTTTGGCACAGAGGAGCTCTAGTTCAGCCCTCGTTTTTGCTGCAAGCAGGAAAATCAGGTTCATATCTGCATATACTCGGACTAACAGCAGAGCTTAACTCTGTGTGGGCTGATTGTGTAATGTTTGAACTAATTGTGTTTCTTATTACAAGAGCAAACCTTGAGTGATGGCACTGCAAGCAGTGTTTTCCAGATTTTCACCAATTAAATGAAAACCAGAATTTGGCTCTGCATCTTAAGAGATAACACACTCTCTGTACTCGTGGCCAATATATTAAATGACTTCCAGTGCTGTGCATCTTCCTCCAAACCCCTTGTAAGCCTTCCTTTATGGGATTTCCAGGGGTCAAGATCTGAAAAATCCATAAAATACACTGTCTGTGCAAGATTTCCATTTAATTTAGCATGGCTTTTCTTATCACTAGGCAGTCTTGTTTCACTGCAAACTTCCATTTGTTACTCAGGGGATTAGGAACATTCAACAACAGAAGAGGACAAGGGGCTGTAGGACTTGAATTCAGTAAAACACAGAATTATAGTTGTTTTGCCAGGTTTACACCAGACCAACATCAAATTCTGGTTCAAGAAGTATAAATTAGTTGGTTAATGAGACCTGGATTCCAACCAGCTGGATTAGGATCCTGTAACACTCATGTATTCTGCTTCTCTCCCCTTGCCCTGTTAGTTGACTGCAGGCCACCCAGGGTAACAAAGACATATGACAGAAATACAGTGTATATTTATGTTGGCTTGTCTTGCTGTAATCTCCTTCAGGGTATGACCTGATTTTAATAACTCAGCCTTACCCTATCACTTTCTGGCTCATTCCCTTGTGGGTTTATAGCTTATACAGTGCTTTTTGGTTTATTCTTTCAGCACATTTGGAAAAAAAAAAGAAATAACTAAAAAAAAAAAAGGACAGAGGGAGGGGAAACCTGGCTAAAAAAATTCATTAAAATCCATCTCAGAGTCTCCTACAAATATTTATAAGCACAGATCACCTCCTGACAGTGGCCAGTAACAGCATTTTCAGAGCACAAATGGAAGATGTGAGTGCTGCCATCTGTTCCACCCTCAGTGAACTGAGAACTATAAACATCTCCAAGGCTGGATAATTTATCATTACAAGAAATTATACAAAGAGGCAGGAGTTGAAGTAAAATCAGGTTATATCGTGGGAAGAAATCTGATTGTAAAGGTACACAAAACACCTTCCAATGTATCAGCTCTCCTAATAGCTTGCAATGGCTTGTACATCCAGCCCTGCTTAAATTAATTTAAACCTGCCTGGTTATAATTGCCTGTTTACTTCTGATATTATTAGTATAAATGGTTGGGTAACATTATTGTAGCTATGCTGCTACAGTACATTCAGAGAAACTATGAATTTCAATAGAAATTTTAAATATGTTGTTAGGATAAGAAGGAATTGAGTTGTTTAGGATGTTCAGTTGTTTAGGATGTTCAGTTGTTTAGGATGGAGCAGAGAGGTTTTGGGGGTGGAATTCAATGGTTTTACCTTTAGAGGCAGACCTTTTAGTTTTAGCATCCTCTGTTCCATACCATTTATCCACCCTGCCTTAAAGCAGATGCCTCCTAAAAGTGAGATTAGAAGAAGTGATAATTTAAGACTAAGGGAAGCTCTTCCCAATTATAAGAATGAGAACTGCCATCCAGAGAAAGGGAAAAAGCAGATGTGAGCAGGTTGAAAGGGTGATCCACAGGCACACAGTTGGGCCTTTAGGATGCAACAAAGGATTCAAAGGAGCCAAACATCTTGAGGAAAGCAAACAAAAGAATTGGCCTCACACAAACTTTAATTTTGTCCAGAAATTCCACTCTGGATCAAAGAGCTACAGTGAAAGTTTAGTTGGAAACAGCATTTTCCTGCACAGAAGTTCAGCTTCAGCAAGGAGAAAACTTTTGCCCTCCTCATGAAGGCCAGTTTTGTAAAATTCCTGGTCTGTTCTATACTAAGTCCAAAGACATCTTTAGGAGAAAAATCAGGTGCAAAACATGTTGGGACTGTTACCTGGCCTGACAGGGCAAGGCACGGAGGGAACATTGTGGGGCCCCTTCAGCAACAAGTCTGCCAAAATCCTGGAAGCAAACTGTGGGGTGCAAAGGACCAGGAAAGAAGGTGGCTGGTTCACAGGGAGGTGTGGACCCATCCCTGGGCCTGAACAGGAGGATGCCACGTTCAAGATGAACCAGAGACACCCAGTCAAGAGCTTCTGAGTTTGGTCCTATTCCTGGGAGAAAAGGAGATCCTGGATGATGCTGAGAGAAGCTACTGCAAACACCTTAAAAACTGTGCCGTCTTAGAAACTGTCCCTGGAGATGTGTGTATAAACACACAGCTTCATCCAAACATCCTTAAAATCAATCTTACACCTTCAATGTCAGTGACCACAACTGGAGACAGGACCTGATGGATCAGCATCACAGCCCACAACACCCTTCCTGAGGAGCTGCAGGTCCTCGGCTTGGACTCACATGTGTGATGGCAACGCAGAAGAGCAGAAAGTGATGGGTCATCCTTGCAAAAATTAGGATACAAACATAGAGAAAGGCCATAAAAAGTGTCACCACAGAGATCTGAGTGTTGGTTCTGTGCACCTCAGGATCTGAGGATGTTCACTCCTGACTGTTTTTGCTCAAGCTGAGGTTGGAAAGGAATTAGCTTGGCACGTTCACACTTGGTGTCTTTCTTTTGCAGTGATCCCATTGTTCTGAAACATAATGGGGCAGAGTTTTCTATAGTCCCACTGGGACTGTATCAAAATTGAAATCAGCAATGAAAAGCGTGCTGTGTAATGCTGCTGCCTGCTCTTAACACCACGATTTCAGCCAAGAAACACTAAGTTATTCACATTTACTCCCAGTGAACTGGAAGGTCTTTTATTCAGGGTCTACATTAAATTTCAGCTGCCCAAAATGGTCTCATTCTTATTCAGGTCAGTATTTTTGACTTCTTAGGCTTGTACAGTTCCCAGGGCAGCTCAGGCCTGCAGCAGCTCTGAGGAGCTCTGTTCTCTCTGGTGTTGTTACTTGACAGCATGTTGATTTAAGGCACTGTTTTTCTTCAGAGTTCTTCTATCAATACCCAGTAAAGGAGAATGGAAAACAGGCTAGTCAAAGATATTGTATTCTCCCCAAATTCTGAATTCTTTTTGACATCCTCACCTTTAACATTAGCTTGGCACTTGAAGCTAGAGCTGATTAAAAAGGAGTTTGCACTTTTGGCCTTGCACCAAGACTTCTGCACAGTTGAGGTGAACGCTGCAGGAAGTCAGGCTGACAAATAGCCACTCTTCAATACCACATGCTGTCAATTATATACCTTCTAATACTGTCCTCACAGTGTCTAATTTTGCAGATTGCATTTCTTCAGAAAAGCCACTGAGGAACTTTTTTCCTGCCATTTACATTGGTTACGTCACTGTGCTGAGCTCAGACTGAATTCATGCTGAGAGAAAGAGGAGCCTCACGAGCCTGGAGAGGATGCTGTGGGAGAGATGGCATTCAGGGCTCTTACCCTGTTGAGAAAGGGCTGACAAAACTGCAGGTGCTGTGGAGCTATAAGGACTTAAAAAAAAAAATCAAAAAATAACAAAAAAAGAAGGTCCATGAGAATCATGGTAAAAACCAAAAAATTATCAGACTGCTTGCCCCTGAGGCAATGGTGCTCCTTCTCACTCAGTGATAAAGGGTTAAGTTCAGGGATATCTGATAGCCCTGATTTCCAATTCCTTCAAGCAGGTAGGGACCGAGAGCACTGGCACAGAGCTATTGGGAAAAAAGAAACTAATTTTAATTGCAACCATTCAGTACAAAAACTGCCTGATTCCCACCAGCACTGACAGCCCCTGTGAGCCCTGAGCCATGTGAGCATCATGGGAGGGTGCTGTGGTTTGCACCAAGCTCTCTGAAAAGGAGTTCTGTTTGTTTTTCATTTTCCCTTTCCACAGAAGTTGTGCCAGCACAAAGCTGGGGAAATCAAGTATTTTCTTTGGAAATGCCTCAGAGATAAACACACTCTCAGAAAGGTCTGCAGATACGGCACCATCCACACACACCTCGGCAGCAGGGGAGGTCGGAGCTAGCTGAATGCCCCCGAGCACCACCCTGCTCCTGCTCCATCCTGGGGCAAAGCCTCAGCACCCTGAGCAGAGCTGAAACAGTCTTTATCCGAGAGGGCATCCCAACCCTCGGTGGGTGCTGGCTCCCTCACTCCTGGCACAAAAATCTCAGTGGGGACCAATGGACTCCTGTGAGTCAGGACTAGAAGATTCCCTGCTCCTGAACCTCTTCGTGGTAAAAGCCATTTCAGTGTCCTTTGTCCCTCACCCAGGCTCTGCTGTGAGCTGTGCTGCTGCAACCAGCACAATTCCCTGCTGGGTCAAGCCCCAGGGTACCCTGGGCTTTACTTCCTTCTAAAAGGCCAGCCAAGGTGGCACTTAAAACCAAGCCCAATGACGTGTGACACACCTGCACACATGGCAAAGGGTGGAACACCAGCAGGTCTGAGCTCACTGCTCTCCACAGGTCTGAGTGCTGGAAAACCTAAAGAGACACACTGAGGAATGTTGGGACCTGTGGACGTGTCAACACCTGTTTGTAAACGCAGCTAATCCAAAATTAGGCAGGAGAAGTGGAAGAATCATTTGTCAGCTCCTGGTCTCCTCAGCCATCTTGAAAAAAATGTCACAGATACATTGACACTTCTGCTGTCGATTTAAATAGCAGCCACCGGCCAGGATCGGCTGCTGGGCAAGGGGGACACGTGGAGCTCCCGTCTCAGACTCCTCCTGTATCAGATGACTCACCAACATGCCTGAGAAACTCCCTTATACCACAGACTCCAGTAGCAACCCCACAACAAACACTGTCCAGGGCTTGCAGTCATCCCCCGGGGGTTTAGGACGTAATCCTGCCAGCGCTCAGGGAGCGGAAGGGAGATGGCATCGCTTCGCTGCTCCCTCCTCCTGCTGCCCCACGGCCGCATTGCTGCACTGGGGTGCAGGTGACATGGAAGCACCCACCTGGCCACAAAAACCTTTGCCCCCTAATAGGTTGTTCTGTCTCTTGCTCCTGGTTTTTCCACTTGTGACAGCCAAACCTTCTCCCCAGCCTTTTCAGCTGACCTCCAAACTCCTTGAATGAGAGGGCATTCGCAGTCACATTTAGCAGGGTGCTGCCCTGTCTCTGGATTGTCGCTGTTTCTGTGGGGCTCCACTGGTGCACAAAGGTCTCCTCAGAACACTGGGATTTGTAAAGCAGAAAAAGTCATGCCCCAAAGCAGCCACTGCAGCCGCCCAGTACCTCCCGTCTGCAAAACAGGCTAAGGAGGGGTTTCTATCCCAGCCCACGCTCTGGCAGCGTGACCTGCCAAACCTGCCTTTTCAACATGGAAATACAGAGCTCCTAGGAGAGATTTGGAGAGTCATTTCCCCTCCACCTCTCCTATCACAATGAGAGCAGGAGCCTTGATTGCAATGCTCCCACCCTTACCCCAGGAGATCTGTAGCTCTACCTCCAAAATGCAAGTTAAGCCTCACAACTCCACTGCTCCCCAGCTCTGGGGAGGACACTCCTAAACAAACACTTGTTATGTGGACCAAGAGAAACCACAGAGCTTCCTATTAGCTCATTATGATCTGCACTGTGACCCTCTGCAGCTGCATCCTTCTCCAAAAGTCCTAGAATATAACCACCAGTCTAAGTACCAGGATCCTTCTTAAGAAGACAAAAAAGGGCAATCTTTCATGGATAACATCCAATTTATATTTAACTTTCATATTGAACTTTTCCTGCTGTAACTTCACTTTAGCCACCTTTCCTCCACTGATTTTTAGTTCTCTATACACACAGCAACCCAAGCTATTAGAGTTAGAAATTTATTTTGTGGAAACTTTTAACGCTTTGAAGATAATTTGTGTTTATAGCTGAAATCGTGTCTTTATTTAGAACCCAACTCTTAAAGCACATAATTATGTAAGTAGTTCTTGGCCAGGCAGGAGAAATTGTCTTCAGGATTTGTAAGCTGCGAGCCAAGACTCCCAAACTGTCAGGGCTCTGTGAGCCTGCACAGGCAACAAGGCAAGAAACACACACGCAAGACCCAGCTTGGACTGGGGGTGTTTTTGCCTGTGTTTATTCCTCATTCAGCGCTCAGCCGCTTTTCACACAGTTAAGGAGTCTCTGGTGGACAGTTGGCCACAGCAATTAATGTCACTGTATCACCTAATGAGCAGGAATTCTGTCCTTGCAGGTCAGACACTGGTCCTGCCAGCCCAGAACCTGTCCCCAACAGCCCCTGGTACCAGTGGCTTCGGGAGAGGACATCAGCAGCCCAGGAGCCAGCCCTGCAGCACATGATATATAATTCATTGTTCTCACGGACCCATGAGAGACCCTGGTCTGTGTATACATCCAGATGGAACCGCAACCCTTCCCTGCTGCTATCTGCTGCACAGTGTTTATCAGGGCTTACAGACCACTTCCTTTCTAAAGCCCTTATTGAAATTTGCACAATAAACAATTTACCCAATTGGTTGTAGGAAGCCCTCAGCCCTTTTCCTTTCAAGGCAAAAGAAAACAGATTTATTTATTATATAGAAGCAGGCTGGGCTTCAGAGGGGCCGGGGGAGGCAAGCGAGAGGGTGTGAGGCTCTGGACGTGAGCATGGACACCAAGAGGGGACATACCTGCCTGAGGAGGCTGTCAGACCTCAAGAGACAAGGGTAAAGCACCTACCCTCCCATCTAGACATCAGAAGTCATCCAGATCACAGGATCAGCACAGGTTTCCTGCAGGTACCAGGGTAAGGAGTCACACACAGCATGGCCTTGGCTGTTCCCCTCATACAGCACTGCGTACCCACCAGTAAAGTCCCTGAGCTCCTGGAGATCCCTGGGCTCAGGTTTGCAGTAGGCAGAAACAGCTCTGTCCTCTGTGGAAGACAACCTCAGGGACACAGGGAGCTGCCAACAAACAGTTCTGTACCAGATATGGGTGGCACAACAGGGAATACAGACACTTTCCCTTTATTGGGTCTGACAATTATATTCCACGTTTTCCAGGTGCAAAACTCTGTGTAAATGCTGCATCCCATAGGAATCTGACTGCCCAGTGCGTTAACGAATTGAAGGCCAGGTGCTACAAGCCAATCACGCAGTTCTGTGTTCAGGGCACCACATGGGGGGCTGGGAGAGGAAGGAAGCAGAAAAACCTTCCTGAACAGAGCAGGCACATCTTTAAACACCATTCTTACAAAAACAGGGAAAAAGAGAAGCAAGATAGTACTTGCTCCTTGGGAGAAGATGCTCATTCAAACCAAAAGCCACATGGCTGTTAGGAGGACTGAGAAATTCTGCTTCCAGCTTGGAGCTGCCAAAACCAAATCCCTGCCCAGGTGAGATGTTATGGGCAGTGATGCAAGTGCAGTAGCAGGGGAAGCTAAGAGCGTACAGCAATTCCCAGGTACACAGGACTCCCAAAGGGGAGCAACAGCTTCTTTTATTCTTTTGATAAACAAAGGATTTCTACCAGCCTGAAGCCTGAACAGTTTCCTCTCCCTTTTTTAACATTAAAAGCACTGTGAGAACCCTCTGCTGGGTTTTTGGTGGGATTTTTAATTTTTTGGTTCTGAAGCTGCTTGTATTGCAGGGCAGAGAGGGAAGAAGAGAGTTGGCAGCCAGGAGCTAATGATAGGAATAATGTATTTGTTTTTCTCTTTGAACTGTCATCATCTGCCAAGGGGCAGAAGAGCCAGAATCTCTTCCCACCCTGGGGAGAACACGAAGGCGGGAGAGCTCCCACTCCACCTGGAGATTTTGACCCTTTGCCCACCTGAGCAGTGGGGATACACTTGCTGGGGAAGCACTGACCTTTCTGCAGGGCAGGAATTCATGGCAATGCTTTGAATATGAGAAGTGCAGCAGCACTTGGTGGGAGATGCCACATTAGTGATACACCTAACACCGACAGAGAGACTTTCCTGTTAAAGAGGCTCCACGCTTTTTTTAAGGAACTTCACACCACTTGCAGACCCGGCATGAAATGCAGCCCCACCTGGAGGGGAAGGAGTTAACCAGCCAGCACCGGACGGGCTGCAGACAGAGAGAAGTCAGGGATGGATACAGTGGCACCAGGCATCTATCAAATGCAAAATAGTTAGTGCTTTCTTAATGTGCTTTCAAAAAAAAAAATTGTAGAGCTCAGATTTTTGCTGCAGTGCTGGGGTAGGAAGCATCACAGCTGGAGCTGGGATAGTTCAGTCTTGCAAAATTCTGTTTGTATTTTCTCAAGGCGATGAATACTTGCTGGGCAAGCCAAGTGCAATTAATTCATGGTAAACGCTGGCAAGTACAACTCCAGGACCAGATTTCCACCCTTCCCCTCCATCCTGACACACATTCGACCTCCAAAAAATATATTCTCATCAGGAAAGAAAGTGAGGAGGAGTGCTGTGTTCTGGGCTCTGGCTCTGCCTCCAGCACTGAGCTCCAATATTCAGCATTCCCAGGGCCAGTCATTTATTCTCTCTGCTTTGGCTGTGATAGCTTCCTTTGGGGAGGGGGTGGCAATTAAACTCACAGTTAATCACAATTTTAAAGCACTTCACTACTTTTCAGAACAGAGATGTTACAGAAGAGGAAGTGTTAGAAGTGAGAGCAGTAAAACACTGATTAAGCACCTGAAGGTCATGGATGGCCTCTACATGAAGGAGGGAAAACTTCCTCCCCGCTGCCCCCATCCCTTCTTGATAGCACAGATTAAAAACAAAGGCAGCTGTTCAGTCGGGAGTGACTTTAGTTTAAATCTTTCTGTTTCTTGCTCAATAACCCTTTCATTATAAGCTTCCTGCTGGGAAAGTTCGTGAGCCAAGCCCCGCTACTGGACACACAGCGCTCGGGGCTGCTGAACACCAGTGCCCAGGGAGTCCGTGTCCACACCTTCCTGAATCACTGCAATTCCTAGATCTGATGAGGCAAATCGGAGGGTGGTGGTCCACAATTAAAATAATAAAAAATATTAAGATACAAACTGTTCTCTGAGAAACTAATCCCAAGCTGGAAAGTTCTCTAGCAGCTCGTAGAAGAGGCAAGAATACAGAAGTAAGCAGCTCAGGGATTTGTGTGCAGCAGGCTGTTCCCTGCCCTGCACAGATTATGTTCATAACATAACCTCTCTAACTGAAACAGTTTGATCACTTATGAGCTAGCTCCAAGGTCCTTTGAGCTCTGTACGAAATTCCCAGGATCCTGGATGGGCTTTTGCACAAGTTTTCTATGGTTTGCACGAAGGGAAAAATCTGAGTATTGATACAAGCCCCTGCAGTCTGGAGGCCTTGTTAACAAACACTGAATCTGGACAAGGAAGGATAGAGAAAAGTAAAATATGGCCAGAAAACTGGCATGGTCCACTGAAAGAATGTTTACAACTGCTATTTATGGCTCTAGTCTAAGGCTGCAACACTTCGGTTGCTTATATTTGGTATGTAAATTTTAAATCAAAGAGCATCCCACATTGTCTCCAAAATGCCTTCTGTGGCACTGTCCTTAAAGTCACTCAAGCAGTGGCTGTAAATTTACTGGACAGTTACTTTCTTTGTTACGTGCCTACCTATATAACTCCAGGAGGTGTCATCCTGGCACACAGAGCCCAAACTCCCCAGTGTGGGCTGTGTTCTGACGGACACTACATGCAGGGAAAGCTGCAGAATCCAAATATCCACCCAGGCTGGGAGCATCCAGCTTTCCACCTTTCAAATACCTCTAGCTCATATTTTACTTCTGCTGAACCATGATTTAACATCAACCACCTCCTGTGAGCTTCAGACCCGTCCCATGCCAGCTTTGTTTATCCAGACCTGTCAGCAGTTTAAGAAACCATACTTAATTGGGCTGACTCCATCGCCACGAGAACACTGTGGTCATTCTTTTCTCTTCAAACACTTCCCAACCCAACATGTTACTGAAACCAGAGAGCCCACACCAGCCCTCCTCCCCCAGACCACTGCAGTGTACGTTACAGTCAAACAGGTTCACCACCTTCACCAAGGCTGTCACCTTCTCTCTCTGGGTTACTCATTTTTGGAGTATTTATTTGCCCAGTGCTGGAATATCCCATGTCTGCTGACACTAAGGGTTTCACTGCAGCCGGGGCTCCTCTCCCACACGCAGAGTGTGTTTAGGCTCTTTTGGGGTTTGCTCAGACCTCACAGGCAGCTGGGCTCAGTTCTCTTAGCCACTGGTCAATCTTTCAGAGCAGCAGCTGACAAAATTCTTTTGACCCAAGTTTCTAAACAACAACAAAAAAAAACCCCTATTGCTCTTTTACTGCAAGAGTTAAGGGGGAAAAAAACCCACTTTTTTCCCCCTACAGTGAAAGCTGACTAGCAGGCCTGTTTCAAATGGTAGAAAACATAAATGTTATGATTAGAGAATTTAGCATGGAAGAGGACACTGCTTTCTGCCTCAGAGTGAGATTCCACCATGCAGCTACAAAAACATGCTGGGGAAGGTAAAGTCAATGCCAAGCCCTAATGACTTGCAGTCGGTGCTGAAGTACACACAGATACAGCAGTGCTCTCTTGGGAGGGCATCACACCCCTCTAAGCTGAGCCTGAGCAAAACGCCATTCCCAGGGTTTCCTTCAGTAATTTCTTTAATTTGCTTAAACTAGAATATAAACTTGTCTAGATTTGATTTCTCCTAAAAGTTTAGAACAATAGGCCAGTTGCTTAATCTCACGCATGAGAGGCAGAGCATTCATTAAACGAGCTCGTAATGTGCTAATTCGGGGGAATATCTTTTTTCCTAAAGGCTAGCATTACAAAACAGTGTCACTAAACACTACCAGGAAAACAATCCAGTCGTCTCTAAAGTTCAGCAGTGTTCATGACGACATTCCTGTCCTGAGGCTGCCACCAAGATGTTCTCATACAGCCCAGTCATATGGAAATCTTAGCTCCCACAGAGCAGCTGTGTTTTTTGGAAGTGACTTCATATTTTTGGATGTTGTCTGCCACATGGAATCTAACATCTTCAACAGCAAATAAAGGTCTTCCTTTCATCCTGTGCCATGTTTCCTCCATGTAATAAAGGTGGTAGATGATTTTTAACTCCACAGTTACTGCTGCCGTTCCTTAAAACACAGGGACTGTCTCTCTGTGAATATCTTCACAAGTTTCTGGTATTTCTGATATAAGTTGAGCTGAGATTTTACACAAGACAGGAAGGATTCTTCTTCCCTTTTGCCTCATATCTGGGCTGACTTGGATACACTGACTCATTCCCAAATAATCACTCTTGCAAGTGAGTTCCTCTCCCAAAATTACATGTTTCATAATGACATTTCTACCACATGTATGTCTGGCAAGCCACAAGAATTGTTGTCTACCATCTTCAGGAGAGGTCCAGACTGTGTGGGACATGCCAAAACACATGCCTGGACCCTTCCCCGGGGCTGTGTGAACCAGCAGCTCAGAAGGCTCAGGGGTTGGTGATGGCCAACACACCCCCACAGCCTCTGTGGTTAAAGGGATGTCGACAAGTCTTATAAGAGGGTGATGAGAGAGGACATGTCAGGCTGCAGTGACATGGTGAGACAAAGGGCTGGGCTTCACCTCGTTCACAGGGGAAAGCTGGAGAGAACTTAGCTTTTGACCAGCCCCTCACCTTCCCCAGCCACTCCCCGCGATGTCCCCGCAGAGGAAGCATCGCTGCCCCCCGCACAGTGAGGCAGATGGGCATAGGTAGGACAGCAGCCTGTGGAGTCACGGCACAGGTCCAGAAATACCAGTCAAGGCAAAAACCAACACTCCAGTCACTCCTGCTGCCCTGCTCTACATGATAACCAATTCCATTCTCAGCCTTCCCTTCAGTAAACAGTGCTCAAGCCTCACTGCAAACAGCAGTGGAGAGCTGTCCTTTTGTCTGCTCGGGAACATACTTGACAAATAAAAACCAAACATTTCCATTTGCAAGAACAACCATCTGCACATGCTGCTACAGTGTATCTGCCATTCTGTCTCACCAGTCAGCTGCTCACCCCTGGAAAGCAGCTGGATCTCCACAGGAGCCAAGTGGATCCACACCAAACACAGCTAAAGAAGCACTGGGAATGCTGCTCCCTGACCCTGCACTCAGGATCTGCCCCACATGTTTTGGATTTGGGAAGCTGTGACAGCAACTCCCAAATCCATTGACTCTTATCACTTCAGGTCCTGTAGGTTCAGGAGACCATATTTACTGCCTGAGGTGCCAGGAACTGATAAAAGAATGGTTGATTTCAGCATTTTGGAGTAAACTCCAGACATACACGGGGATGTTCGGCTGCTCCAGGCACAGCTCATTTTCCACCTTGCCCAGATCCCTCAGGCTGTCTGCAAATTGCAGATTTCACAGAAGTGCTTGAGGATCCAGATGCTCAAAACAGCACCAGGTTCCTAAGTGGCTTTAAAAAAAAAAAATCTTTCTTTGCATTTTTAAATCCTTAAAGGCCTTTTATTTTCAGGGACCTTTGAAAGCGGGAGGTATGTTGGTGTAAGCAATTAAGGCCTTAGCTTCGAGTGGACAGACCTAAAACATCAACATTCTCCCTCAAGATCTCCATTAGCTGCATTTGCTTTCCAGTTTCCTTACACCGAGATCAATGTAAACTCAGATTTATTAACCAAGTTCTGAAGTTCTGTATATAATGGTGGAAAGATCCAAATCTGATTATATCTATATACATGAAAAATAAAATAAATTACACCCAAGCCATTTTTTCTCTTCAGCTTAAAATTAAAGGCAGCAAGACAGTGAGTGTCTAATTAAAAGATAATAACTCAACAAGGTACATAAAAGTATCTAACAGAGCCCAGGTGAGGAGTCTCAGCCAGTGATTGGGAAGAGCTACACAAAATAGTTCATTTTCTTGGGTAAGACCTGTCTGGAGTTGAAAATTTGCATATATGTATAAATATATATGCGAGCTGCTGCTAGCCAGGAGGGAAGCAAACAAGGAAGTAGTCAGGAATTGGGAATAGCAGGGTGTCTTTTAGTTATTTAAGGTATTAGCTGAGCCAATGGGCATGCTTTTCCTGTTTTAAATAGACACAATAAGATAAAGGTCAGCAGGGGAATTGGTTACATTTCTCTTTCCCACATATAGGTATTGCTGTGGAGGATGTAATCCTGCCAGAACACTTTAAAGATACAGAATAATTTGGAGATTTTAGAAGGGTCACATTGGCTTCATCAGCCCAGAGCACAGTGCATTACAGGTACCAATTCCCTGGGAAAACCAGAAGAATTTGGGCTTTTGGGTACTCAAACAGCAAAACTAAATCCTGTTATGCAAATAAGGGATCCCACGGGAAAACTTACTTAGCATCAAAGCTATCTACCCTGTATGATTGTCTTTATAAGAGAAAACATCACATTGTAGAGAAAGCACATTTTCTGAAGCTTTTCTGTGCTTCAGCAGATAATTGAACTAGAAATCAAGCTCCAAGTGCACCAAGAGGCTCAATAAATACCACCAAAACCAATAATTGCTTAGGCCAGGCAACAAGATATTCAGTGGCTCTGTTCCAGCTCTATTAACATGCAAACTTGATACAGACACCAGGCCACCCACAGAACCCACCTTCATTTTAGTGACTTCCCTTCTTAATTTGTAATGAAATCCATATTTTTTTCAGTATACTAAACAATTATAGAAGTAGCTCTTTCAGACAATAAGAAATAAAAGATACCACAGTTTTACAAACCTGCACATCCCACTGGGATCAGTAAGAGCTTTCAGCTTGCTGGGAGCTCAGGCTGGCTTGCAATTACATTTATAATGCATTGTGGTTCATTAGAAACC
Organism: Cephalopterus ornatus; assembly: GCA_013396775.1. NCBI lineage: Eukaryota > Metazoa > Chordata > Aves > Passeriformes > Cotingidae > Cephalopterus > Cephalopterus ornatus. The sequence goes on from VZRE01014873.1 coordinate 1,138,777, forward strand.
AATTAAGAACAGTGGCAGCTGTGGATAATTCAGTTAATCAATTGCTAGCTCTAAAGTGCAATGAAAGCAATGCTTCTTATTAGAAATTACTTCTAAAGATTACATAATTTCTTAAAGGAAGAATATTAGGGGTTGGGGGCTTTATATATGTATTCACAGACAGACATGTATATAAAAGCACAAGGGAATTTCATGTAGATTTGTAGAAGGACCTTTACAATGGGCACAATTCACGTTCTGAGCGCTGCTTCTGTGGTCTTTAACGTGAAATCCAAGACTGACCTTGCAAAACACCCAGCAGTCTGGCTGAGGTCTCAAATACATTGTGTCTTGTATCCAGGTCCTGTTTTACAGTTTCCTTATTGCCTCCAGGATCAATACTCTGGAGAACAGGCTGTGAACTCAGCAAAAGTCAGAACCCTGCTGTCAAGAGCTCAGGGAAAAGCTATTACAGAAGCCGAAGCATTAGGTGTGATGTTATTGGAATGTTCATGAATAAGGAAGTCAAAGCAATCAATTTGTTCTACTTTTGTTTTGGAAAGAGAGTAACGAAATATTACTCTTAGGATCCAAAATGAACAAGAGATCCACTCTGTGCCTGTGTTGTAAAAAGTCCCACATCTCGCAAAATCTGTTTTAATGGCTTAATCCTGGTCCAGGGATTTCAAAATGCATATGGCTACCCTCCAAACTTTCCTTGAAATAAGGCTGTGTTTTGGTTTAACTTTAGAAAAAATATTTTCATTGTATGCATATTCCTTCCCTGGCCTAGGGCAAAAATACGTCAGCATGAAACCTTCATTGTACCCACCATGATGTGTGATTTGACAGACACCTCACTGCACCTTTCTCCTGGACCCCTTTCAGCTGTCCCTGAAGGGCAGAAGTACAAGAAGTCACCCAGGGTTTGGTTCAGGAGTCAGAGGCATTAGCTCAGACTTGGTTCAGCAGAGCATTGGAACCCCAGTTGAACCTTAAAGCATCTCTATATTTGTTGCTTAGTTCACAACAACAGCAGAAAGTCGTCCCAAAGCGCAGCCCTCACTGTGACTTTCATCTGAACAAACGTAGTCAGTGGTTTCCAAATAAAATACGTAGGCCAGGGAATAAGGGGATTTGGTACTGAGTTTAACTGCTGCTCTTTGGATGCATTCAAACACCAGTTTTTGGAAAGGCTGCTTTCGCAGCTCATTGTGATACTACCAAGAACCTCTGGCATGGGAACAAACAAAAGGAGTGTTGAAGAGAAGGGAACTGGCTCTGTGATATGGCAATTTAAGGAATAATGGACCTCTAGTGACAAAGTCTCCATGCTGTGCTACTCTGTTAGCAATTACTGCAGCGGAAGTTTGTTTAGGATTTAGGCCCAAGGGTCCCCAAGCGAGGCTTGTAAACAGCGTGGAAGTTGATTTTCCTGTTGGTGACAGAAAGATTGACAGCTAAGAGCAACCTTTTGTGTGGCAATGACAACTGTGATTACTGTGCGGTTTCACTGCAATGTGATTAGATTGTAATCAGACTGTGGCTCTGCTGGATTTTTGGTTGGCTTAAGTGATGGCCCCAAACCAAATGACTTTCACTATGAGAAAAACCCCTCAAATTTGAATTCCCTGACGCTGAAGAGGTTTAAATTATTCTAGTGCTGTTTCATGCTTGTGGCAAATGAACCTTCTTTCCTTACGTACTTTGGATAAAACCCACAGAAAGCATGAAAAGATCCACTGACAGATTCTGGATCTCGGTCCAGGTGATATCTGTAACTAAAAAGTTCCTCAAATTTGGTTTTCTGTTTTCATTTAGAGGTAGTATCAATTTCTTTCCTCAGTTCCATAAAATTGTCATGAAAATGAAACTCCTTTTAGAATGAAAAAGTTGTTGCCAACAGATAGACAACTGTGGGTACAATCTTGTGTTTGTAGGAATCTGAAAGTTGGGTTATTATTACATTTTGGGGATTCAGAGTAAAGGAAGTGCTCTAATTTCTTTATATTGTATGACTTTTATAGGTGTATTGCTCAGGGCACATTTCTAAGTTTGCAGAATTACTATTTACAGATCATCTACTTTAGTGAAAAGAGTAAGGCATAACAGGATGATTGTTTTTATGCACAAGGATAACACGTTGCTTAATTGAGCAGATGTTAAAAGCAAACAAACAAGAGAACAAATAATGTCTGAAAAAAAAAACTTTGAGAAAACCAGATCGCAATTATTTTCATCAGTTAGGAACAAGTTGGGCCCATCTTGGAAATTTTTAAATATATCCAGAAATATGAGCTTCAAGCTTGTATTTGGCAAACACTGTCAGAATGTTCCAACATCATACGATAAGACTGTGTTGTATAAACACAGCCCATACATGAGAAAGTTGCCTATTTATGCTTCATAGATCGAGTAAGATGATGGAAACATGCCAGTATTCAAGAGGTGCTTTTAAAACATAAAGACTTCTCTTTCCATTCTCCACAAACTTAAAGATGGGAGCCGAGTTCTCTTCTTGGGCCCACTACCAAGGCCTCCATTCGAAAAACAACACTTCTTTTCATTTTTCCCCCCTTTCTGGCATCTAGGTTTGCTCTCCGCTCACGGGGGAGGAGGCCACTTTGTGGATGCCCATGTTCATCTACAAATAGGCTTCAAAATCCTCCAAACGGAGCCAATGTTGTAGCACACGTCCCTCCTCCGTCAGGAGCCTGGAGCGTCTCTCTGCAGCTCAAGGCCATTCGTTAGCAGCTGCCCCTCTCTAATCAGTCATTCCATCATCACTTTAGGACACTTGTAATGCTTGACGGGACTTTAATACAAAAACTTCCCAAGGCAGTTGTCAGATGGCCCTGAGTTCTGACCATGGTATAACTCACATGTCCAGGAATGTAATTTCATGCTGAACTGAAAGCTTTTAGTTCTGACTTCACGGTGCTTAATCTCTTCCATGCCAAAAATTGCTTCAATAGCATCTTTTACGTTCAGATGAGCTGCTGCACTAACCCAAGGGGAAAAACACGTTCTGAGTGTTTTTTTTTTCTGAGTGAATCCATTTCAACATGGATTTTAACTTTGCTGGAAACAAAAAAAAATCTGATTAGACTGTTTAATATAATTTACACTGCTGATCCTTCTGTGTGTGATGTGCAGGGGATGCAGAACAGCTCTGCCCACCTCACCCCTACTAAGGAGCAGCACACAGCATCTCTCTGCTGGAAACGAGGGTTGGTTCTCTCCTTCCCATGTCCAGGGGGCTTTTAGGCCCCCTCAAAACCGTGCTGGCCTGCTGGAGCTGCCCAGGGGTTGGACCACTGGAGAGAGCTGCCCACTGCTGTGCTGTGCCCTCCACACCCACGTGGGACTGACAGCCCTGCTCTGGGGAACTTGCAGTCCCACCAGCAAGGCAGATCAAAAAGCACCATCTGGGGTATGTTCCACACACGCCAAAAAGACTGGAAGATCTAGAAACTAAGTACAAATCCCCAAGCACTCTCATACCAATAGATCAACCCTCCCACTACCCCTTCGGAGCTGGAAAGAAAGTGAAGAGTGACTTTGCAGGGTGTCCTTCACATGGCTCCTGCTCAGACTTGTCCCAGTGATTAAACGATCCCCCTGCTCAGCCCATCCCAAAGCAGCTAAAAAGAGTGGCTGAATGAGATGGAAATAGCAGTTGTCCCCAAGAGATGGAGTGTTACCATCAGGGGCTCACAGTGCTGGAGTCTGAACAGCAGCCCTCGAACACCAGGCCGTTTATGGCAACAGTCATTTGGAGAGCAAGCTGTGACTGCTGCTTCTGTCCCAAACACTTCTCTGCTTGTTTCTCTCCAAACTGTTCCCCAGTCTGCTGCCCTGTGTCCAGACTGCAGCTTTCTGCAACAGATTCCCCAAAACCTGATGTACATTCAGGACATGATGCTGGGGAGAGACCAGGGGAGATTTTAATTCTTTCAAAGCTGGATCTGTGCAGATGAGAACTCTCAGAGTGCTCTGCAGAGCTGATGCCAGTCACATTTTCAGAGTTCCAGCATTTAACAAAGACTTCACTCTGGGGACAAGAGCATTGTCCAGCAAGGGAGGTGACAGAGACACCAAATCTATCTGCCAGATGTCGGTGTCGTAACTCGTACCGAGCCTCCTTTCTCTTTGTACACTTGGCCCCGCCGCCTGCAATGTGCATTTCCCAGCTGGAAAGACCTCGTACACTTCTATTACTGGGAAAAAAGAAAATTGCCCAAAGGGAGAAAGTACAAAAGGTTTGCCTCTGCTACAGGAAACTGGAACTGCCAACAGTCTTGCTGAACTGAGTACGTCGGCAGAATTAGGGTTTAGCAAGGTATCAGCAGCGGGACAGACACAGGGGGAAAGAATTTCCCAAGTCAGGCTATTTTCTCTCAAAACAACATAGAATGGAGAAATAAAGATTCAGGGATCAGAGCTCTTCGCAGTCTGAAATTTCATTCCATGAAAAACTCCAGGGCTGTTCTCATTTTGTTGCCTTCCCAAATAAGGATGAAAATCCCAGCCTCAGGAGTTTATCTCTGCATGGATTTAGGTATAGAGCTTTCCCACGTGCACATATTTCATTTCAGCAAGATGAAAATCTTTCATGCTATCTTTCCCTTTCTGATTTTTTAAAAACAATGCAGCTGAAAATTAAATTTGGTAATCCAATGATTACGATTTCCTGTAAAAATGAATAAGCAATAAAATTGTTACATTTCTCTGAAATGTTTTGACTTAATCATATCATCATTTTCCAGTGCAAGATTATTCTCTTGGGAGTTTCTGACCAGCTGTAGCTCTTGTATTGGGAAATCTGTCACCCTAGGAAATGAAAGACCATCAGAACTACGGGAGCGTGACAAAGTGCTCCTTGTGATGCTGGGAGATGACTGAGTCATGGAGCACTGCGGTGCTGAAACCTTACTTTCTCATTCTTCTCAATTTTAAATCCTTCCTACCTCCGAACACACATTATTGTAGACGTATGGATATGTAAGCAGCACACCAAGCGTGCAAACAATTAGGAAGCAGATAAAACTCCAGTAGATGGCGCTCAAAAATATCCCAAATTTGTGTCTGGGACCTCAGTGCTGTGCAAAGGGCTTGGTGCAGGCAGTTCTGTGCAGCCCCGAGCTTCCGAGGACTCAGGACAAGGTGCTGGGCTGGGCTGGCAATGTCAACGTGATCCTGGGAGACTGGGGGTGCTCAGAACTGCAGGACTTGCACACAAAGGTGCATTCAGCAGTGACAGGCAGCTGCTGCTCACCCATGCAAAGGGAAATGGGGTTCTGCATGTCCCAGTCCCCCCCTAGTTTCCCTCAGCACCCTGCTCTGTCACACACTGCCATCAGTTGTACTTACCGGCCATGGCCTGGCTCGCTGTGAGGCTAAACAGAAAATACACCTAAAGCAAGTGGATTAGGAGATCTGGGTCCTATAAAAGCATAGCAGAGTTTTGTAGGAGTGCTGAGGCCCAGGGCAGTTGTAGAACACGACTTGCCAGGCAGGGGAATGTCTGGATGCCCACTCCTGTGCAGTCCTCTCGTTCAGTAAGGGCCACTTCAGGTGGCAGGTTTAAATTTTGTAGCTTTGACTGGAACAAACTAGTTGTATTCCAAGGGCAATTGAATAGTAATTCTTGCATAGAAGCACAAATGGTTTCAGCACCACCAGGGGAATGTTTTTTATTGACCATTTAGACCAAAAGTTGATACCATCTGATTGAGTCCCCACTTGGTGGCCCTGGGAAATGATCTAATGGCCAGGTCCCCTGAAGTCCCACAAAGCCACTTGCAGAAGTGCATCAGAAACACCACACTGTGATGAATCCCATCCTGCAGGGTGTCCAACAACACTCTGTGTGGACCCCAGACCTGGCTGTCATTGCTTTATGCAAAGGAAAACAAAGCCCTTCACCCAGCCAGGGATCAGCCACGTCACAGCAGCACTGCTGAAAGCCTCCCCGAGCTGGTTGCCAACGTGCTTCAGTCCTTCCCTGCAGCACTTACCTCTGCTTTAGCATCAGTGTGAGCTAAGCACACGTGGGCACATCGATTCTGCCTTGGGCTTTTTTGTCCCATCCTGAGCTCCAGGCTCCATGCTTTCACTCCTGGTCACTTTACAGACCAACTGTGCTTTTCCATGCCTGGAGGTAAGTCCCTCCAATCCTGCCTGGCATGATGAAGCAGCCCAGGCTACAGTGAGGAAGAGGTGGCTGCTCGGATAAGCCACCTTAGACCTACTGATGTCAGCACACAGTGGGGCAGAACCCGAGCCAGTCAGTGACTGTGAATGCTGGGCCCAACACTGATGGTTTACATCTTTCTCAATACTTGGAGCTGGTGGCAATCGAGGCTATGACATCTGTCATGTCCCAGCTGCTGTGATGAGGAACTGAAATGCTCTGCCAAGGGAAGAACAGCTCGTTCTCTAGCTTGTTGGGGTTTTTATTGTAAAAGACAAATGAAGGTGTTGGTCCTATTGCACTTAGTCACTCATCTTGCAAGAGTTAAAATGTGACCAACAACTTGACCATCTTTATGATCCTTTGCAGGAGTTACATTATTGACTTCGACAGTTTTGCCTTTGGGCAAAAAGGGAAAGGAGTGACAGGATGCTTTGCTTCAAGCCTGCATTTCATTAAACTTCTGCTGTACCACTTCTGCTCCAGATCAGGCAACAGTTTTGCTCCAGATCCAGTCATTTGAGTTTCTTGAGGAAAATATTTATAGGGAAATGGCTAAGAGATCAAGATGTTTCTTTACAAATTTATTTTACAAGCCAGAGTGAAGGCTGAAAAGCCCTTTGCCTGTGTCATAGCAGAGGTCATTCTTTGAAGCACCATCAGTTGGTAGGCAAAGAATGAAATTATCTTTGTCTCTATCTAGCTAAAAGCACATCAGAAGTGGCAACACAGATGCTCATACATAACATACCCCATCGAGTCCAGAAATAAGCCTGTTCACAGACTGTGTATCTGACCCCAGCTCTCTTAGCTGAGGAGCTCTTGAGTTACATGATGTGAAGTACAGTGGGATTTCAGCTCTTCCATTACATGTAAGATGAGGGGAAAATGGTTATGGCTTGATTCAGAGGAGTAGACATCTCACCACAGGAAGCCAGAGCTTTTTGGGACCAGTCACTTCTTAACAGCAGTTGGTGAAGGCAGTGGGGAGCTGGTGAGCCCTGGCTTGCAAACAAACTTCCATTTCGGCTGCAGTCCCAATGTGCCTGGCCCTTCCAGCAATTATCCTGGCTCTCAGCCATCAGTCCTGGGAAGGAGCTTCCTTTGGGGGAGTGCATTTTAATGCTGCAAGCATTAGAAATACACACATCTCGGGCTATTTTCCCCTACATGTAGTCAAAGAGTGTGTGTATATATGATCTTTTCTCTTTTTATATTTATTTTTACTAACACAGAAGAGTTTAAGGTATAATAAAATGGACTAGTGACTTTGGGTTTAAAAGTGGTATGTCCTTCAGGAGAGCACAGCTATCTCCCTTGCCTTTGAGACGAGGAGCAAGAGGACTAATATTCCAGATTAATACTCTGAGTACCTCAGAGAACATTTGTATTATGAGAACCTAAACAGATTCTGTCATGTGGTCTGGCAGAGGGAAAAATGGGAATAAGAAGTCTTTCTGTCTTCTCTGCATTCTGCCCAATGCCTATGCAGTATTTGGGGATGCCAACTAACCAGATGGACAAGGGGCGGCTGGGGTGGTCTCAGAGAACACGCGTTTCAGTGTGCACCTTGTCAGAAACTGAGCCCAAGCCTGATTTAAGAGTGATTTGGGCTCCCCTGACTCACCACCTAACCTCCCAAGAGTTTGTCCTGCTAAACACCGAACTGAACTACCTTTGCCAGGCACAACAGGAGAAAGCCAACTGCAAACCACTTTAGGCTCATAACTCATGTCCCCCCAGCAGCGCGTTTCCCTCCCGAAGCGCTGGAAGTTGCTCAATGAATCTTTTGTGTTCTTCTGGGGAGCCTCGGCAAATTCACCTACCTGCCTGCTTTGCACTTTTTCACTTTGCGGGGCAGCCCTTGTGCTCTGGGAAGCACAGAGAGTGTGCAGGGCGAGAACAAAGAGCGGCAGGCGGCGAGAATGTGACACCAATCCCTTCCCATGCAGCTCCTGCCGCTGCTCTGCCGGCTGGATGTTATTTTAGTGGCTCTGCATCCCACCCATGCGCTGCCGAGGGCCCGGGAGCCGCTCTGCTGTGACGCCTGGTGAGCTCGGAGCTTATTCATGTTCAGGAATGGGAGGGTCAGGGCCATCGACACACACCAGCATCCTGCTGCCTATTATTTCCTGCCAGCGCTGGCGTCGCACCAAGCCCTAACATGACAGGTGGATGGAGTTCACAAGGAAATAATGTCATGGGCCAGTTTTCCAGGAAAGCTGTTAACTCTATTCACAAACTCGGGCCTTCAGATTGAAAGGGAACGTGGCTGTGAAGTGGCTCTGCAGTTATTTACCATTTTCATAAATAATTCACTGCCATCTCTCGCTGCAGTTCAGAAATCTTTACCTCTACACAGTGCCTACCTCTTGGAGATCAGACTGTGGCTGAATGCCTTATAACGCACAAAACCAGGGGGTTTTGCACTGCCTCTGCAAATCCCAAATGGCCATTTGATTTCAGTCAGACTGCAAAAGATGGTAAGAGATTCTGCCTTTTGCTGAGCTAAATGGTTCCTGGGAAAGAGAAAATAAATACCGGGTGAGATCTAAGACTGATGTTAACCTGAGGTCTGACTGATGTTAACCTGGGGACTTCAGGCGTATTATAAGAATGAAAGTGAGGATATAGCCAAGGATGTATCAGAAACAAGACTTACACATTTTTTGAAGTCTCTATCTTTCAACAAGGCACTTACGTAAAGTTTTACTATCCCTCCATGTCTTTATGCAAAGTCCAACATCTGCAACTGTGTGATCTTCACTTGCTTTCCTCTTTTTGTCCCTGTTTTTAAAGTTTAATACTCTTTTTCTCTTAGTCTCAAAAGCACAGAAGAGGAGTTAAGAAAGAAAGCAATCAATAAAAAAAAAGTGTTTTTCAAAAATGCCGTGTTTCCCACAAATGCAAATTTTAAGATGCATAGAATCAGGACAATAGGATTCCAACTGGCTGCTCACAAGAGGAAGGAGTAGGTCCTGTGTCATGTTAATAGTGACATCAACAACCTGAATAAAAGCCAAAAATTCAAGTTGATTCTGCAGTTTAAGACCATTGTTCTCCCATATGGTTTAGCCTGTAAGATTTAGTCTACACACAGATTTCTGCCAGGATTTATATTTTTTTGCATCATACAGTGCAATTCTTGATATGTAATGTACTTTTATATCTAAAATTCCTTCATAATCAGCAAATATTTGTACTGATATAGCTAAAATGTCCTACAAGCTAAAGGCATCAGGGGTACTGGAAATATAAATGCAAAATGACAGCTGCTAATACTTAGAGGTGCTGGAAATACATATGCAAAATGATGGCTGCCAATATTGTTCTGCTCTTCTTATTTTGGAGCCCATTGTAAAAACAAATTAGGTGGAACCTTCTTTTAATATGCAACGACTTCCATCTCAGATATTAAAGGAGTGCTAGCCCTGGATTTGACTCTGGATAAGCAAAGCTGATGCGAGAATAGGGGATATTCCAGAGGGCTTGTTCCTGGCCTGACCCTTCCGGATCCTGATGAGACTCTCAGGCTTCTCTTGGTTCCACACTCTGAGCCTGGTTCCTGTTCTGGAGAGCTGCAGTAATACTGTACATTCAGTGTTTGGTAACAGGAGCTCTCCCAAGTGTCCCAGGCAGAGAAACTCAATTCTTGACACAAGTCCATGAAACTAACCTTTATCTCTCTCATCCTCTCTCTCTTTCTCTCTCTCTCTCTCTCTGTGTCTCTCAGTCCTTTTTTTTTTTTTTTTAAACCTGGCAAATTACAGTGTTAGAGCCACAGTCACGTACAAAACACGACACGTGAAGTGACTGGGGAATCGTAAATTGGGCGTTTTGACTCGAGCAAAATCTTAAGCATTGTCATACCAAACTGATTATTATTTTAAAATACTGTCCCAGGCTATAACTGTCTTTGTGTACAATAGCAATACAGGGTGTAGTTACAGACACAATTTCCTGTGCTTGGGTTTTGAAATTATTATTTAAGATCGCGGCAACGTTTGCCCGGTGCACCAGCGCAATTCCTCTATTAGATAATTTTCTATCCTTGTGAGGGCAATTTTGCTTGCACAGTCCTGCCAGGGCTTTCAGGAAGGGAGAGACAAGCAACTGTGACAATAAAATTTGCATCAGCTCCCACCCAGCCTCTCCCAGAAATATCATTTGTCGCATTCAAAGCCCTTTCACACCAGAAGGGAAGGTGTTTCTGAACTGGAAAGTCACTGTGATCTCCACAGGGCTGCATCCTTGTGCCTCCCAGATTCCCATGGGAAACACCAAACAGCAATTGTGGAGTTCCAATGGCTTTGTATCAAAGACCTGGTGGACTTGGCACACAGGCACGAAACCTCAAAGCAATCCAGATTAGGTCATAGGGTTCCAAATTTGAAGCAGAAATTTTGCTGGTTGTATCCAGTTTGAGGGGGCTGACCCTTGTAAAAGCATTGTAAATGCGCTCCTGTCGAAAAAAACTTCTCAGATTTAACCATATCACCAGATTCTGGGAAAATGAAGGTGCTGAGCCTGCACACTGTACTCACACAGCACCTCCTGGAATGGTTGGGCTTTAAGGGCCAAAAAGGATGTGTTGTTCCCGTGTTGGAACCAGTACAAGGGGTGCAGGGAGAGAGGATAGTAACAAAAGTGTCTGAAATATGTAGATTTGCAAGGCTTTGTGAGACTTGTGTTGGATTCATCATTGGTCATTCAGAAAAGGTGCTACTATGGCTTCAGATTGTCCCAAAATCAATGCACACAAGTCATGGTGGAGAAGTCTGTGCCAGTTTCTAGGACCATGTGACCATTTAATTGATGAAACATCTGAAAATGTCTTCAACAGCATAAGGTCTCTCACTAAACTGTTCAGAACCCTTTGCTCCTGCAGCACACCAGGAACAAATGCTGGGATTCTCCCCAATAAAGCTACTGTTTTTCTTCTCTAAATAAAGGCCAAACAAGACCAAATTCCTGCACCAACTTTCACTCCCTGCTTGATATGAAGATGCCTGTGCCTGTACCCTCTCTCTCTGGGATGCAGCCAATGCTACTGAGCTCAGCAATGTGTGCTCTGGCAGCCCCATATCCCCTGGAGGCCTCCCAACCTGTCAGTTAGGTGGTATTATGGGACACCACGTTGTACCTGAAGCTTTGCTGCGCCAGGGGATCATGTCTAGGGTCATGCAATGCTGCCTGTCACTGCTCACATGCTGCTTAGTGCCTGGGTGCCCCACAATTAGCACGGCAGAGGGTGGTGCAGGAACTCTGCTGCATCCCTGTATGTGCACTGCAAATATAAAAGAGAGCGGAGATAAGGGAAAGGAAAACTTCTTTAGTAGTAGCAGGGTGACTCTTACTCACTCTTATTTATCCTTCCTGGAAAAACCACTCCCCAAACCCCATCGTCTCTGTTCCACTGAGTCTGGCTTTTTCTTCTGACTTGGAGCTGAGCCTCACCTTGTACCTTTACCTTCCTGCCACGGCAAGCTCAGCTGTATCACAGCAGTGGAGAAGGGAGGACCGACGTGTGGGAAAGGCGAGAGAGAGCCATGGGCTGCTCCTGCTCTGGGCTCAGCCTGGGAATCACGGGCCTGAACTGCCACACACGTGGTGGAAATCACCGCATCTCTACAGCCCTTGCAATTCTCTCCTCGGCAGCCCCCCAGAATTCCACTGAGGATAAAAAAGAAACGGGGAGGGGGAAGGAGGAGTCAGAGAAGCTATTGTGTTCCCAGGGAGGGGGGAAAAAAAAATAAACAGCCCTATTTAACTTATCCAGCTTTGCTAATGTCAATCACTTTTCTCATTTTAAACAGGAAAGACACCACTTTAGTCCACCTGTTCCATTATTTATCATGCTATGCATTTCCCATGAATTGTCGCTCATGCAAAACCTGTACATCGTAAGGGGACACCCTAATATTTTTAATGACCTTAAGCAAAGTGATTGACACTAGACACCGGTGTCAGATGTTCTGGTGACGCAACATGTTCTCCTAGCAGCAGGAAAGCTTCCTGCCGTGATTAAGTTGGGGCTATGGAAGTGCTAAAATGTGTTGTCAGCTTTCCTCTGATGCAAGTGATTTTATTATAGCGTCTGGTAACCACGGAGTGTGGCAACGCAAATACTGACCCCAAACATCCCCTCCCCGCACATATAGGCCTGCTCTATTTAAAACACGGAGTGCACTTCGCAAATCCGGGGATAAGTTATGGATGTAACAAGCTTGAAGCACGGAGGGCAGAGGAAATGGAGGCACCCGAGCCAGGATGCCTGGGTGATTTCGGCAGGAGGAGCGCACAGATCCGGGATGACCTGCAGGAGGAACCCCCCTGCGGCACCTGTTTGGCAGGTTTGTGCTCTGCAGGGGCATCACCACAGTGGCTGCCAGAGTCTCTGGAGGGCAAAGAGGAGGCACATTAGCACAGGCCTTGCTCACTGTGGCAGTGGAAAGCAAAACTCACATCCAGCCCTTTGGAGTCTGGAGAAAGTAAGGGGAAAGAGGACTTCGTGTAGCTCCTCTGGCTTCTGACACCCTCACACAGGTCAGGATGGAAATCTAGGACTCAGCTCACTTGTCCTTCAAGATACAGACAAAGAAATCGTGTTCTGGTTTGCTTCGATTTGGGACCAGCCCCTCAATAATTCATTAGTTGAGAAAAGCTGGAAGACCTCTAGAAACAAGAGTTACAGAAACAGCATCTCAGACACACAGAGGGACACCTGGCACCTGCTTTTCATAGAGATTCGTCATCCCGAAGCTCAGTCAGCAAACACCACACACATGGCTTTGCTTCCATGAGCAATTATTAATAGTTGTGTTTCAAGCTGGCTGTGCCAGTGTCTGCAGAACTGACTGACTGCTATAATTTTTCAATAATCAAGCTGGTAATCAAGCTGCAGAGGGACGGGCTTTCAAACCAAAGTCCACAGGCTACAGAGATTTTTGGAAGAGATCAGCAGTACATATGTTCACAGTTATTGTCACAGGGGTTGTTCTACAAAAATAGAATCATAAAGCAGTCAGAGTTGAAGATACAGGCTATTTTGATAGCAATAAGGATTTTCTAAAGGTCTAGCAGCACGGAATATTATTTTAATGAAATTTACTTTTTAATTTTATAGCAAAATAATCAAAAGTGCTAAACCTGACCACATTAATTTACAAAAAAAGTCTCATGTTTTAAGCTATAATCATACCTCGTTATTCAGGTTAGACAATATAATTACACATTTCTACTTATTTCTATTCAATAGTAAAACAAAATTAATATTAGTTGGTTTAAAAAAGGGGGAAAGTACCACAGATATTGTGAAGGGAAAGTTACATAAAATATAAGAATCAGCTTATTGAGCAAACTGCAGCGTGTTCTTATTGCCTTCTTTTTTTGGTCTTTTTTTTTTTTTGTTTGTTGCTTTTTTTTCTGAGCTACAGTTTAAGTCCCAGGTACTCTGGCCATAAGCTCGTAGTCACTTCAAATACTGTGACTTCTCCCTTGGTCAAACATCACAGTGTGTGTTTAAGGAGATCTCTGGCATTTCAAGTCAGTTCCGATTATTTTCTCAGTTCCCACAAGTTCCCTTTCCAACACGATCAGCATGCTGGAGAACCAGTTGGGATGGTTGCAGTTACGATGAAGAAGTTTTCTGTGAAGGAAAAGTGGGTTTTCCTCCGTCTTGGAAAGAATCACTACCAAGTCTGCAGTAAGAAAATATTAAGAGCACTTGCAGAGATAAGGGTATTTCTTAATCCATGCCATTTTCATTTCCACTCAGTTCCACAGTTAAATTAAAACCTGCAATCTCTCGCACTGATAAATAGCCAGGTTGACTTACAAAGGCTCTGCCTTCTGTCCAGCCTTCTCCTGGTTGTCCTCAACCAAACAGGGTTCGCTGATTTGCCACAAGCGCCGTCTGGCTCTCCCGCCTCTTGGCTTTCTTGTTTTGCTGCCTGATTTTCCAGCACACTGCGCTGGAAGCCAGCAAAAGGAGTCCTGATGACAGGAGGACCAATCCAAACACAGAGATGATGGATCCATGGGAGTTGAAGCTGTATGCCACGGCAGTGACCACGATGCCGGCTATGAGGATGACCACTCCGAAGGGCACGGTGCAGCGGTAGCAGGAGAGCTCTGCTCCCCCCGTGGCTGCCGTGAGCTGGCACTCGCTGACCAGCGGGATGGTGGTGATCACACAGTCATTGTTGTTGCTCTTCTCTGCGGTCACAGAATCAGGATGCTTTGGGGAGCCCAGGATCTCTTTAATAGGTTCGTTTGTCATCTTGGTTGCCTTGAGTTGGTCAGTTCCTAGGCTAGAGCAGGCTCTGCTGAGCACGCACGGCGCTGCGGAGAGAAGAGCACAAGTTCAACCAATAATTACCAATTACTGCTCTGTGACACGTGGGTGATCCCAAGAAGAACTGTGATCCTGCTTGGGATCACAAACAATCAGATCCTCAGAACCCACAAGGATTTATGCACAAGATCAGTGGTGACGCTACTGTTTGTGGAGGACCTGAATCAATTCTTAGAGTAGTCATCAATACATACCTAAGTTCTAGAAAGAACAGGCACAGACCAAGACAGACACCAACCTTGAAAGGTTGTGAGCCAAATCCTATTTTAAGTTACATCCTGAAGTCAGCATTTCTGGATGTAATTTAGATTTCAATGGCATTACATCTTCTCACACAGAGGTGAAGTTCACAGTCTGTTTTGATTTTTGCTCGCATGCTTTTTTACACTGTTTCTTTATATATATACACCTAAACACACACATTACACAGATTTGCTCCAGTGCACATCACAGTGACATGGGCAAGCACTGGCCTAGTGAAAACCAGGGTGAACAGTGAGCCTTTTCTCAACACAAGTGCTACTTAGGGAAACAATTCAAATGGCCATGGCAAAGTGTGGATGTGGGGGGAGAGGGGATGCAGAAAGTTGCCTGCACTGAGCTCAGCTCAAAGCTGGTGAACCTCCCATTACGGCAACTTCAGTGGCAGCCTGACAGCTTGCCATTTACGCTGGCTTCATGCTAAAGCCATGAAACCACGAAACCACATCCCTGTAACTGTGTGGGAGGGAGATTTACATTCATATTCACTCATCTCAGTTACAGCAGGTTGTTTTCCTCCTGTCTCCACACTGTAAACACTCTCAGTCCTACACCCAGCAAGCGCAGTTTGACTGCATCTGCGGTAATGAGGCGAATACCTTTTGGCTTCAGCGTGTAACTGGAGTCCACCTGATCAGGGGAGGATAAGCCTACGGCTCTGCACTGCTGCAGGCTGCCTTCACAGCCCTTGGCCCTCTCCCTGGGGCTCTCATGGTTTGGAGCCACCCTAGGGCCTGCAGTGACCTCTGACGATGCCAAGGCTACCACGGCTGTGCTGCCTTAGACAGTCTCAGTGCTCAGTGCACCCCGACATGTGCAACAGAGGCTGGGACACTGGGGAACCACTAGTTCTCCTGCTGCAAGTAGCTCCCTCCAGCACTCTGGTGTGGGCTGTGCAGCTTTTGCTTTCATGAGCAGCATGATATGCAGCTCAGAGAACAAGGAAGAGCGTTGGCAATGCCGTAATGCTTTTATCACTTTTATCACCTTCACATCTGTGACTAGGAAGTTAATTGCCAGATACTTGTATTCTCCTTTTCCTTTCCCACCACTCCACCCTTGTTGCTAAGATATATTCGTTCATTGTGGAGAGCCCTTGGTTTTGTATCTCAGCACCTCCTATAACCGACCGCGGGTTTTGAGAGAAAGAGGATTTCACTATTTTTAAGCACAGGCACAAACAGGCTTTACGCTGTTTCTGCTCAGAAAGTTTGTATCTGAGTCTCAGGCCCTCATGAGAGAAGGAAAGTTCAGATCTGGTTTGCCAAAGCTTTTGTTCCAGTGCTCTATGGAAGAGTGCTCAGCACACAGTGACACAGCCCTGAGTACACCCTGACAGCCCCAGAGGCCACGGGCACACACTGAAACACTCTCAACAGCAGGAAAGGCTTTTTCAAGTGGGGTGGTGACTGAGCAGGTGGCCCAGAGGGGTTTTGGAGCCTCCATCCCTGGAGGTATTCAAAATCCACCTGGACAGTCCTGGGCATCCTTCTTTAGGTGACCCTGCTCGAGCAGAACAAGGGTGGACTGGATGGCCTCCAGAGTCCCCTTCCAACCACAACCATTCCATGATTCCGTGAGTTTCTGTGGGATTACTTGCTGCCTCCAGGGGCAGGAAGGGGATTTGTTCAGTGCTTATCAAAAAAGCAAAGATATCTGTGCTGACACCTGAGATATCCTAAACTCTCCTAGGTTCTGTTGCTTTGTTCTTTGACTCATAACACATGATTAAGTACCTTTTATATCAGAGAGGAAGAGCCCAGGAAAGCCATGAGTTTGCTCTAGAGTGCCATTGATCTGTTCCCACATGGATCTGAGCCCAAGTTCGGCATTTTCAATAATGATTGACCTTGCAGTGGGACGTACACTGGTGCCATCATGTTGCTGCATTATTTATATATAAAACATTACAGAAGTTCAGCGCAACGTAAGAATGCGGCCCCCAAATGTCACCTTTTTTTTCTGATCTTACCATTAGACATATTCAATTAATTTAACATTTTATTATAAAAGTTGAGGTAGGAAAAAACTTAGAAGTTTTCCATATAAAAGGTCTACTGGTTCCAATACATTGGAATAACTATTCAAAAGTTCAAATACTCTAACAGTCACAGAAATAGGGAAACTTCTTAATAACTTGAAAAGACTTTGGATTAGGCTCATAATAAACAATATTATTGTGAAAAACTTCAACATTCATTCAAAGTATATTTACTCCTATCTCTAAAGTCATTGTCCCTCTGCTTCAGATACATCCCCAATGAGCATTTAAATCTCTTGTTTGTCTTGTACAGGCACTTATGAAGAAAGAAGATATGTTTATACACTTAAAATTAATAGGAATGAGAAAAAAAATCTTCTAAACTATCAAAATTAAGTAAATGGCAAAATACCTGTTGACTTCTGAGGAGCACAGTTCTTGCATGAAATAGGATGCAAGCAGAGGGGCATTCACACAAAACAAATAAACAAACCTCTATTGAAATCCTATGAAGTTAAATAAACAACAGAACCTATTTGAAGTGTGAGTAAAGGTATTCAGCCCTAGAAGAAAGTGTGCTGGATCCTCATTGCCAGCAAAGTCACTTCTGACTTATGCCAACAGGTGATTTGGTTCAAGTTTCAGGGTAAGAAATTTAGGCAAAGATACCCGGCAGCACCAGCATCCTCTCACTAATCATACCACAAGTACTATCTTAAGGAGCTACTTTGGGTTGAAGGAAGAATGTGCTTCTGTGGCAAGCCGTGGCCAACACCGGGTAATGGGGAGAGGAAATTTTTAGGCACTAACAACTGTAAGTTGAGATTTACTGAAAAGACGTAAAATCCATCAGCATGCACACCTACCGGGTCCATGAGAAATCCATGGGAACAAATCCTCGTCCCAAAAGCAGAGGGACACTGCTGAAGATGTCTCTTGTGTCAGTTCAAGGCAGAGTCATGCAGCAGAAAGAACTGCTCCAGGCTTTGAAGTGTCAGATGTTGCTGAGTGATGAACTGGAGGTGACAATATTCTAGCATGGAAGTTTCCTCCTACAAGAAAAGTCGTTGGATATTTGTCAGCTTCTTAAGAATAAAACTCCTGTGTGGAAAAGCTCCCGCTGTATGCTGACTCCTGCTCCCAATCTAACAGCAGCAGGAGATGTTCTCCCTCTGGCTCTCCTCTTTTCTTGGCAGCAGCCACCTATTTCTGGCCCTAAGTAACATTTTCCTTTGATGATGTGACGTCTCGATAATGAGTATCATAGCCCAGGCAAGTCCCCCAGAAAGAGCTAGGCAGGAAAAGGTAATGCACATGAACTTCTGCAGATAAAAATCTCATTTAACTTCATTTCTGTTGCTCACTTCACCTCTGTGATTAACAACTCAGAATACCTGGGTGTTGGTATCTTCCATGTGTCCCATTTCTCTGAGCAAATCACTCCATCTCCCTTGGTTTTCCTGGCTGTGAACTGACCATGACAACACACATCCCATTAAAAAACCCTTTTAAAACTATCCTACTATAACAAAACCTAAGTAATATAATCCCAAAAACTCTTCAGCAAACTAACAGAGTCCAAGAACCCACTGTAAGAAACATAACTCCATTATATCTATTATTCTTCATTTCTGTTATTATTGGATTTTTTAAAACAAGATTCATAACTCAAAGAGGGACAAGGTGGAATCTGCAGCAGGGCAGTGTGAGGACTGCGGAGAGCAGAGCGATGGAAATTGTTATCAACTGCAGAAACAGCTGTGAAACCACCAGGCAGCTGGGCAAAACGGACCAAGCAGCAGAGATTTATGTTGCTAATCTTATTTGACATTCCCTTTCTATACGTGCATGATTATGGAAGATCATTTCCACCCTCAAAGAGGAGTTCTAAGTGGCAATGAGAGCAAATTCAAGAGCATAAGCCTGTATAATGATAAACTTTAAGGGTTTTTCTCTTTTTAAGTTATTTAGACCATACTAACATTTCACTAACAGAAACATTTACAGGCACAAACTACTGCTGTTCTCAGGGGATCCTTGGAATAAACCTGTGACATAGCTAAAGTATATTTAGCTGATTATTGAACTTAGCTAATAATAAGGAAGTCTCCCTGCTTGTCTCCTTGACTGTATTCTTGTACACACCACCTAGCAATTAGTTTAACTTTCTGAAAAGTTTGGAGGGAAATGCAGGAAAAAATCCCACTTCAAATAAAAAAATCTAAATTACATTATAACAAACACAGACCTCTGAAATGTACTTGCAGCCAACTTCCACTCAGATTACAGAAAGGTTACATTTGTTTGAAAAGCTCTTCCTAGAGCAATTGTGCCCCCTAAGCCACTCTGCCAGCATCTTGCTTTGAAAAGACTAATTGCTCTGTCAGTTCTTTATTTGAATTTATTCTTGACTACACACAGTTTAGGTAATTTTCTTAAATTAATGTCGTTATCAAAAATCCTGACTGACAGAGCAACTTTTCAGAGGCGAGATTTCTTCTTTTCCACTTCCCTCCCTCACCACAAAGCTGAGAATCAGAAACACATGAAACCTACACACGAAGCTTCCAACATTTTAACTCAGAATCATTTCAGTGTGATGCTCTCTCAGGAGCTTCCCACATAAGGAATATCTCTGTGCAAGGGCAAAGAGATGACATTGTTCAGCCACTACAACCCTTCCCCCTTTTTTTGCATTTTACTTAGAACCAGCAGGTCACATTTTAGTTTTCTGCCTCCAGGCTCTGGACCTGATTCTCTCTATCTTGCACAGTACTTCAGACACCCTTTTTGCTTATGTAAAATTCCAATAAATTATAATGCTTATACTTCACACTTGGTTATGCGTTAAAGTGACTATGGAAAACCGTGTAGGGAGTCCCTCTGTACCGAGAGGAGAGGCAGAGTTCATTTGGAATTCAACAGAATGCAGTAATCCTGAACACAGTCCCTCAGCTCTTCCCCAGGTGAACATTCCTGGAAATACACAACTAGAATTCGTATTTACCAAACTCGAGGATCAGGGTCTAAGCTACAGGGGCGGGAGGAGAACACACCACCTCCACACCAGCTGCCTGAGCCTCAGGATGCAGTAAAATTCTCTCACCAAGTTTTTACGTAAAATAATGACCAGACGTAAGCTCACACCTTTTTTCGTCTTTCCGACATAGCTGAAGGGTAGGATGGGAGCCAGCCAAACCCCTCCACAAACAGACTTTGTTATCTGCAAACCGCAAAACTTTCAAACGCTCCCGTAACACACGACACACACACACCTGGGGTAAAACCCTGCGTGTCACGCCCGTCCCCGAGTACCTCTGCGAGAGAGCAGGGGCGCGAACAGGCGGGGAGAGCCTTGTGCACCCTGTCCGCCCGTAACCCCTTCGGGAACGGAGCGGCACCGGGAACCCCCGACCTGCAACCGGGGCAGCGGCTCCGGCTGCGGGGACCCCGAAGCTGCGAATAACCGCGAGAGCCCTTTGCCACGGCGGAGAGGGGACCTCCCTGAGACCCGCGGCCGGAGCGGAGCGGGTCCCGCAGTGTCCGAGCAGCCCCAGCCGCCCCCGAGAACCGGGAGCCGGGAACCGGAGCCCCGAGGGCACCGGGAGCCGCCGGGGGCGCGGCCGCCGGGCGTGCGGGTCCAGCGGCTGCGAGCCGAGCTGAGCCGTGCCAATCCGTGCCATAGTACAGGCTAGCGTGCCACAGTGTGCCGAGCATGCCATGCCTTGCCGAGCCGAGCCTTGCCGAACCGAGCCTTACCTCCCGGCCGCCGGGCGGGACTGCGGCGGCCGCCAGCCCGCAGCCAGCTTAAGAGGGGATGCAGCTCACTCGCTGCACAAGGGACTGTAAACAAAGTTCTCGGTGAGAGCGAAACAATTAAGGGACCGGAGCAAACTCAGCCGCGGGCGGGGCGGCAGCGGGACGCTCTCCCGGGTGCGGGGGGGCCGGGGAAGGCTGGGGAAGGCTGTCCGGGGCTGGGCAGGGCACGGAGCCGGCCCTCCTCCCTCCGCCGTGCTCGGCTCACACGCCCGGCTCAGGGATGCGCACGGCGGGGACGCGCCTGGCTCCTGCTCGGCCCCGCGGGGAGGCTCCGCATCGCGCCCCGGCCGCGGCAGGTCACACAGGCGGGGCGTGGGACAGCGTTCCCCAGAGTTCCCCAGCCCTCCCCAGCCCTCCCTGCCCTCCCGCACACCCACCACCACGCGGGGTGTGCGGCCACATCCCCGTTGGAGCGGTGCGGGTGCGGGTCACTGCCCGTCCTGAGCCGCGCTGGGTCAACTGAAAGCACAGCCCATACCGAATTCCAGATGAACTCCTGGTTCAACTGCTCAGGAATTGCATGAGGAGCAGCATAGTTTTGGGTTACATTCTTAGGGGATAAAGTTTTGTGTATCATTTAGAAATATTTTAACTGGCTTTTCTAAGCTTTAATCGCTCGTTTCGGCGGCACATCAAATACTGCAGGGGCTTTGGAATGGATGGATGTGGGTGGGTGTTATTTTTTTACCATGATTCCTGTTATTTCAGATAAAAAGCAGACAAATTATGCTTTTAAGTCTTGTAAAGGACATGTTTGAATTTTGTGGTTAAGCTTACCCGAAGTTTATATTTAAAAGGCACTATTTTATCAATGATTGATAAAAGAGCAGTGTACCAGATGGATTTAATCAGCCACTCTGTCTCTGAAAACATGCATGTACTTTTGACTCCCTTTCCAGGGTGAAATCCTGGCCCATGTCAAGTTGGTGGAGGTTTCTCTATTAATTTCTGTGAGGCCAGGATTTCACCCTGTGTATTGCTAAGAACCGCCCAGTGATGGAGAACCTGCCAAGGCTTCATCTGCTCCAGACAAATCAACAAGGAGGTTCTGGAAAAGCTCCACAGCTTTATACAAGAAACTGGCATTTTTTTCCGCATTTGCTGGTTCTCCCTTCAAGTCCACCAGCATTTGACCAGAAACAACAAGCCAACTGGATCTGAAGGGAACTTCATTAGGCCATTAAATCCAGTCCTTCCTAATGCAGGCAGCAGTGTCAGTAATATCTTTATTACATTTGCTGAGTTCCACCTCAAACCAACTGGGTTTCCTACCCCTCCTGTTGGAATGCTGAGACTTATTCTGTTGGCATCTAGGAACCCCTGTCTTATTTCTAGCTGCATGGATTCACAGACAATTATACAGTGACAAGTAAGCCTTTGGCTGAAGTAGATGTTCTTTCTTTTGGCAATTGAGCCTCTCCTGCCCTAAGAGGGATAAATGACACTATCTCAGGCTTATTTTCAGTAATTTTTTCACTTGGTATGGCCTTACCAATATTCTGCATGGAAGTGCAAGTATTTCCCTGTCCTGCCAGAAATACTGACGTTTCATAATTTTCCTCTGATTGTTCAGGATGTCTGGATTTTTCTCCAGTATCAGTTTCATTTTTCACTTTATACCAGAAATTCTTGCTGTTAGCACATGTGTGCATGACCTAAATTTCACCCCATTCCTATTACATCAATTCCTCTCTAGTCCTTCCAGTGCAGTATTTGGTTCTCCTGTGTTGATAGAGAACCTCCCTTCCATGCTTACAACATCCACAGTTCCATTAGTACATTCTCACTTTTCTATGCCAACCTTATTACTGAAAGTATTACATAAAACACTGAACGTATTAGATAAAATAACTCCCAATACTGATTTTTTGAGGAACTAATCTGAAGTACACATAAACAAGCACTGAAGCTGAGCTTAGAATTCATTTTCCTGTACAAATAGACATCCTAACAATAGGCTAGAAAGTCAGACTCTGTCCTAGACCCAGCATAATTGTAACTTCTCGTTGTGAAGCATAAAAGCTGTGGTGAAAAGTGATGGGAATGAGGCCTCCTTTAGTGCTGGGAGATCAGTGGGCTCTCCCTTAGAAGAGTGGGTTTGTAGCGCTCAGGCACTGACGGGTCACACACAACTTGGGCACCACCCCTCTGGCCTTTTTTAAAAGGAATGAATGACTTCCTCTGCCTTTTAAGGTCCTGCTGTGTTCTGAGCACGGCTCTCCAAGGATGTAAGGAAAGAAGGACCAGACATACCCCAAGCAGCACGTTTGGCACCTGTAGAAATTCAGTGCAAACAGCTGAGGAAACTTCAGGGCTGAACAACAGCTGCAGTGAGGGGTTACAGGTTCACAGTTTTGGACTGCCGTGCTTCCAAGATACATAGTTCCCCTTTAGGACCTGCCCTAAATGACAAAATCTCCTCCCTGGGGCCTTAACACAGCTGCTTAGAGGGAGGTGCAGCCCCAAAGCTGGGATGATAAGCAAGAAGCCTGTGTGATTCTGGAACCCACACAGCTCACTGAGAGAGCAGAGTTTTACTCCTAAATTGAGCAATGCTGTTGCTCTGCCGACTCAAACACACTTGCAGTACTTCATGGCTTCCTTTGAGTTTCTAACAGTCTCCTGGGCCTTGTCAGCACAGCAAACAGTGACTCATTAATCTGGCAAAGTACAACCATTGTGGGCTCCCTATTCAATTAGTTTTTCTTGCCTTTTCCCTAACCCTCCACTGAATTTTCCTTTATTTCATCCCTAAGCCCACACACGGACACAATGTGCCAGTTAACTGCATTTACTGAAACTTTCAGAAAGCACTCTTTCGACATGTTTAATATGTTGTAAATTATCCTTCCCATGTCATGCAGTGTATGTGTTTTGAGATGAGGAATGGAGTCCAAAAGGAGTCCAAAGCCAGTTAAACCAGAGAACCAAATCATTTCACATGAAAGGCTGTGGCTCCCCTCTCATTCACACAGTTCACAGCACAAGGGAGTTCAGCCCGGTTGGTTGATGGCTATGCAAACCACCCACTCCGGGGGTAATCAGGCTCATGAAATGGATGTGCTTATAACAACTGTGAGAAACCTTTCTGGTGACCAAGAATATGAAAAGGAGTTTTCTTTGAACTCCATTAGACCCTACCAGTACTTTGGTCAACATCAGTTATCCCGCCGTGCCTGTGAACTTCGTTATTGCCCTACTCGACTTTCACTTAATCTTCCCGAGGTGCTGAAGAAGACAAGGACATCTGGAACTGAAAACAATTATTCTTATCTCCTACTGCTTTCATAATTACATGAAGTTCCCATTTGAAGAGCTGCATTCCTTACGTGGACATGTGCTTTTAATTAGCAGAGGGATACACCACACCACCAGAAGCCAAATCCTCATTCTTGCATAAGCTGGTTACAGAACCTCTGAATCTTTAGCCATCGTGGCAGTGTTCTGGCCAGGCCAGGGGGAAAACTGGGAGCAAACTCCAGGCACTGTAATTTCACTATAACCGGGATTTGTGAGAGACTATTGCAATAGGATCCAGCAGATTCAGCTGAGATTTAAGTCAGGGTGGGAATGATCTCCTCCCATGGCTCTGCAGTGAGGGCTTTTCTTGTTTTTCCACCTGCACTGAGTACCCCAAAGACTTTACAGGGCACAAAGACATGAAGGGAAATACAGAGAGCTGAGAAAGTGACTTGTCCAAGCTAGAGGCGGGTGTCAAGAGACATTTTCTATTTTGTTTCCCTGCTCTGTCAGTAGGTAGGGCACGAAGAGCACACACTGATCCCTCTGCATGTGGTCAGTCTAATGAACATGGAGTGTTTCAGCCACTTGTTATGGACTTTTCAGCAGCAGAAAGAAAATTATGAGCTTCAAGATAACCTACAGGCCATTGGCTGAATTACTGCCCAACTGATGAGTCTTTCTCTGTCCTAGTCCACTCCAATCTATACATAAGATCTAAAATACTGCATATAGGTAAAATTTTCTCCTACATAGTAGATGACTTCTGGGAAATTAACTGTAAGTCAAGTGTCTGACCTAAAGGGTAGTTAAGAAAGGACAAAAAAAAAAGAGTCCAGCATAATAAACTATCTACCAAAGATAAAAAATATTTAGTATTGGAAGGCAGAAAAACAGAACTCCAGTTATTTTCTGAATCCTCTTCTATTTGGGTGTCATTCTGTTGAAATGAGGTACTCAATACAGATACAGTTGTAGTTTGGGGTTCAATTCAACTCTGTGAAGACCATTATAAACCACTTAAGGCACCTTGTAACAGCAGTACATGTCTTGTGCTAGTTCTTTGAAAACGAGGCGACTGTCACTCTGAATGCCCCTTCCTGCCTAAATACTTAGGAATAAAAAAAATATATAAAATACATAAAGATTTTTGGTGTGGCAGACAGGCTGGATTTTCTGCATCTTCTAAAAATGTTGAAAAAACAGATTTCCCTTTGACTCATAGAAGACAGGAGAATATAGACTGGCTTACACGTGCATGGCTGCGATGGGAGATGCTGTTGTTGCTTCTCAGCTTTCTGGATTTAGGATTTCTTTCTTGAAAGCTGCAAAAGTCATGAAGGAGTTTGTAAAGAAAGGCTTTTACATAATGCAGTCGATAAAACAACAGTAGCAGAAGCTTATAATTGCTCTGGCTGTGTATACTGGAAATATGAATGTGCATACTGTATAAACGATGTGTCAGGACTGTTCAGCGCTTTTGCAAAGCTTTTGGAATGCACTGAGTAAAATGGAATGACAACAATATATAAATGTCTGCACAGCAGCTGAATCCATCCAAATCCCACGTCTTTAGTTCATCCTCAAGAATTTCTCAAAGTGCACCAGTGCCACACAGAGACAGACGCAGGAAAACACAATATAGCACTCTTCCACATGCGGATACCCATATCCAAATCACACACTGAAAATCGTCTGGGGCCTGAAACATCAGTGTAGTGTTCATTGCTGTTTTCACTTCTGGCCACGTAGGATTTGCTGCTGGGGGAGTTGTCCAGTTTACTGGTTTGGTTCCACACCATAGAATTCAATGGATGACTCAGCACTGATTTCAGTAGCAGGAAGGTTAGGTGTTGGGGTAGAATTTTTACAGATTATTTCCATCCTAAAAAACAGGTGGGTGATTTAGGTACACTAATCCCATTGATAGGCCAGATCAGCAAGTTTCCTTGAGGCATCATTTCCCACTGAGAGCAGCAGCAGCTAAAGAGAATCATAAAATCACAGAATGGTTTGGGCTGGAAGGGACCTTAAAACTCATCTCATTTCCATGCCCTGACATGGGCAGGGACAATTTCCACTAGACCAGGTTGCTCAGAGCCCCATCCTACCTGGCTTTGAACACTTCCAGGGATAAAATCAAAACCTTCTCAATACCAGGAGTTCAACCTCGACGACCTGGATGAAAACCAGGTATCTGAACTGCTAGACCATGTGGGAGACTATCCTAAAGCCTAAGAAATACTAAATAAGGGGGTCAAGTTGTGGGAACTTTTGAAACTCCCACTTCTTGCCCCAGAATAGTAACCCTCTATTTTTATTCAGTTAGTATTTAGGTCCCTGATCTACGTGTGGGACTGGGTTGTGCTGTGTCTTAGGCTGCCTTTGGTAGCTGTGCTGAAGTTTGGGTTTGTGTTCCCAGACCCAGCTGCCTCAAAACACTTGCTATCCCATCGTGTTGGAGCAGAGCTCTAGGAAGTCAGTCTCTGAACTCACCCCAGCCCACAAGCCACACTACCCAGTAGTGCAGATACCAAAGGTCTTGGGTTCAAACTTTAGCTTCTGTCCCTAAGCTAAGGGCAATACGTGGGCATACAAGTGATAAATAACAACACTTACATAAATGTACGTGAAAATAGAAAATAAACTCTGTTTTCAGAACTGTTTGTGCTTTCTTAGTAATCACCACTCCTTATTTACCAAGAAAAAAGGTCACATAGTAATGCTTTTTTTTGAAAGCTTTGGTCCCTGGAGTAGCCTTGTGAGATAAATCTTTTTTTTTCCATGAAAGTGCTGGGGGAGGAGGGAGTGGCCAGGCAGCTGTGCCAACTGACTGATGCCATGTTGACAGCCATATAATGCGAAACATTGACCCTAAAACAATAGCCAACGTTGAGCTGTGATCACTTCAGTCCATTTGCACAAACAAGGCTCCTTAAGGGATCATGCAGTCTCACAGGCACATTTCCTTGCTGCATGTTAAACAACAACTCGACTCAAAACTCCTCCTGTTTCACACTTGGGTCAAAGTCACCTCTGTGCAAACAAGAGCCCCGAGGCCTTTCGGTTTCACTGAGTCCTAGTTCAGAGCAGGAATGGGATTCAAAAGCGAGACAGCAACCCGATAAAAGCTTTGCAAAAATAAAGAAATATTTCTGCAAGATAAACTAAATCAGTCTCACCTACAGGCCATTGTCTCCTATTCCATTTTAAAGACCAGCTCCTCAGCTGGGTGGGCAGCACAGCTCCACTGAAGGCAACTTAGCTAAGAATTTACTCATAAGGCTTCAGCCATAAGAAATATTTTGCCATGGTATTTGGAGAACCAGCCGGGCTGACTGAGAGCAATTGCAATTTACAAAGAGCACAAATAAGCCAAAATATTTATATGTGTTATATAAATATTAGTAATAAAAGGTCATAACACATGTAGGCATGTCACAAAACCTAAAAGAACTGAAATGTTTGCCTAGCAGTTTCACTGGGGAGGTGAGAGCAGGTGAGGTATGAGCAGATATTTATCACCATTACTGATATTATTTTATAATGGTGCTACAGGTCAAGTTCTGGCATCAAATTTACATTTGGGGAGGGGAAGCTTGTGAGATACCATCTTGCCTTCTGCCAAAACTCTCCAGAAGTTTTCTGGACTGTGCCAGGATGATGGTCAGCCTGGATGTCCAAAGCAGTCAGCCAGAAATCCTCATGCACTGCTTGCAAACCAATTGACTGGAACTGGAAAGGACAGCTGACATAAGTGAACTCTTTGTCAAAGAGCTTGGCCCCTTGGCAGGGAGGCTAGAAAACACTACATTATTCCAGCCTTGCACAGAGGTTACCACCAAGTGCACTGGGCTAGTGCTGCCAGTCAGTAGGTTTGATGACATCCCATGGCTCAGAGCTGCCCTGAGTTTTATTCTGAAGACACAGTGTTCAGCAGGAAAACCTCACAGGAATTAGAAGAATAAAGCTGTAATGAAAACAGATTTACAACTCCCAGGAGAAAACCGGCTTTAGCCAGTTACATTTTGAGGGCCTGATGCTTTGTCTCTGTGTGGCAGCCTCACACTGTGTCATAGCTGGTGTCATACAGCAGGAGCCTAAGCAAGACGTGAAGTGTGACCCCGTCAGTGGATTCCTCCTGGCAGGGAGCTCAGCCCAGTCAGTTTTCTGTCCCCTTCCATCCTGTCCACCCAGTCCACCCCAGATTGCCATGGGACAGGGCCTGCTGCCCCCTTCTCTTTGCCAGGGTGGCTGGGCCTCGGTGGGGTGTGCCAGGGTCACCCCTACCAACCAGCTCTACAGCATTTATGTGTTCTTTATATATTCTCATTCATACACTCCGTAAGGAGAACTGCTTTTCAGATAGTGAAAACGTACAAAAATACAAAAAAAAAAATATTACAAACATAAAAAAAAATACACAAAAATACACGTGCCCACAGTGTTCAACCTCTACCCTTAGGGAACACCCGAAAGGAACTCGTTCACGTTCCGGCACCAGGCTGATGTCACGCACATTTAAAGCCACCACCGAGCGACTGAGACCCCACGAGAACCGGGAGCGCACGGAGCACCCCCGCAAGGATGCTGCGAACGCGCATCCCCCGGCCCCGTGAGCTCCCCGGGGCGGGCGCGGGGCGGGGCGCTCCAGCCGTGGGCTGTGGCCGTCCGCCCGCCGGGGATGGAGGAACCGCCGGGGATGGAGGCGGAGGAGCCGCGGCGCTTCTCGGAGGAGCAGTTCCGTGCCGCCTGCCGGGAGCTGGACCGGCCGGCGCCGGGCGCGGAGGGGCCGTGGCAGCTCCTGGTGGAGACCATGGGCGTGAGGATCTACCGCCTGTACCACGAGGTGCGCGGGCGGGCTCCCGGAGCGGGGCGGGGGGCGGTGGATGCTCGGGATGAGGGGCTCGGCACGTCCCCGGTTCCCCTCCCAGGTCAGGCTGGCGCTGCCGGCCCGGGCTCGGTTTACGCCGGGCTCCCGGAAAGCAGCTTTGTGGGTAATGCCATTAACTGCGGATGGCAAAAGCTGCTCGGCCGCGGTGACCCCTCCGCCCGCGCAGACTGCCGGGGAACCCGAGGCTTCGGAGGGTTGTGAACAGCTGGCGGCCGCAGGAATTCCCGGTGGAAGGTGCTCTCGGCGGTAGGAGCAGCCGTGGGCCTATCGGGGTGTTTGCTGCGCTCTCCCGAGCCCTCCTCGAGGGGGGTGTGTGGTGAGGGGAGCTCTGTCCCTGCACACCTGCTCCCGAGCATCTCCCGTGCCAGAGCATCCTCCTGATCTCCGCCTCCCTTCCTGCCTCTCTCCAAAACTCCCTTCACACTGATTTCCCACCATTCTCCCTCTAAAATCGGGGAGTAGTTCAGGAAGGGCTGAAATGAAATTCCACCCCTTTTTGGGGGACTAACTTCTTTAAAGAAGTTCAATAGTTTAGGCTTCTGGAACTGACTTGAAAGTGATTGACAGTGAATGTTTGTATTCTGATGCAGATTTATGATTTTTATAATAATATATTTATATTATATTATATACAATATTTACACTTATAACATAGATAATATAATATATACCATTATACTTATGTAATACACATTATAGTTATATAATATATATTTATGATATATTTATAATGTAGTAATATATATTATATATATTTTAAATCCATATATAAATATCCATATATAAATATTTCTTTAGCTCGGTGATCATAGTTTCCTCTCAGCTCCTTACAAACCTCAATTTCATGCCATTCTTTGCATGATAACTCTGTATTCCGAAAAATCATTTCAGACATGGTCAGGTTAGCAAAACCAGCAAACATACAGATCTGTGCAAAAGGCAAAACGGGGTGGGGAAAGCCTCTTTAAAAACACATCACTTCATAGACCTTGGAATTTTTTGGTGATAAATAGTCCCTGTTTACAGTGTGGATGTGGTAACTGGCAGTAGCAAGACAAGTTTATCAATGAGTGCACACAGCACAGGCAAGGCTGGGGTGCCTGCCAGGTGTCCATGCAGGAATGAATATGCTGATGGAATGCAGGGTGCTGGGAGCGTTGCTTCTGGAGTGGATGAAGTAGAGGCTTTAGGACTGGAGCTCAACATGGAGCTGTAAATGCATCAGGTGGTGGATGAAGGCAAAGTAACTTTGGGAAGCTGGAGGCTGGATTTAGCCACACCAAAGGGACCAGGCTTGTGCTAGGGTACCTTGTGTTTCTGCAGTGGCTTTGCTGCTGTTGTGGTGTCTTCATCAATATTGGCAGCTGGCAAGATGGAAAGTAGCTCGGGCTTTTTTATGTGTTTTTATGTAGAAAGACTCAAGCTAAAAAGACTATTTGAAGCTAAAAAACTTTTAGAGTTGTCTGTCTTTTTTTTTTTTTTTTTTTTTT
>VZRE01014873.1:1169041-1240650 GCA_013396775.1 Cephalopterus ornatus
TTTTTTTTTTTTTTTTTTTTTTTTTGAAAAGGGGTGTGTGGTGTGTGTGTGTGTTTGTAGAAACATGCTCCTTTTGGAAGTACTGATGAAGTAAAAGGGTACTAGTGTAAGGGAAGGAACAGCCATTGTGTAGGGCAGGTCAGCCTGGCTGGGTTTAAACTTTCATGTATAGATCAAAAAGTCGAGAGGTTAAAGACTGAATCTGGCATTGCTTTTTGAAGATATGCTTTCACAGCTCTTGACGGTATTTGTAGTTTGTGCCCCACCTAACTTCCTTCAGCTGTTCTCCCTGATGCAGAGTACTTCCCTTTCCTGTGTGACTTTTCCTTTCTCCACTCTGTTTCCACAGCAATCAGGACTTTATGAGTATAAAATCTTCGGTGGTCTTGCTGACTGTCCCCCAAAACTGTGTGCAGATGTCTACATGGACTTAGATTTCAGAAAACAGTGGGATCAGTATGTTAAAGGTAAGCTCATCTAGGCAGTGTAAAAGCAAGCTTTAGTCCGCATGGATTCTTCCCACTACAGCTTTCCCCAAAGGTATTTTGAAGTTGCTGCATCCAAAGACTTTGGGCCAGACTTAAATATCTTTTTTGGCATAAGGTTGCCCTCTGCAAATACACAAGTAAACACTGATATGGAACACCTAATGTCTGAACAGCGTACGTCTTTCCTCTGGAATGAATTCTTTCCATGTTAGTTAAAGCATATAATTGGCATCACTGGTTATTCTGGAGCATCTTGTAGCTTCTAGTTGTTGTAATTCCTGGGTTAAATTTTAGCAGGTGTTCCAGGGAGAAATGGAGATGGTACCTTCCGAACATCTTCACGTATGGCAGCGGAGCAGTGATCACAGAATACCAGGGGGTGGGGAAGGGACCTCTGGGATCATCTGGTCCAACCTTCCTTGGCAAAAGACAAGATGGCCCAGCACCCTGTTCATCTGAGTCTTAAAAATGTCCAGTTTTGGGGAATCCATCACTTCCCTGGTGAGATTATTTCAATGGCTGATTGTTCTCATTGTGAAGAATTTTCCTCTGGTTTGCATCAGTTTGAGGTGTGATGGAATGACTTTCCTGAAAGCACTGGTTGTTCTTGGCACCTTTTAGCATCAGGAATGGGTGTATCGAGAGAATAGGTGGTGACTTTGGCTTTTACAGAGAAAGGAATAACTAATTTAGTTGTGTTTATTTAATGTTGTCTTTGAAAAAGGGCATTGAACCTGGATATCCATACGATGTTAAAACATCTTAAGTCAGCAGTTACAAGGTAAGGATTCAGCTGATGCAAGCATCCAGTAATTCACTTATTTTAAAGATGGGGAGCCTTTCCTTTTTAAGCCTGTGCTTGGAATCACTTCAAGCCAATAAAACTGAAACATGGTCAAAGTGTTTTGCTGAACAAAGAATGTGCTAAAGCCCAAAGGCTTGTTAAATGTTTTGCTCGTTAGGTTTAGGACAGTTCCATGGTGAACATTTACAGGTAATGCCTGTAGCTGCATTGATACAGAGAACCACATTTGGCTCGTGCCAGTACTTGGTCAAGTTTAAAGTGTGGTGTCTTCATCAATAAGTCTTATTTGTCAAAATGGTCAGCAGCTGTCTTGTAGCAAAGGCCTCTTTGACATTAATGAAGCAAAAAGAGCCAGACTGGGACTCAACATTATCGTATTGGATGTAAAATATTATGTTGAGTTACTTTAGTAGTCCTTAAGTGCATTTAGGAGAACTGGATCCCTCTTAAACAAACACTTTTTTTTTTTTTAAATGCCTTCTTAGAGATAAGAAAGGAAGCTGTTGGGGGAAGCTACACCCTTAAACTAAAAACTAGATAATGTTGCAGAGCTGACGTTTATATCTTTGCTGACCATGGTTTGTTCATCTGTGAATTTATACTTGTGCTGGTGCCTTTAAGTCCAGTGTTTCAAGAGTTAACATCTGTGAAGGGCATAAACATAACAGCAAAGCTTTCCTTCCAGCTTCAAAATTGCCGTAAACCCAACTATTCTTTAACTGTACATATGATGAAATAGTGCCAGCCAACATTTTCAGTGTAGCCCGTTTAAGCATATTTTTTCTCCTTTCACGTTTAGGGAGAAACACCAGAAAAATTGCACTGAGAGCCTTCTTGCTCTTTGTGTTACTGTTGGTATTCCTTGGTGCTCTTACAGCTGTGCAGTAGCGGCAGTCCAAAGGAGAGCTCTCTGCTGAACTGCTGGCTGGCATTGAAATAAAAACCTGGCCAGAGTAGAAGCAGCTGCCTCTTTATTGAAAAGGCAACTGCTCCAGCGTGGTCCAGAATATCTGCAAGATGTGGACATCCTGAGGTCTGGCTTGTGCTGCAGCTGCCAGTTCCGCAGGGAAGCCGTGACTACACTGCAGAGTAGTGACTGAGGAACCAAATGATTCTGTGGCATGACACAAAATGGGTGGGCCTGAGCAATACTGAAACTCGCTGCTCCTGGTTGCGACACTGTCCTGATTGGGATCGTACTTCCCAGAAATGTAACAGTAATAACTGGCTGTTGAAGCAGCAAGTGCTGCTGTGCCTGTTATAATAGAATGGATTTGTGATGCCATGTAGTGATGCTAAATGGAATCTGGTTATTGATTAAAATGCACCGTATTCTGCTTTGATCAGAAGCTGTCCACTAGTACTGACAGACTAAAGTAGATGCAGGTGGGACTTGGCTTACCTCTTGTGTGCTTTTCCTGTAATTGTGAAGATATAAAGGTGGGTGAGTTAGGTAATAATAGTTGTATCAGGGTCTTTAAAAGTGTCTTAAAGCCTTTGAAAAAGGACAGTTCTGTGGCGAGAAATGAAAGCTAAGTAAATAATCCAATGCTCCAGTGACCTCTGGTGGAAAGCATAATGCTGTGGGTTATTACAACACCAGGTGCTTCCAGTACTGCTCCAGCCTGGAGAAGAGGAGAAGCTGTTTTTGTGGGTGACAGCTGACTTCAGGGCATACTAACAGAAGCCTGGTTTGGAACATGTTATATAGGGAAAGAATGTCCCATCTGTGGCACTGTTCTTGCCTTGGCAATGAGACTGTCAGTCTGTTCTGGCCTCATTTTCAAAAGCACTGAAAGGATGTGGCAGGCTGTGGGCATCAGCTCTGGAGGATACAGAGCCCCTCATTTGCCTGTATATACTGCTGTGAAATTCCTGATGGCTTTTGGAGGCTTCATTAATCCCTCATGTAAGACCTCTCCAGGTGTTAGAAAGCTGCACTCATCCTAGCTCCATGTTAACTCAGGGTAATTTACAAGGACAATGACATGCAAACTGTGCAGAACACGCAAGGAAAAAGCTTTGAGATGGCAAGGCTTTGAATGAGCAAACTGTCTGAAAAGGAATATCACTCTGCCTCCCCCGGAATTGTTCTGCTTTTGTCCTTTGGGGTTTTTCGGTTGGTTGGTTGGGGTTTTTTCCCACCAAGGAATCCAGTAGCCGCAGGAAAACACACCACCTATTTATGTGTATTTGGTTCCTGAACAACCCTGCTACAGAACTTTTGAATGTCTTCTGCTACTACAACTTCACATGCATATCAATTTTGACTTCAGAGTTGTGTGTAAAATATGCTCATGTCAGAAATCTGAGCAGTTCTTGATGTCATCTGTAGTCCTGTTGCAGTAGAAATTAAAAATATCTCACAGTCTTCCTCTTTTCAACTGCAGAACTGTATGAGAAAACATACGATGGTGAAAAAGTAATCTACTGGGAAGTGAAGTACCCTTTCCCTCTCTCAAACAGAGATGTATCCTTTCAAGCTTTTGTTCCTCTGGCACTTTTTGTCCCCTGGTCATCCTGGAATCCCAACAATGAGCTGACTCTACTGCTCCGCTGCACTTGATCCAAGATCCTGCAGTCCTCATGTTACATGAATATGTACAGCATGAGGAAGAGCGTGGGTGCCTCTTCCCACACACAACTAGAGCTCACACAGCTGAGTTATTACTCTGCAGGATTGAATCCTGTAGAAGCATGAGAAGTAACTTGAAGGAGCTGCTGTTTGTAATGGAATTCACTTGTCAATTTTTCGCACATCAAACTGACAGTGTTTTGACGTTGCTCCTCAACTCTGAGTACAGTATGTCTACGTTCGGGAACGTCGGGAGATGGACGTGGATGGGAGGAGGATCTGGGTTGTGTTGGCTCGAAGTGTGTCTGTTCCTCAGTGCCCTGAAAAGCCTGGTATAATCAGAGTTAAAAGCTATAAACAAAGTCTGGCAATTGAAAGTGATGGCAAGGCTGGGTCTAAAGGTAAGAGGCCAAGAAAATGTGTCACAAGTCGTGCAGGCAGAGAATGTGGGGATTAGCAAAATGCATAAAGAGAAGGACTGGAAATTTTAAGCTAAAAACAGTTACTATAAAGTGAATGCACTGAGCCTTGGGACCACTTTAAAATGAACAAAACTTTTGGGAATGTCCAGTGCAGTGTGCTACTGTGAAGAATCTTTCATTTAACAGTTGGGCTGGGTAGTTAAGAATAGTTTACTGACCGTTCTGCCCCCTCCATCCCACTCCACCCACAGTGTGCACTTCTTTTCCTGCCAGCCAGTTCAGTGGGGGAAAGTCTGCTGCAATCTGCTTAACTCAGCAGTGATTTGAGTATCATGTTTGACAGATGTAGAGATGGAAGGATTTGCCTAAAGGTTGTCTCCTGTCTGAGATCAGTCCGTTAAAGACAATGGTATTTCATAAGACAGGGTGCCTCAAATGGTTTGCAATAATCTAAATTAGTGTTCTGGCTCTGTCAGCTTAACTGGCAATGCCTATAGTTACTTCACATTCCACTTCAGGACAAGTTGACTTTTTTGTGAGGAATTTAGAGCAGAACTGTTGTACCTGGACAGCTTCTGTTGTGGGGTGTTAGAGCTGGTACTCAGAGAACTTTCTGGTAACTTCTCTCTCCTCTCCAGTCTATATGTACTACTTTGATAATCCTGGTGGCATGATTCCATCGTGGCTGGTCAACTGGGCTGCCAAGGTAAGGGAAGGTTAACACACAATGATATTTGCTCATCCGTTTCAAACAAGGGATTCACTGCATCCATACCCATCTTCTGCATGTTGGGTAGAGTTATTTTTTCTGAAATGGGTATATCCACCTTTCTGGCTCTGGCACAGTCCTGTTTGTAGAGTCTCACTATTATCTGCTCTCATGAAAGTAGTACTAATTTATTCTTTTTTTAATTCCTGACAAATTCTTTTGGTTAGCCAACCAGGCAGGTGGTTTTCTGCAGCCAGCCCAAAAAAATCCATGTTCCAGAACATACATGAATAGCCTAAAGACAAGCAAACTTCACTAATGCAGTCTGTTCCCAAAGTATTAAAGGAATGGTTTGCTGCTTTGTACCAGATCTTAGAATTGTGTCTTAGACAACTGTATCTTAGAACTGTATCTGTTTGGAAGCCTTGATCTATATTATGGGAATTCTCATCTTGCTTATAGTTGTTATTGATTGCATTATGCAAGAATGACTTTTCCTCTTTTCTCTTTACAGAGTGGTGTGCCTGCTTTCTTGAAGGATATACAAAAAGCTTGCCTTAATTATTCTAAGAGAACATAGCTCAAAATTGATCTTAATTCTTTAATGCCAAGAGCTCTGCACTTTCAGGAATGGCCGTTATATATTACACTGGATAAAATCTACCTCTAATATTGGAAATAGTTTTATTTTAGTTGGGTTATGCCTTGAGCTGTATTAGATTCTTTTTCCATCTCCAGCTGAAGAGCTGGGCACTGAGAAGGTAACACCGACATCAGCTGCAGCTTGGGCTTGCTTGCATTTTTAAATTTCATTCTGATCTAAAGACTGAAACTGTAATTTTGGGTGGTAATCCACTAAAAGCTCAACTGAGCAGAAAATCAAACTTCCAGCACCTTTGTGGGGGGTGGGGCAGGGAGTGCATAAAAGATGAGAGGACCTCAATCTCAGGGATTTAAAATATTCTGCATTGTTCCTAAATCTCATCCTGTTTCTGGATAAATCTTCTAATGGGGTAGCTTTGTCTTGTTAAAAAACAAATGATTGAGATGATTGCCTTTTTACTTTGTGTGAATATTTGCTTCTAATAAATCATTATTTTATCCGTGTTCTTGTTCTGTCTCTCGTGTTTCAGAGTGGCCCTGCTGGGCAGGTCACAAATGACAGGCTGATATCATGGGCTGCTTTTTTTTAAAAGGGTTTTGAAAGAATAAGTTGGGTTAGAACTAAGCAATAAAAAAGAACAAATCTTTATAGCAAGATTAGTTTTGCTGATTTTTTGTTTTCCCTACCACTCTAGCTTATAACTGCAGGCTTAGGAGGACTCCTGATCAATAAGATAAATAAAGTTGGTGTTTAAGCATCCTGCTAATTATTCTCTGCACCTGCCAGTGAGCAGATTAATTAGGATTATGTATATGCCCATAAAAAGAGAATGTCATCTTCCTCTGTAGTTCAGTATTCCGTGGGTGTTGAGATCTTGACCATAAACAATTATTCTCATCTGGAAGCTGAATTATAAATGTATCCTGGAATACTGCTGTGAGCCAGGAACATTTTACATGGGAACAACTCTCCACTGGAAACCTTCATTTCCAGAGTAAGAACTGCATCCTGTGAGTGTTTCAGTGGAATCTGTCATAATAACCAATTATGTTGAAAGGCCTTGAATATATGTAATAATTTCAGCCTTGTGAAAAATTTCCTGCCTCCCTGCTGTGCAACGTGGTAAACTGAAACCTGTTCCTACAGCGTAAACACAAGTACCTGTAATACTAAGATTTACGTGAGTTTGCCTTTATCTGCCCTCAGTAGATTTCATGCAAATATTTATGTTTTCCTAAGGCCTATTTCATCACTGGAGGCACAAGAGGTTCTCTGATGGACTTTGTGACACTGGAGGAGTCAGTTTAATTGTCTTATTATTCTTAATCTCTGGAAGAAACTCCTGAGAATTAATCATTTTAATAGACTGTGTTGTTCCTAGAATGACAAGTTTGGGGGTTTTTGCGGTTCTGCAGCATGTAAGGCCAAGGGTTACTTCTGTGCTGCACATACTTTGAACAGATGCCCGCTGTGAAGTCACAAGGCTCATTGCATCTCTGCCTGAGCATATCTGGAAAGGTCTTAAGTCTTTCCCTGTTTCACCTTGAGCTGTGGGGGGTTTGGCTTTTAATATTCCTACTGCATATACATCTTCCAAAGCATGATAGAAATTGGGTGTAATTGGCTGGAAATGGATATTTCATATTCGACTGCAACGTGGAGTTATGGTTTAGGAGGAGGTTTTAAATATTTTTATTGAGACCAGGTTACTGCTGTGCATTTTAAAGTTAATGTGTTTTCTCAGCATGGAAGTCATATAATTGATTTGTACATTGGAGTGGATCCTGCAAAAAGCCAAAATTGCCTGGCCAAGCCATTTACCCTGTGAGAGGCTCATGACGCTGTTCAACTATTCAAATTCAACCAAGCAGTAGGAACATTCATCCAGCAGGAAATTACTGTGACACTGGAAGGGCCTTTTGTCTCAGAGTGTGAGGTGGGTATGTGAAAGAGTACATTGCCTTCCACTCATTTTTTTTCCTTTTAACATGGGAATAAACTGACCCTTGATAACACCTGAGGTGTGGTTCTAGGAACCATGGAATTCAGAGCTTTATCACTGAATAATGAGCTTGATTAATTCACTACAATGGCAGGCAGGCACGTCAGTAATTTAGAAAAATGTCTTTAAAATCCATGTGGAACAACTTAGAGATTAAGAATGAACAAGTAATCTGAGGATCCTTTAAGGTCTTTCAGCAAAGACAGGCCTAGAAATACCTGCCAGATCACCAAATGTAATTACAGGCATCACATTATAGAAATTATTCCCTTGCATAAAGTATGTTTTACAATTATGTGTTTAACCCATTCTCTCTTTCAGACTAGTAACTCTGTATGCTCATTATCTTTGCTAGTGAGTTTATTGTGAGAATATGACCTGAGTAGAGAACTTATATTTTGTTCTTCACCTTTTTTTTATAGTCAGTAGATTTCAGAATATTTTATGCCAATATAAGGGAAGTTTTTTCCACAGTGATCATTATCAGTAGTGAACCAAGTTGCTTTGAGAGCCTCTGAAATCTCCGTTTTTGGGGATACTCAAAGCTGAGGTGGACACAAGGCCTGGGGCAATTTATCTGACCTTGAAATTAAAGGCAACTTCAAATTTGGTGCTGCACTGGGCTCTGGGTTGTACCAGATCATGAGATGATCCCATATGCCCCTTCCAAGCTGAATTATTATAAGAATTTTAATATTAATAAATACAGGAGATTACAGTGTGAATCCTTCTGAGAAGGCAGCATTATTTTCTTTCCAAATGCTGTTATTTAACAGATGGACTTGAACTGAGGTACGATGAGATGCACAGGTGTATGAAAAACCTATAATCAAAATCTGTATTAGAAAAAGGTACAT
Organism: Cephalopterus ornatus; assembly: GCA_013396775.1. NCBI lineage: Eukaryota > Metazoa > Chordata > Aves > Passeriformes > Cotingidae > Cephalopterus > Cephalopterus ornatus. The sequence goes on from VZRE01014873.1 coordinate 1,177,504, forward strand.
ACACATTTCTGGCAAGATGCTTCTTGTAGGCTGCATTATTGCTTTAGTTTATTATTTTAACTAAAATTATTGGTAGGGAATTGGTGAGAAATCTGGGAAATTTAAATTAAATTACAGCAGACTTTCTGAATTTTTGCTGGTGAAGGTTAGTATCATAATAATTACATTATTGAGTGAAAACATGACGACTGTGTTTGGAAAAGGACAGCAGGAGCAGGCAAGCTGAGGCTGCGCTGCACATCACAGAAATGTTACTGGTGCCAGTTGTTACTGTTCATTTCCTGTTGCATCCAGCAGCTGCAGATCCTATCTGAAAGGTTAAAAGCTGGGAAAGGGTCAACCAGGCAAGCTTGAGATGCAACGAAAGGAGAAGATGAAATGCAGGTTTAGGATATCTAAGCATTCCACGATGATCCTCTGGCTTCACCTGAACTGTCATGGCACAGTATTTTTCAGGCCAGCTTGCTGAGCCAAGGGGCACTCACTGAATTTTAGCCTTACACATGCTGAGATTCACTTTTTGTCAGGTGGGGATATATATTCAGTCACACTTAATTAAAATTAAATAATTATTAAAGGATGTTTAGTGTTAGTAAGTAGAGTCTTCTTCACCACGTCTGGTGCTTGTTACTAGCCTAATTCAATATTTAGGAATAGAAGGAGAAGAACCTTTGTGTTGATTCTGTAGTGGCCTTTCCTCTCCCAGGTCCAATGATGGATATTTCCAATCAACATTTACTGCTGAATACAATGTCCTTTACTGTCACATGCCTTTCCCTTTCCCTTCCCCCCTTCAATACTGTGTCAACATTTGGGATGAGCCCAAATCCTAATGTGTGATCTGACCTTCTGACACCGTAGCCCAGTGAGCTACCAACCTGGCCATGCTTCCTGCTCCGGAGCGTGAGCACAAACATCTCTCTCAAGGATCTCCTTCTGCCCATCTATTCTTTTCATGCCTGTTGCTGCTTGTGCATTTTACCGTGTTCTTGGTTGTGTTCCCAGAACATGTACGTGGATCTCTTGATATGTATTTCTGTGGGAGTAAGAATTATGTCATTTGGAATTTGTGACTGTTGAAATAAGATAAATGAGGGGGAAGCGTAAAAACTGGACTGAAAAGGCATTACAAAATATGAAATTATGTTGTCAGCATTAAGCAGCATTCTGAAAACAGAACATGATTTTTGTTTAAAATGATGTAATAAAGTGTACCCACTATATTTTAAAATAAAGCCTTAGCTCAAATTTCCATTTAAACAATAGGGCAGGTTTTTTTCAGGTACACTTGTCACATTTTTCATTAAGGAGAGACGTATTTTGAAATCTGTAAATTGCATATTTTGATTTGCTGGGCCAACTAATCAAGGAATGAAAATGTTTGACAGAGTCCTGGTGAATGGGACTGTCTCTGACTTGTAGAACTGCAAACCTGTGTGAGATGGAAACACCGAGCTCTTAGAGAATTCTAGACAAGAAAACATCAACTTTTGCAGTTTCCTGTTTTCTCCTGATATTTTGAAAGGTAAAAAAAACCCCAAAAACTGCACTGCTCCAGCCTTGCCTTGCACAGAGGCTCCACTGCAACACTGCTTTGTGAGTAATTTTAAGTTCATTGCCCTACAGTGGCAAACAAGGAGGAAAACAAAGAAAATTCCTTTTTTTACCTGCTCAGAAAGGCAGTTTCAGTAACACACCGTCAGTGGTTTCCACAGCAGAGATCAAATGAGTGAAAGCCCAGCGACAGTGAGGTCTATTTTTGGTAGTGAAGCATCCACAGAGCTTCTCTGGTTCACTGGGGATATCAAAGGAAATTGCAAATACTGTAGAAGGCTATTCTGATGTCATGTGCTTTTAGGTGGGTTAAAAGGACAAATACTGAGCCTTTCACTTTGGATTCCTCTCTGGCAGTTGCTGTTTATCAAGTCGTGTTTTTGTCTACATCACCTACATTGCGCCTAAAACAACAATTTTTTTTCAAGTACTAGTGAAATGTCATTGAGTAAAGTACATAAAAAAGCAGCAAAATTAGTTTGAACTTTTCACTTGGTTTTAAAACATGCATTGAAAATTAGTTACTGGATTCATCTCAAATGCAAACACAAAACATTTAAGCTTTTCCCACCTCATTTTCCTCCCACTTTTCAATTATTATTTATTAAAAATACGATGGGCTAGAGAAAGGTGCAAAGAGAGGCACAGCAATGAGGAAAATAAATCTTCAAGTCTGGGGAAAAAATGGGGTAATGTTCCAACTGTCATTGAAAAATAAGGAAAATAGTATTTTTACTTTTGTGAAACAATTTAACATTTTTTCAACTACTAACAGCATTTTCCACTGCTGGAAAGCAGTTAATACTGTGAACAAAACAGAGACAAGGCATTAAATCTGCAGAAGCAAATAACTCCCTTCTCCTCTCACAGCTGGGTGGCACGGGCAGCACTTGGTACTCATCCCCTCTCACACTGGTTAAGAATTTTAACATTGAATTTGCTCCATAGCACAGCTTCCCTCTCAGCAGAGCCTTTAGGAGAATCCTGCCTCTTTTCCTCACGGATCTGGGTGGGTTCTGGCTGTGCTGAAGATTTGCTGCACAGGACAGCACAGTCCAGGTGCAAAAACGTTCATCTCTTCGAAGCCTTGCTGATCACGCCTGGACTGAACTCCCCCGCCGGAGGCAGCAATCTCAAAGGAACACAGCCCAGTCAGCACATTGCTTCAAATACTACTCGACTTCATTTGGAACCAAATTTTGGGAAGTCTTAGAATAGAAATAAATACGTTTAGTATTATCCTAACTTTGGCTTCAGCAGAGTTACCTCGAGAGCAAACCACGCGCCCGCAGGAAACGCGATCGTTTGCTTAATGGACTTAAGGGCAGCAGATCCTGATAATTTGAGGATGCTGACAAACAAAACCTCTGCGTTCTGATCCAGGGGATGATGTTGCTAAATTGGCAGCCTCGTTGTCTTACAGGGTGACCTTGTGTCCCCAGCCTGGTGAGTCAGCTGGCAGCAGGATCACTGCCTGGAATGTGGCAGAGGGGAAGGAAAGCACAAATACCTACGCACACAGAGGCACGGTACAGTTACATGGGAAGTAACTGAGGGCAAAGCAGCACCTGGAAAAGGGCAGTAAATAGGGCTTAGGAGTGAGGAAAGACTACAGGAAACTGTATACCCAAACACAGGAGAGCCAGGAAGGAGCATCAAAGCCTTCGGAAAGGGCCACAGGTACCGTGTCACAAACAAGGGCACCAGCGGGCACACAGCGCTCATGGTCTGTGCAGGGGCAACAACAGGGATTTGGGAAACAGGAGCAATGTAGACACAGTATCTTCTTTTTTTTTTTTTTAATCTGAGAAGTCACATCAGCATTTGGTTTCCTTTTTCCTGATACTTTCCTGATGTTTCACGTCAAGTTGGAAAAACACCAGAAAAAAAAAATTGAAAAAAAAATTACTCGGCTTAAGAAAACATAATTAATTGGCTAATTCGTGCCACTCAGAGACTAAAGTACATGTCTAATATTTCTGTATATGGAAAAGATGTAGAATGTGGCCATTACTGAAGAAAACACTGAGGCAAATTCTGAGTTGAGAGTATCAGTTCCTAGGAAGGACTCTCAGGCCTATGTGAGAATCACAAACAGAGGTCAGTTCTGGTGCAGATATTATACAGGATTAAGCAGTTTCAGTGTCTCAGTGAATCAGAAACCTCAACACAATTCCTTCAAAACAGCATTAATTCCCTCCTTACTCGAACGCACACATGCACACACGAAACATGTCCCTCTGTCAGATTTGAAAGTTTGTTGGCTGGCTCCTGAACCTTGAATACTGCAAAACTGCTTCACAACCAAGTACATACTGAGATCTGGAAAATGGAAGTTTTAAGCCTTTTCCAAACAATGAAACTCAGCAAAATGATGAGCTGCCAACCTTGTTCTCAGATCTATTAATTACAGTCTGCAACGGCCAGCTGGAAACACAGGCTGAAGTCCTGCACTCATCACTTATTTAAAACAGCCTGTGAAGAGTTCCTGGGTTTGGCTGGGGACACTCAGTGGTGACCACTGGATAAAACAGGGTTCCTGGAACATGGAAATTATGGACTGGGCCATCACTGAGCAGGCTGGGGCCATTTCTCTCCAAATTTAGCAATGGCATTTGCTCCTTGCTTGTAAAATTACGGCTGGCAGACCTCCCACAAATTGTGCACAGTGACAAGAAACCTCCTTGAAAAGTGCTGCGGGTATTTTGTTCCTTCTGCAAGAAACTTCCCTGGATGACAAATAAACTGTTAAATGCCTGACTTTTCCCTGCAGTGCCACAATAGGTGACATCCTAATATATTTTTCTCCCTCCTGAACACTCTGTTTTGCAATCTCGTAATGTGCAGCTGAACATTAGGCAGTTTCAAAGAGGCCCATTCTAAAACAAATGAAGAAAGTGCAAAATCCCCAACCCTGTATCTGCAGTTGGCTGCCCTCTGCTTTCATTTACAAAGGAAGATTATAATGTACATTCAGTTTGCATATAATTCATTGCGATCTAAGGTTTTTAAATTAAAACTATTCTATTAAAATTAAGGCCCAAAACAAATCTGCTTAGGTCGTGGACATTTAATGACAGAAATCTTTCAAAGTGTCTGGACTTCTAGAGACAAATCTTTAAAAGAATAGCAATAGATGGATTAAAAACTTGGAAATTTTGCTAATCCCATTTAGGGTTAGAAATCCAGCTTTTGGATTCTGCAGGGCTGAATGGGATTATTCACTCAGCTCTATTAATAGTTTACTATGTCCATGTAAGGGTCACTTAATATTTCTGTGCTTCTTTTTACACCATCTTTCATATGGGTCTAATTACTATGCAGAAGATTGCTGATTTTAACACAACAAACACTGAAATGCCCCACTGGAAAACATTACTGATGTACATCAAATTGGGAAGAGACACTTGTTCCTGTTTGAGGATATTATCCATAGTAATAAATTCATGGAATCAAGGAATGTCCTTGACACTACTCACATTTATCTAATATTCAGTGCAGTTCCATGATGGTAGATTTGCCTAAATGTGATATGCATAAAGCTGTTTGATTTTACTGGTGTCTGAACTCACAATATCCACAGTTTCCCTGGCAGATACATAAATTAGCTGTCCCTTGCAGGGGAGTGTGCTGTGTGCAGCATGAGAAATGGGGTTTGTGGGCAGCTTAGATCAACCTCAGACTGTGGACCAAAACAAACCCGGGGAAGAAATGTGGTTCTATTTTGCACTTAGTTTACATTTCCCAGCCCAGATGAGTAATGACAGTGAGGGGCTGGTTTCCCTGGAAGTGCAATATGGTACTGCCATCTAGTGCTGTGCAGCAGGCTCAGCCTCTGCCACACGACTCACATAAAATGTTTTCATACTGCACGTGGAAGCGTTAGATAAAAAGATTACATTTCCTATCTGCTGACCTATGAAGTTTAGGATTCCGTTGAGTGACATGAAGACTTGGGGTCAGGCCCTATGATCTGCGCACTATATATATGGAGTAAAATAAGATTGCAACAACGAAAAAGCTCCAAAATCAAACAAAAGGCATGGTGAAAAAGTGAAGACTGTTATCTTCAGAGACATCAGACGAGTAAGAGTTGCTCAATGAGCCAATAATCCCCAGCCAGGATTGGGTTGTCTCTCCCTATGTTAAATAAAACACCCAGAACTCTCAGGTGGCCTACAGATGGTTTCCCATCAAGGTTTTCCTGAGTTCATATGGGAAAAATTTGTCAACATTCAAGAGTAAGGCAATTTCTTGGTCAATGTTTAGCTCCTTGACTCATAATGAAAAGAATTATAATTAAAGTTTTGGTTTATGAGACCTACTTCTGGATGCTGATAAAACACTCGGAGGGAAATGATGCTGAACCACAAAAAAAGGCTGCCAAAGGAAAAACATATTTTAACTGTAAGGACTCTGAGCACTGTTAGGTAGGATGTGACTAAAATAACTTTGGCTGTCAGCACTGAGGATCTCATGTTTATTGACAGCTGTAATTGCTAGTGGTGCAGTAGGAGGAAAGTTGAAATTCAAAAAATACTTCAAAATGTGTTAAGAGAACTTCAAGCATGACTTGTAACCAGAATGAACAGTGCAGAGTTAAAATATTTGCAGGGAAGTGCTCATGAAAAAGTTTTTTCTGCATTTGTCTCTTTTTAAACTCATTATTATTTCTCAGAATAGAGGTGCTGCTCAGGAACTGAAAAAGGTTAGGGTAATCAACACTCAGTTTGGACAATATTGGGAAAAGTCCCACTTCTTTTTTATAGTATATTCCACAGCAAGATGGAACATAACAAATGTAATATATAAGCTCATTCCATAATAATATATGGAATATATATGAATGTAAGCAGTAAATACGAGCTTCACTCAATATCCACTGAAATCTTTAGAAGTCTATTTTTATTTAAGTAGCCAACTGATTAAGCCCTAAGAGTAAAATTAGAAATCTAAATTGAAATTTAAATTTTTTGAAGGATTCAAAGATTGTTCTTTTTCAAACATGGCTCAAAGCGAAAATGAAACACATAACTTTCTCTCTCAGGACTTTCTTTTGGATCCAACCTGTAAGGTTTTTTTTATGGCTTCCTTTTTACTGAAGCAAGTCAATAGTATTTTCATGGTTTGTCCCATCAAGATTAAGTAGTTTGATAAATTCTATATCATATCAAAATGTGATATTGTAACATTGGGGTTTTGTATCGACAAAGGATGAAATGTCACACCAGCTGCTGCCAGACGCAGTCATTCGTGTTTTCATAAGAAGTTTGTGGCAGCCTCTTAGTATAATCAACTTTGCATACCTTAGGTAGCAATCTGCATTTCTCCATTTGGTGAAAGTACGCTATAAAAAGTCATTATTTTTGTCATTCTTTTCCATTTAATCAAATCACATAGCTTGCAACTAGAGCATGAATAATACTTCAGAGGAATTTCTAGGAGAGCACAGAGGAAATATATATATAACCCATTGCTATAGTTCAAAGTGAATCTTTTTCTATTTCTATTTCTATACATTTCTTCCTTGCAACGTGCAAGTACCCCACAATAATATCTGGCAAAATACACTTCAGTCCAGCTTCACCCTATAGCAAATGGAATGCTAAAAACGGTAAAATCCAAGTCAAATTTGTAACATTTGTTTCTTGAATTTAATAAAAATACCGAACAGGAGTGCTGGTGAGATCTGCAACAGCCCTCTGGTGTTATAAGAAGCAGATTACAGATCAGATCTTCATTTCCTTTTCCCCTGCATTGGACTAACGTTTTATGACCTTTATAAAACTAAAAAAAAACCAGTGGAATGTTGTCATTTTACACTGCTGTGTGTAAGAACAACCCAGAAATGATCCTGCCTTGGATTTATCATTCAGCCTGCAAGTCATCCTGACTGCTGCAGTGATTGCAGCAGCTGAGCGTGACCTCTGTGTTATCATCATCAGATGCAGCAGTGATGTTTCTATAAATGATCTTCTCGAGCAAAGGCCCACAAGGGTGGTCTCTTCCTCCCCTTTCTGGTCCCTCTCCCATCTCCGTGTTTATTCAAGTCATCATTCAGGATCTTGTGATACCACACTTTCTACTTCCTGGTGCCGGTGTCAGTTCGTATCTTCCAGCATCTGCCCAGGATGGATGACCAATAACGTAGGCTTGGAATGAGCTTTTTATTACTGGAATTCCTTGTGCAGTGCAAACCCACGCAGCAATAACTCAAAGCAGGCACACAAGTCTCCTGGCTGGGCAAGGAATTCATCTCCCCTCAGGCTACTAAAGAGTGGAAAAAAAAGCACCTAAAAACCTGGCCATTAGCTGGTTGTTCTCTTTGCAATGTACACAAGGCCAGAGCAACAGCGAGTGTAGTTATTTCCCACTGAAGAAAAACTGTTTTGCTTTTTCTAAGCAGTTTCAAAACAGGCTTGATACGCTTTCGTACAAGAATATTGCTTTCAAGTCAAACATTTTCCTATTGTTGCAACCACAGCAACGGAATAAGAAACTGAGTAACAGAAGTAGCGATCCTGGGAGCTGTTAGTGATGGGTCTGGAGCTGGGTTTGTTCTGTGACCTTGATGATAGGTATGAGACAGGAAGAGAGGCTGCTGAAGCATGTAGGAAACTGCCCCGTTCATAAACTAGACTTAGTTAAAATCAGTTTCTGTAAGAGATCGAGCCAGACTACTTCCCAAGATTAAAGGAAAGGCCATTCCATCAAGGAAATAGAAAACAAATATTCAGTTCCTGAATAAACAGCACTACTATACTAACTCCATGGAACTCATCCTACATCCTCTTGGCAAAGACCAACATCTTTCTTCTACAATGCAACTGATGTCATATAAACTAAGCAACACAATGGTAACTAAAGAAGCTCATCCAAAAGAACATCAGCAGAATTGGACTAATCTTGAGAAGACAATTAAGCAAGGACTTAACAACAAAAATGAAATCGCTGGTCTGAAGCGCAAAAACCAGCCAGAAAGATCAGAACTGTTGATTCTAAACTCAGTAAGTCTTAGAAAGCAAATATGCAGATATGTCCCTGTCTGAGCCTGCAAAAAATGGGGCACGTTCTGATGGTAGGGTGACTTTTCTTCAGATTATATCAAAATGATAGACGGGAATGATTTGTGGCATGGGAAAGTTTGCTCTTGTCACAAGGGAAAGAGCTACTAAAAAGGCAGCCTTGGATTGTCTCAGGGGTAAAGGTTTTCCTGATTGAGATTATTTATAGAGAATTAGCTTTTATGGTGGGCGTTTTATTATTTTCTTTTTCTCTTGGAAATTCCACCCGTTCCTTGTTATTCATTTCAGATGTTCCGCATGAATGAAGCGTATCAAGGTGTCCTTTGTAGAAAAATTCCGACAGCAACTCACTAAACTCACCACCACTGTAAGTAAATTCAACAATCAGAAAATTACTAATATTTGTCAAAAATGTTTTGTGCTTTCCCTGCTAATCAGCTTGATGTACTGGAATAAATGGGATAGTTTAAAGTGAATCATCCACATCACAGAGTGTATGTATTTGTTATCTATGGTGTAATTAATCTCTCTCCAACCAGATCAGAACACTCATGAACTGTCTGCATATTTAAGATATTTCCTGAGTTGTATCTGCCAGGAAGAACATTTTGCATGGGAAACTGATTGCTGCTTCTGTTTTATTGTACTTGCAGAACTGGCTTTTTTCACAGTGGCTGACTACCATTACTGTATTTTACCAGGATTAGTGTACCACGCTGTCTTATACACTGGTTGCAGTTCTAATATACTCAGCATGATTGTAATACAAGTTTCCATTCTCTGGAGTTTTTTATTCTTCTGGATTTCTCATTAGTGACTCGAAGGAAAATAACACCTTCCTTGTTTGATTAAAATATCCCATGTTCACACTTTCAGTGATAGAAAAGGCTCTTTTAAATCAACCTTTAAAACCATATCAATCTGAGAATGTCTGTATTTATGAAATCCTAAGCCACTTCAAGATGATGGTTAAATGATTTAAAATTCAGATTTAAAAAAAAAAAAAGATACACCACTAAAACTTCAAGACGTGCTTAGAGGGCTATACTGATAGATCCTGTCCTTGCCCATCTTCCAAACTGTTCTTCAGATCATGCTGGCTCTCCTCTGGACCTCTGATATTCTCCTCCCCAGAGAGAGGTGTTCGTCTCACTGTTGGAGGTGAACTGCTATATCATATCCCATAACATGCCTTTTATCTCCAGCCTCACAGTGTCCCATGCCCACTTTATGAATGCAGAGCCATAAGAGCTGTGGGCAAAGTGTTTTCTGTGCTCAGATCATATGGATGCAGCTTCTGTTACAGTGGGAGTGTGGGAGGATTCGCTTTCGAGTTGTTTCTCAGCCAACTCTACGAAGTGAGGATGAAATGATGACACTTTCAGTGGTCACAGAAAAGCTGCTCAGTTGTCTTAGAATCTGTGCTGGGTGTAAAGCAGAGTTTTGTTTGGGGTTTTTATGCCTGTGAATGTTGTTTCTGCACAAACCCTCTCACCCTTATGGGTGACTTGGTCTTTGTGCTCTTTCATTTCTGGGGGCATGCAGCATCACACAAAAACAGGCAGAGAAAAAAAGTGAATTCTCCCTCTTTCCATCCCTTCACATCCTTAATAATTCCTATTGACCCCTGCCACTCTGCAGTAACAGATGCAGAGAGTTATGAAACCATGGGCTGTTCAGCACTGAGATTCTAAAATACAATCCTGATGGGTACTGAAGCAGCTAAATCCCCACGAAACAAAACAATAAAAACAAACAAACCAACACCCAACATTACAGTCTTTGAGTCAGTCCTATGGCTGGTGTAAATCATCACTCCTCCTCTGACTCCTGTGTAATTCTGACCATATCAGCACCTCCTCGTGCTGTAATGTGAAGAGTACCCTGCTTAAACATAGCTCTAAAAAACAGCAATTCTCACTTTGACCGCCCTGTTCCGTTTTTAAAAGGACAGTGAGGAAGGAATGGACTGTTTCCTTTCTTTTAACTAAGGTTTTTTCCTTTAATCCCCTCTTCCTGTGCAAGAAAAAAAAAGGAACTGTAAAGGCAGTTTTAATTTCCATCCTTCTTTTTTTTTTTAATTGAAAGATAATGTTCTTTTTCAATGAAAATAGAAAAAGGTTATTTCTCCAGAGAAAATATATAATTAGAAAGCAGTTTCTTCAATGAGGAGCGATTCAATAAATGACATTCATCCATTTGAAGACACAGGATCTTTTAGCATAATTAAAATGGGCTCATTTTACAGCTGAGTACCTTGTGTCTCTGCCCTCCTGCCTTTGGGTGTTGTCTTTCAACATGCTGAAAACTCTGAGGCCAAGTTTGAGACACTGCACGTATCAGTCTTTCCCTTTTGAACCATTTGTAGTTCTGTATCTTTGGAGAGAAAGTGCTTTAGATAAGCAAAATTTATTTACGAATCAAGTGGACAAATCCTTGCTTAACATTCTTCCTATTTCACATTCCCTGCAGATTTGAAATACTGAATAATTTCTGGCTTCAAATTCTAAATACTGAAGTATATATAGTTCCTTGTAGAAAACTGCTTGTTGTATTTTCTTCCAGAAATAACTGGAAGCATGAGTTTGGTCTTTATATATTGCACGGGAAGTGTCCCTTTGATATCTGACATACGAGGGCACTACAACTAAGGATAGCAGGGTTTCAGTTCCTTTCTTCTGATATGAGTACAGACAAGTACTTTCAGATCTTGATTCCTCATCTGTGAAATGGAAAAAAAATCTCTGGTTCCCCCAGATGGGAATCACTGTACGAGCCAGAAAGCCTATCCCCTATTTTAGTAATATGAAGCACTAAATAAGTGACTTGTGCTGTAAGAAGATGGGTTTGTCTGTGCCATAAGTAGCCTGGAAGCTACTTCAGCTCTACTTCATTAATAACAGCAATGATTTACTGTGTCAGAAATTTGAAGTGTATTCAGATCTGCTCTCTGCCCCGGGAATCTTCGAGATTAGGTCTGGCACAAACAAAAGGTTGCTACCACAATGCACTGAGAGATGCAGGAGCCCTGGCTGGTGGGCATTTATCAGTGTTCACCAGTGAAAGGCTCTTTTTGTCTGCAGCACATTGGAGCAAGTAGGAAAAACTAATAGCTTTGACTTCAGGAGGCCAGACAGTCTGCAGACAAGCAGCGTGCAGATCTCCAGACCGCCCTGCGAAGGCTCCTCAGTTCTTGCCCTCAACACTCCTATTATTCCCTTGCAATTGCTGCCAGTTGGCTTGGTAACCATGGAGTATTTGAACAGCTGAATTCTTCCCTCAGTTACACTTGGCACCGCTGTGGACTTCAGGGGAGCTCCAGGGTGGAACTGAGGGCAGGACTTGGCTCCGGGCACCCACTACAAACCAGGGCCACCAAACGCAATTTCGCCCTTAATGCTTTAATCCACGCCACCAGCAAAAGGAACATAAGCCTTTAACTGTGTCACCGAGAAAGCCCCGCTCCTCCATTTGGGCGGAGGATCATGTGCATGGAGCTCTGTCCACGTGCCAGGGAGCGTGAAAGCAGCACATCTGTCATCCCTGAAGTGTGGCCTGGGTGCCACTCGCGCCGACCCACCGACCACACCGAGCTCAGCCAGATCCCCGAGCTGGGCTTGAAACGCTGCTTTGTTTTAACCACATATTTTTATTTCATGAAACAGAGCTAAGTATCCTGAAACTAAAGGAGTATTTTTTCATGCTGCTATAATTTGTGAAATAATGAGACATTTTGGTCTGTTAACTCCTCTTAAGTCTCACCACAATGTTATGCTTTGACTTCATTTGTGGTTGCAAAATATTTACTTTTCTCTTTAGCAGATTATGTGAAGCTGTGTATTTTGTCTTGGGAGATATATACATATATTTATATATATTTAATCTTAGTAGAAGCTGTTAGTAAAGCTACTTTTATGCTCTGATCTGTTTTTGGATCCTCTTTAAAAACATTTACCAGGATATTGTGGATTTATTTGCTGATGCCATCTTTTCTCAAAAAAAAAAAAAAAAGAAAAAGAAAAAGTTAAGACATACTAATAGTGTGGGGGTTTTTCACTATGCAGGTCATATACACACAAAGTCCTCACTTGTATGGGGATTATATTCCCCAAACAATTATTTAGTGATATTAAACTTTCCCCCATTAGAGATTATTAATGGAAGGTAGTATTTCTAAAATTTCCAGAGGGATTTAGAATCTTAAGCCTTCTAAAAAGTCAGAGTGAGTTTTTATTAGGATAAACTCCAGCATAAAGGAGGCAGTACTGTCTACTTAGGATTTAAACAGCAGGCCACCTGGGCTTACTTCCCTTCCTTTTCCATCAACAACCAATCTTCAAAACCAGATCATCACTCATTTCCCAACTGAGCTGCTATCCAAGTAAAATTCGGCCAGTGCAGATCCAATCCCAAACTGAACGGCTGCAGTGTTCAGGATGCTTCTGATTCCACATTTGAAGCACCTGTAGTTACACTGCTGCTTATACAATATGGCTGTGAAGTAATTAACTATTTAATTTAATGATTGTAAGAGGGTATGAGGTCCTTTGGAAAAAACCAACTGTGTGTCCAGTCATACTTCTCTCTAGCAGATTAATTAGCTGCTCCCAGGTGTTGTAAAGTCTCCAAAACCACTTTTGAAGATAAAAGTCTTTCCTTTTAATTTGTGCATTGTTTCCTATTGTGGAAGCAGAGAAAGGACACAGAAATGACCATAAATTATATATATATATCTGTATTGGAGAAGCAGGATAAAGCAGGTGTTTGTTGTAGTTTCTGCTTGTGCTGGTTTTTAATCCCACTTCCAGCTATTTAAAAGTGCAACTGGCAATCTTTCTATTAAATATCTACATTAAGTACAAGATTCCTCAAAAGACATTAAAGTAATTCAAACTGAGCCTAAAATTCACTCTTTTTTTTTTTGTGGTTGTTGTTGTTGTTGCTGCTTTGTTTGGGTATTTTTTCCAGAATGTAGCAATAACATAAATGCCTGACCTTTGTTTTCATTCTTATATGGATTTAAAACAATCTGGGGAAGGCAGGGGGAAGAGGGAGGAGTGAAGGGGAGTTTCTAATTTTTCCGCAAGACACATCTTGGAGAAAGATGAACTAATTTAGGAAACAACAGATGCATATGTTTTCCAAATGTCTCGGGGATTTTTGAGCTTGTGAAGAAAAATGATGTGTTTTACTGTTGTCTTTGAGAGGTCCTACTTTCTCCTAGTAGAATGCCAGGATTTCTGACGCTTAGGTTACACAGGAGCCGCAGAAGCTGGATTGAATGAGACAGTCTGACACTGCTCTTGCGCCTCTGGGTGACGCAGTTCAGTTTTGCTGAGAAACATCAATCTGGTGATTCCAAACCAAACATTGAAATCTACACCGAGAAATTTGAACACCAGCACTGAGGTGATCCTGCAATAGTCAGATTTTAATCAAACACTCTGGGGTCTAGCCGGGGATGAAATCCTACATGGCAATACACACCCAGTGAAAACATGATACGTGCTCAAAAAATTCTGGGCTAAGTGAAGTGAAACACTGCACACTCATCCTGCTTTTCGAAGGGCTTAGCCAAGGCTTTCCTTTTTCCAGTGATAATTTTCTTGGATACCATGAGGAAGAGCAGATGCCTGTAAAACTTTTACCATGTGGTGCTTTGTCAGTGTACTCCAGAGGGCAGCATGGTAATGCCACTGAGATTCTCTACCGAGTCATACAAGACTCCTCTGAATTTTCTTATTAAAAATAAATATTAAATTATTTATTAATATTTTTTACACAGACAAGCCATCAAATATATGAAAGCAACATCTGAAGAAATGCAGTTCAGTCTTCATAGGTAACGATATAAAAGTGGTTTATAAGGAGATGAAGTTTAAATTAAAAATATCAGTCCTCCTCTGAAATATGTTAGTTTTATAAAAAGATTGCAAAATAGCAAGCTAAATTCAAACAGAAAACAAAATTAAAACAGCTTTCATCTTCTTAAAAAAATGCTTATTTTCTGATGATTTTCCCGCTCAGCCTCAATTTTGGATGAGAAAAATTAATTCAAAGTATAACATAATCTGTATTAAGTGCTTTCTTCAAAGACAAAAATATATATGAAAGCTTTCACAATTTTCAGTATCTAAGTAAGGGAAGAAAAAAAGTCAAACTTCTTAAATGCTTTACTTCAGAAAATGTTCGCTGCGCTCTTGGTGCTTCTGGATATTGCAGCCTAAGAAATTACTCATTTTGGTGATTTATATGTAAGATAGGTCTTAATGAAAATCACATTACACAAAAAAAACCCCAGTCTGCAAAGAGCTGATTACAACATTTGACTAGATTATATTATAGGACTGAAATGTATCCACTTTATCATGGTCCTTAATCTGGCAAGTAGCCAGTCCCTCATTAAAAATACTCTCACACACTCACAAATATATACATATACACACTAAGTGTGCAGATGCCAGAATGCTGAGCATCTGAGAATCAATTGCCACCATCACAGTAACATTAAAAAAACTATTTCTCAAGGATATTATTATATAAATTTACAGTAGGATCCTATTCCAATTGTTTTAATAAGTGGCTACAATATAGGGCATTGTTTAGTCAGGATTGGCCATAAAATGCTGAATTTAAGCCTCAACCTATATGCAGTAGAAGGTTTCTTATAAATAATGCCAGCAAGACAAATGAGAATCCCTTTATATTGCAACCATTAAAAAGCTTATGGAGTGTTGCTTTGCTTGTTATGGATTTTATCAGGGTTTTGTTGAGTGAAGTAGCAATTAAACTAAATATGCTGTCCCAGAAATCATTTATTACTGCTCTGTCTACACCGAGCAGACTATACAAGAGACCATGACTTGCATTTCAAAACATGGTTTAGGCTTTCTCTTCAATGCCTGTAAAGAACCTGGTCTGGGTCTCTCATAAGTGACCTGATGAAGCCAAAAATCTGCTGGGTCAAATTTTTAGAATTTTGAGTCCTATGCTACCTGTCTAAAACAGCAGGTGCCTTTCCCAAACAATTCCTAGGTCATTTATGATGCCTCCAATAATCCAGTATAGTGTTCTTAAAGTCAAAGGAAGTCTTTGTGTTTGATGAGCTCGGGAACAAACCTTGCAGCCCACAGGTATTTTTCATTCTGCAAGTTTTTTTTCTGGAGTAGTTTAGACATGAGAAAGCTTCCCCAGGAATTTTGGAGAAGTTACCTTTTCCTGAATTAAGTTTCAAAAAATCGGGATCTTTGGAAGAAATGTTATCCAGAATCACTTTTATACCAAGGCCTTTCCAGTCCTAAGCAATGCCAGGGCTCTACCAACAAATAACACTTTATGATGCCGTAACACTTTTGCCCACAGCCCCCTCCAAAAGAAGGATGGTACTTAAGGAAGGCTCGGTATGCGGAAATCAGTAGTTACAATCCGTAGATAATTCAGCTTAGAGGAAGGTTGGTTAAAGATAGTATCTTGCAAGGGAAAACACATTTTCTGCAGCCTGAAAAGACATAGATATTGCCACAGTATATTTTTGATAGTTCGTTAACTTTGTCTGCAAGCCCTGACCATGGACACAGGGAATTTTGGCTGAGTTTCGCTTCACTGTTTATCTGCATCCTGCAGGTCAAGCAAAGCTGCTTCCATTTCCCTTTGTCCACTTGCTTGCTATGAAAATAGATCTTAATAGCCCAGCTATTTTAATAAATGTTAATTTGTGTAACTCAAACTGCACGCAAATTTTGCTGTCTGTGCTCAAATGTGCACCAACCTGGGCAGCTACAGCCTTGCTTTTCCCTGTAGTAATCCATGTCTTGTCCTTCCATGGGAATCTATGATGATTACAGTAGACATAGAAAACATGGCAGAGACACATTGTGATAAAAATATATGGTAAATATGTATTTAACCGACCCCTTTAATTAAACCGCAATAAAAATATTCCATTACAGAATAAAGTGACAGTGTGGATTGCCACAAAAGTGACAAGCAAGAATAGTCTTGCAGGTAAAATATTCCCTTCAGATGTGAGATCTGTATGCAACTCCTCCCATAAATATTTTCTGTTCCACAGAGAAAACTCCCACCTTTTCTGTGCTGTATTTCTCCATGTGTAAAACTCACGCTTTGTCCTTTACACTAAGCCAAGACAGAGGCTGTGTAATTGCACTCTTTGTAGAACCTTGCAGTAGCGTTGCCTGATGGCAGCTGGGGTGGCTGAGTGCTGTATGTAAAAAAACATTCTTGGGTTTGGTTTGATTTCACTGCCAACACTTCAAGTCAGCCCCTAAGCTGCTTTAATTTTTAATTAAAATACATGAATAAAACCCTTTGAATCCTTGCCTCTATGTTGTTTCAAGCTACACGCTAATTTTGTTGTCCTTGTTTACACAGCATTTAATTTTCTGGTTGTTATCTGGAGAATTTCCAGGTATTTTTCCAAGCTTTTTTTTGTTGTTGTTGCTGCTGTGGTTATGCTGGCTTTCTCCAAAAGACACCTGCTTCAAAGGTAAATCAAAATCTTTGTCATTTTTACTCACTCCCCATGATTTCCGAAGGATAAGAGCATCAGTCATTGGCCTGTAATTATCTTTAATTCACTGGAAATTTCCTTGGACCAGCTGCATGAGGGACTGAAACTGGTGCAATGAAAAGACTGCAGCAGATTCTCACAGCATCAGAAAAGTGAAGCTACACAGTCTTACACCTAACTGCATGTGCATCACTCAGCCACAACACAACTAACGCTCTTGCCCCAAAGAAATTGTGATCCAAGGCTTCCTGCAAGCTTTAAATGAGTGTTTCAATGCTCAGTGTTGTGTTGTCTCTTTTGCCAGCTCTCTCAGTTCCTACCAAGAATCTTACAGCAATGTCTGCCTAAAATCTCATTTTTGAAAGTCATAAATCTGCACAAGAACCTCCAGATTCATTTTGGGGAAAAAAAATAGGGTTTCTGTCATTGCAAAGAAAAAGCCTGGAAAACATGACACAGATGTTTCCTTCAAGGCTCAGTAAACAGAAAGCAAATTAAAAAAATACCTTTTTAAAAAGTTCTTTCATTTAAAGATCAATCTTTTAAAACTTAAAGGCCAGCCTGCTGATGTTTTAGTACTTCAGGTTGACAGAACAATCAGTGAGACTATTCACAGAGTATGAAGATAAAAATGTGCAAAAGATCTTTGTCAGATCTGGGCCTACAGCCAGCCTCTCACTCCCCAAGAGCATGTCATATGGCACTACTTCTAAATTTGGCTCAAATTTGTTTTGGTGAGTGCAAGATTTGTCTAGATCCAAAGCTAGTTCTGCATCTACCATTTAAAGCTTTTCCATCACATGCAGAAACCCCCAGATAAATAAAATTTACAAAGAAGCTTTTATCTGGATGAAGATGTGTTTATAAGTAAGAGTGAAAGTAAAGCAACATTGGGCAGGGACCCAGAGGCTGATACCTGAGCTGTAAACTACCACTGATCACAGTATTTGGTAAATTCACTAAAAATATCTTCCACAGTTTCATTGCCTAAAGTCAGACAGGCTCCATGGCTTCTCAGCTCTTCTTGCCTAGACTACAATTTGCCCCCATAAAGCCCCAGGGAATCAAGATAAAAGCAATGGCAGAAACTGAATGGGATAATTTCCTTCCTCTCCAACATTTTCCATATAATCATGGCTGCTAAATCTGCAAAGTAACAGTTAGCAAAGGAAATCTTTGACAATGACTGCATGTCTCACATTGCAACCCCTTCCTCCCCCTTTTTAGCTGTTTATGCTAAATCACTTTTTGTTTGCCACATGGAAAAAGCCGATGCCCAAGATGATAGTACACTGAATGCAGCATCTCCCTTAACCCTTTCCAAACTCCAGAAACTCAGAAAAAAAAAAGGTGGAGCTCAGTCATCTCTCAACAGAAGCACAAAATAAAAAAACCAAATGAAAAATATCTAGCAAAGCAGAAAAGGGTACTTTCCCTTAATCTGCTGATACACACAGAATATCACGTGAATAACACCCCTCTTCTGTCCCTCCCTGAGCAATTTTTTCCTCTGTGAACATGTTTTGCTCTGAACAAGGGGAAAAAAGACAACAAAACCAACAGCAACGTGGCAGCAAAACATAACCCAGGTCCCAAAAGAGCCCCTGGACCTGTGACTGGACCAGCCTTTTAGCATTAAAGCCCTCAGGAATTCCCTGATCAAGGACCATTAGATCAGTGAGATGGCAAGGAAATGACCCTCATCTTCAGCACAATGGCTGAGGGACATGAAGTAGAGTTTATAATCAAACCTGAATCACACCTGGAGGGTGGGGTTTCATGGTCCCAGCTCACCCTAGCTCAGCACTGAGGGAAAACTACTGTCACCTTAGAGAAAACTACTGCCACCTGAGAGAAAACTCCTCTCCTCTCATCTGAGAGAAAACTACTGTCACCTGAGGGAAAGCATCTCTCCTGACACCTCAGGGAAAGCTTCTCTCCTGTCACCTGAGGGAAAAATGTCATCACCTGAGGAAAAACTACTGTCACCTGAGGGAAGACTGCTGTCACCTGAGGGAAGACTGCTGTCCTGCCACCTGAGGGAGAGCTACTCTCCAGTCACCCAAGGGAAAAATCCTCTTGTCTCATCTGAGGCAAAAGTACTGCCATCTGAGGGAAAGCATCTCTCCTGTCTATGAGGAAAACTCTCCTGCTGCCTGAGGGAGAGCATCTCCCTTGACACCTCAGGGAAAACTTCTCTCATCGGAGGGAAGGTTTCTCTCCTGCTAACGGTTAGCGGTGATAGAGCCAGATTTCGGACATCTTTCTTCACCACTGCACTCCTTCCCCACAGCTCCACAGTCCCCGGGCTGGAGGGCGGCAGTGGGATGGGATCCACCTCAGAGCCGGGGTTTTGGGTGCTGGTGGAAGGTTTGGCGGAGTCCGAGCTGTGTGGGCAGGTGAGCCGGGGCTCCTGAGGCCTCACAGACGGTCATTCGGCCCCCACGAAAACCCCTGCTTAGATTTCAAGATGCAGCTTTGAACTTCGGCCACGTGACGGCCACATCAAAAAATTTAGGTTCGGATAATGCCGGTGCTGCAGTCTCCGAGACAGTGAGCCCAAAATTTACGTGGTCAGAACAGCCTCTAGACAACCCCACACAAGGAGTACGTTTGCGCACCTGGCAATTTTGATTGTGTGAATATTTATTTCAACGCCTCTCTGAAACAACCGTATAACGCAACACGGAGGAGAAGCAAATTTTTTACAGTTGAAGTGTCGTTTCCGATTTAATGCTCCGGTCCCGTGGCCTGGGATGTGGTGGCTCTTCGGCACCTTGGATCCTGGAGCCTCGGCTCACACCGCAGCAGGGACGTGACTGCTCAGAGGCCTGGAATACACGTGGCACTGCCTGTTTATGCTCGCACAAAACATAATAACATAAAAATGGAAGTATTATTATTAATGTTACGGTAACATAATAATGTAAATCCTGTTTCACGCAGTTTGTGAAAGAACTAGCTGTGGTGTGAGGCGGTGCCCAGCCAATCCATCCCCTGATTTCAATACTGGAAAAAAACCACATGAGAATATATTTTGAGATTTGCGAAGTTTTAGATTTCTAAAGAAATGTGGAAATCTAGCAGTGCTTTCAAACGGAAAAAGGTAAGACAATTCATGTGGAAAGTGGGGGCAAAATTGGCATTCTGATATTTTTCAGATTTAATTTCTTCCTAAAAGAAAAATTAGATAAGTCAAAATATTTGGTGGGTTTTTTTTTTGCTTTGGCAAATTTAAGCCTTTGATTGAACCTTAAGCCATTTTGGCTGAGATCATGGTCTGAGCCTTTTATCTGAGAAATGCAAACCTGCTCTTGACCTCTTATTTATTTCGAAAGTACTAACCTTCAAATGATTCAAGAACATAATCCTAATGGATGCAATTTCCTCTTGCAATTTTCTTCTGACACGACACAGTTGTGGGACTGGTTGTCATTGCTTGTACTAAAGTTCTTGTCCTCCTACCATAACCTCAGGATTACAAGGGCTCATTGGCAGGATAATGGCAGTGTTACTTCAAACAGCATGATTCCTTTTAATTGTCTTGAGAGAATCTAACTATTTTATAAAAGGAAAACAAATAACTTATTGCTGCCAAAAGACCTTGGGGAAAAAAAGAAAAGAGGCTACAATAGCACTAAATAAAAGAAAAATGGTAAATGTTCCTACTGAAATTTGATAAGATCGGCAGAGTTTAAAAAGCCATGCTTCTTCGGATTATTTAAAGATTCTTGGTTATATTTTTGGACATTAGAATGTTTGTTTTAAACTTAATAATAATAATAAAAAAAAGGCATGTTTAATATTTTTTCAGCATGAAGTAGTTTATCAAAGACTTTGGGACAGTCTCATGAAAATTCACCAGGATCTACAAAATTAAAGGCTTGAAGGAAAACTATGAGTTAATTCGTGCTGTTTCATAAGTTTGGGTTTGGAACTCTCTTTTATTGAAGGTTGGTTCATTTGGCTGTCTGTTTTCCTGTTCAGCTCCATGTGTACATGAACTGATGGATAAGAAGAGTAATTATTGTTCATTCCTTATTTTGAATCTGCTTGAAACTTTCATTGATAAAACCTAAAATGACCTGTCTTCACTTTGCCTACCATGTATTCTAGTAGTTGCTCATATGTAATAATGAAGAAAAAAGAAATCATGCTGCAATTATTTGCTTTCTTCTTTCACTCCTTTTTGCCTTTCCTCATTTTCCAGTGTGACTGTGGCATTGAGACAGAGCTGGTTCCAACCTCTGGTACTTATTTTTGGTTCATTAATTTTTGGCAAAGAAGGGACATTTAATATGTCTGACATTCCTGGCTAGGTGGTGATTGATCAAAAGTCAGCACAGTCGATGTTGCTATTTTTTCCAAACTTGTAATTATGTTATTCTCTAAGAGCCCACAAAAAAAAAACCAATTAGGCCAGCTTGATAGCAGTGATGGTGGCTAACCCGGCATCAGAAGTGAAGACAGCAGCTTTCTGGATTACCTTTCCCCTATCTTAAGTCTGCTGCAGTCTAATTTATAAAATGAGAAGGTAATGAGTGTTGTATTTAAAGTACATTATCTGCATTATGCCAACTGTGCTCTTCAGGAATGTGACATTGTGAAATGAGATTTCCACACACCTACAGGAATGAGCAGACACTGTATTTATTAGCCTAGTAAAAATACAATCTTATATCAACAACACCCAGGCTCTCTCTCCCATGTCTTCCTGTTTGTGTTGTGTGTCTGTGTCAGCCTTGTTCTGAGCCACTGTTGCCAGGTGTACTCGCCAGAGTCTGCTCAATTGGAGCTGTGAATACCAGCCAAAAATAGCCAGCCCTGAGCAGAAGCCCCAGCACTCAGAAAGCGCCTGCAGAAGGTACACACAGCTATTGGCTGCTGGGGTTTGAACTTCTCCACTGGAGATGGAGTTGTGACTGGCAGGGGCTGTGGAGCTCTGTCAGCTCTGGGCAGGCTGCTTACTGAGGATCTGGGTGGTAACTTCAAATATTCAGGTTCTAATCCAGCCTTTAGCTGTTGAGTCCTGGGTACTTTTACTTAGCCAGTAACTTTCTTGTGACTTGATTTCCCCGTCCCTGAAGTAGAAGGATGCTGCTCATGAAATGGAAAGATTGGATATTCCAAGCAAAAGCCATTATTGCTATTATTGACAGGGAAAATATCCCACTTGGATTGATTTGGGGCTTCATAATGTTGGTAACACACTTCTGAATAAGGTGATGCTGCAGGTGTTCAGTGGATGACGTTCACCTTTGCACAAACTAGGTTTATGTGGGGCTGTTGAAATTGTTTATATAAATGTGCTTCACATACATTTCAGTAACTCCCTTTTGAATCTCTGAAAGAACCTCTGTGGGTGATGATCAGGCCCAGAATATCGGACACTGCCAAAACTCTGGCAGAACTTTTTTCTTCATTTGGACATGTACGGCAACTTAGAAAAATGAGAATGCCCATTCTGGCTTTATCTCAGCAGGTTTAGTGTCTCCCTAATTCTGATAACTCTGTTTTGAGAAAATGAGGTTTTGAGTTTGCCCATAGAAACTGTGCTTCGAGGGTTAACGAAAACAGCAAATTTGTCTGGTCTGGTACCCAGTGAAGCAGCTCTGGATTGCCTGCTGGAGCTGGTAGACTTCCAGGAGGGGTCAGGAAAGGGAAAACTCAACTTTGGTTAAGAATATAGTTGGATAACAAGGCACGGCAGCCTGAATTCTCTGTCAGAGTCTTCCTATGTCGTGACAGACACAGCGGGACATCACTTTCTTTGGATGTCACTGTCTGACTCATTCTTGTCTGAGCCTCAGTAAGGCTGAATTGTTGGTGCTTCAGAGAACCAGGGAGCTGAAAGATGTCTGCTGAAGTCTGAGCTTGAAAGGAGTGAAAGACTGTTTGTCTGTTTTTTGAACTTCAGGAAGGAATGAAAAAAATGTTATCTGACTGTAGTGCTGAGTCATCTTAGCCTGGAAAGTGTTAGGAGCTGCTGAGGTCAGCTGAAAGATTGGGAAGGAAAACACTGACTCAAGTATTTTCTTGTGTCAGCAGAGGGTCCCTGCTGCAGCTTGGGCTGAGATTTAGAAGTGGAAATCTGAAGGGGAACATTATAAACAGCAGCTGCTTTAAAAATAGCCTCATTCCTGTGCGTCTGACAATTGCATAAAGTCATAGGAAATCCTGCAGTAGCTGTCCCTGCTAATTTCTCAACAAGCAATATTCACATCTCTGTTATTTTCTAGCCTAGTTACATTACTTGGTGCTTGTTTAAGAAAACCTTGGTTATACATTCTTTCCTTAAATTGGCTTCTTCTCAAGCACAAGTTTCAGATGCACCTAAAATGTTTTAGAAGCCTAATCTGACTGAATCATTCCCAAAAGTTAGACGTGCCATTCATGAAATTTTGATCTGTGGGCTATTGCTAAAACAAATCAGGATATAATATTTTTCAACTTCTTTGGCTGAAGGTCTCAAGAACCTTGTAAACTTCTAAATTAATAATTTCATTCTATCTAAGTGTAAAAATATTTATTGAGGTCTCCCCATATGATGACATCAGTATGGCTTGCCCTTGGTTATGGGAACACCTTGGGAATTTTCTGACAAAAAGAGAGTGTTGATGGAAAAGGCTTCAACTGGGGCTCTCAAGGCTTCATTTATTGGAATTTCTACCATAATTCCTGTGAGCTCTAGTGGCCAAGATCTTTACTTTGGGCCTTGAGTACAGTTTGGTGTGAGCCTTAAACCTTGCTTCATTCTCCATTATAAAAGGGTCTCCTCAGTCTCCTCTTTGCTTTTTGCTTTCCACCTGAAATAGAAGAGACACTTCGCTCCTCTGCTCCTTCCAGCTGCACCTGCTGCATCTCCAGCAGGGCAAGATCTATTAATAGTTATAAATAGCTCAGCTGTGAGAGGCTTTTCTTTACCTAAGTTGTGAAATGGTTTGTCTTTTACCAGTTCTTTGCATGAAGTAAAAGCAACAAAGATTTACAGCAAAATAGGTTTTCTTTGGAGTGCACTGGAAGATCTTTCATTCAAACTATGGGATACGATGAAATTTCCATCAGATTCCTTTCTCCTCCCTTTTCCTTCAGCTTATTACCTATCCAGGGGATCAGAACAGCCCCTCACTGGCTGGACTTGTCCACAGAAGGTCGATCTTAAACCCCTGTGACTGTAATTACTTTGTCTCCGTGCTGTCCAACACTGCCATGCGAACGAGGTCATGGCATTAAGTGATTCTAGCTTCGCTCCATAATACCTTCACTTTATGTCCTAAAGGACCTCTGGGATCTGAGCCCTGTATTGGGGGACTATTAGACAGGAATCTTTCCTTGGGAATTTAATGACACTCTTGGATTTTTATCCTTCCGTGCTTTGTGTCTTTCGGTGATTATCTCTTCCCAATAACACAAACACTTCGAATGTCAAGATTCTGATACTGTGTGATTCTGATATTGAGTAGGGGGCAGAAATCAAATAGTTGATTTCAATTCAAAAAGGTATTGCCATCTTATAAAACTTGTGTTATCTCAGATCCCAATGCAGAAAAATGAATCAAGGCACTTAAACTTTTCTTCTGCCGCTGTGTTTAACGTTTCTTTCTTTTTTCTCTAAAGTGTCAGGAAGTGGTGCTGAGTTGGCAGCAGTGTATACCATCCCAGAGGAGGCTGTAAAGTAAGTGTTAAAAATGTTTAGTCCTGTCTATAAAAATGAGTTTTACTGAACTCTAAAAAATTAGGAACACACCTGCCTCTTCCAGCAGTTTTCATGGTTATTAATAGATGTTAGTGAGTTAATCATTTTTCAATGGATATATCCATTCTTATCTGAACTCTCTGTCCAAACTGAATGGTTACCTAACCTTAGATACCTGATAAAATTTCTGTGAACTCCTTTAAATAGAATCAAATTTACCACTATATAAATTAGTAGGCTTGTGGGAATGATTAATGATTCATACAACTGAATCTCGAGAAGTCTTCTCTTTTTGTTGGAGAGCTTGCCTTGAAAGTTCTCGTTACAATTCATCTGTTAACTTGTTTTGCCACAGAAGTTGCTGTAATTAAGGTATCTCATACACTAGAATAAATTTAGGAAGCTGTATTAGAAAGATGGCCCTTCATCAGAATGTTAGAATTATTTCTTGTTATTCCTTTATATTTTAGACAGTTACGCTGTTTCTGATCCTCACTGTCAGCATGATAGTGCTAACATCAATACTGTAATTTAATTTATTGAAGGGAATATCGTATCTGTCAGGAGTACTTCAGCCTTTGCTGTTCTCCTGGTAAAGAGAAATCGAGATTTTTTTTTCCCCTTTTATTAAAACAGAACTTCATTTTAAAGGAACATCTACCTTTTGAATACCGTGATCTTCACGATACTGATTCCAGTGTTGTTGTGCCCTCGCAGGCTTATTACCAGTATTTTATAGTTTTTCTGGGGGTTCAAAATGCCGCTGGAGGACAGATGACACACTGCAGTGTACCTTTACCATCTACAGTGTTACTTTGTGGTCTCGGGTTGCTTTCCCCTGAGCAGTTGGATACTATCGGTTGTCAGCTGCCCATCTATTGTTTCTTCCCCGCAGAAGCTCAGTGAGTGGGAGATGACAGCGCAGCCACGCTGCCGGTGCTCGGGGAGCCAGAGAACTCCAATAGTGACATAAATTATTGGAAGAAGTGTTCATCCAGGGAACCGCAGACAGACAAAGCAGCTCTGATGAAATGCATCCCCGTCAAAGGCAGTTTGTTTCAGCTGAGGCTTGAACAAGAGCACAAGTGAAAAACAGAGGAGCCTGGTGAAGGGGAAGGCAAAGTGGAGTCACTGTACGTAAGTATTTTCAAGTAATTCCTTACATAGTTCACTTATCTGACGAGCAGATCACTGTCTGTGTTTCTGGACACAATTTTTCGTCTATGAAGAACGAAAATTGTGTTTTCTTTACTGTGATGCACAGGCAGATTGTTTCTTTGCTGTTCTCTAAATACTTAAAATATTTTATATGAAGAATGGAATTTGAAATATTTGTAGGGGAGAAAACACTTTTGTTTTGCCTTCCAAGTATATGCTGATACTTTAAACCAAGTATATACTGATACTTTGATGTGTAGTCAATACCTTTTCATGGGACATACTTATAAACAAGTAGTGGTCGTATTTAGGACTCAGTAGTTATAATTTCCATTTATAGAACTGTTTATATTTCTACTGTTTTCTTCAAGAGTCGGTTTAAGGGAGGGTGTCAATAGCAATAACTCACCTGCATTTACACATGAGCAAACCCAGTACTAAAAATTGGCAAACTGGAATGAGTGTGCAGAGAGTTTTATGACAGTCTGAGTCAAACTGTAGTTTTTTTAATGAAAAGTTCTTCTTTCCTTTGATTCTTCCCAGAAAGGTGTGTGTTTGATTGTGATAACTATAGAATAAGTAAATTTAGGAGTTATCAAAAACTTTAGG
The DNA here is from genome assembly GCA_013396775.1 of Cephalopterus ornatus. NCBI lineage: Eukaryota > Metazoa > Chordata > Aves > Passeriformes > Cotingidae > Cephalopterus > Cephalopterus ornatus. The sequence goes on from VZRE01014873.1 coordinate 1,204,076, forward strand.
GGACCAGTTTTGACTGGAACAAATCAACTCCAGCCAATGGAAGACTGAGGAACCTAATTAAGATTAGGTAGCATTGTGCTACCAGACTCAGACTGCTATGACACACGGAATGAAAAGGGATCATTTGGATTTTCTGAAACCTGGTTATTAACCTGCAATTATTTCTCAGTATGTTTTCCAAGCACTACTCATTAGCAACGAATTCAAAGCTCCTGTTCCTGCTATAGCAACAGCCCTTCTGGTTTTTAGAACATTTATGGGGAACCGTGGCACTGGAACAGGCTACATTTTTTTCGTGTTTCGTAAACTGATTATGATGTCTTTTTGAAGTGAAAAACAGGGATATAACTTAGCCTGAGTCTGTCTTCTCTGGAAAAAAATTGATTTGGCCGTATCTTGTCAGAGGCTGTAGATAAATAGTGATTCATGTAACTAAATAGCCTCGTGGAGACTGCTCCTTCTGATGGAAGAAACTTGGCCTGCGCATGCATGTTACAGTTTAATTGACTGCCTTGGAAGTAACATGACATTCTTGTCTGTACTCTTTCCACATACTGCATGAAGTGGTACTGGTTTCTTTTTTTTTAAAGACAGTTTAATGGTTTTAAGCTCATGACAAAGAAAGTCTCCAAAGAACTTACCTCAAACTTCGTACTGAGCTCAATACAAGCAATGACAGAAGGGCAGCCAGTAATTCACTGAGGAATTAATGCCCATTTCCTTTGTTTTCAGTGTGATGGCATGTCCAATTACTCTGAGTCTTTACTGCTAATCTCAACAGGCCCTCTCTTGCACTTCTTGCCTTTATTGTTCCTACAGCTTCCCAGGTGTAGAGTTAGTAGATGATGCTATTAAATATTATAAATCTAGGTTTTTACAAGTATGTTCTGTATTTATAGAATAAAATGAGAACTCCTTGTTCAGCCAATTTGAATGATGACAGGTAATTCTCCCTTTCATTAGAGCTGACTAGAAATCCTTTCCCCTAAAATCAAATCAGTTTCAGTAAAGTTACTATGAAAACTACAGCTGCTGTTTTTAGGAGGTTTTAGGAGAAACTTGCTATTCCCCCCTCCCCCAAAAACCCCAGATTTTTGTTTTAATGAAAACTTATTTCCCCACATATTTATGACTGAAAAAAGCTCTTATATAAAATAGTCTTAATCTTTATCTGTTAGCTGTGTTTATGATATTGAAAAAGCAGAGTGAAAGTCACCAATAAGTCAGATGAAAACATTCTGCAGCCTACAGCAGTTTCTATGCTCCGTGGCCTTTGAGTTGCCTGAAGAACAATTGGGGAATTGCTGTAGAGAAGTCATAAATTGTTTTGGGATTTACTCAATAGATTCTAATTTTGGATGAAATATGTGATTATGGAAGCACATAATAAGCATTCTCTCCTACACTCACAAAGAGTTTCATTTTCAAATCACTCTGTGCTACAAATACTCAGATTCTATTGCACTGTATCAGCCCCTTCACGTGCTGCAGTCAGGTTCCAAAACACATTCCTAAGGATGAAGTGATTTTCTTCCTTCTGAACACAGAAACAAACAGAATTCCTACTTGCCCTACAAGTACCACCGTACTGGTGACAGCTGCTCTGCAGTGGTGCTGGGTTTGTTCCGGGTGTGCTGCCTTCCATCCTTCCTTAGAGCACAGAAAAAGAGGGAAGAGCACAGTCTTTAGGACTTACCCACAAGAGGTAGAACCTGTTTCTCGTGTTCTGCTGAGGAATGAGCAGGGAAGGCCTGATGGGAGCAGTAGGGCGGGATACTTGGCCAAGCTCCCACCCAAGCAGAATGACTGAATTAAGACCTTGGCTACACTGAGGCCCCAGTCCATAATAAGGACCTTGGTGACAAAATGGGAAGAAATTATACGAAAACATGGCAAAGATGAGAACATTCTAAAAATTTCTGAGCCACGGTAAAACCCACAAGGTGCTCTTTTCTTAGCTTAAGGAAGCAGTTAAAAAGGTTTATTGCATATAACGCTTTTATTAAAGCACTTTTACAATCATCAGCAAAACTATGTATCAATTGGCACTGCTCCTTAGTGTCCTTCAGTCATGACAAAGAGGTAAAATAAAAGTATGGAATTAAGCGGAGAGATCCAGAGCACTGCTTCATGTCATTTATATGTAAAACAGTATGCCCTGGAAAGTTCATATTTAAATTTTCTGAAAGCATGAGTGAATTTTCTCCTGCTCTAATCCTTACCCTTATAGAGTACTTTTCAGTGGCTATAAAATGTGGTTATTAAATCTAGACTGTATCTTCTACAGTGGTATTTCTTGTCCATATATAGATATCAAGACAGCTACAGATTACTTCATGACAGCTTTTGGTCCAGTGAATGTGTCAGTAAAGGAAACCAAGCATTTCTCTTAATAAAATGGTTTTCAGCATCCTTGAGGACACATTAAGTGATCTCTTTAGAAGTCATATTCAGTAAGCTAATTAGCATGATCAGAGTGTGCATTCCTTCCTTATGATTAACTTCATGGCTCCGAAAGGAAAACTCTAGGTAAAAGTCTTACAGTGACACTGAATACATAGATTCTTATATTCTGTATTGGAATGCATGACACACTGGCTACAGTTCGAATAACTGTTTAAAGTATTTTGAAAGCAGCAAGGACATAATTCAAGTTAAGCTCTCACTTTCCCTCGGCAGAAATACACAGGGCATTAAACAGCTTGGGCAAACAGTCTGGAAAGTTACATTGCGGTTCATCTTGTTACACTTGGTGCTTTATATGTAATGGTGGTTTTTACTCTGAGTTCTACTCAGTAAAGCAGGGACTTGAGCTTCTTTATGAAAACATAAAAATTTGCAATCCCTAATCTTCTTTATTGTGACGATCTCCTCGCCATGAAGCGAAGATAAAGCCTATGTGAGTGACAAGGATCACTCTCATCATGCTCTTAAAAGTTTGATATTTAAGAGGTTAGGAATATTACAATATTAACCACAGCGAAAATGTTACTGATGATTTTTAAAGTTTTTAAAAACTGAGGTATAAGTGACATGACCTATTGCTGCTGCACTTGTGTTGAAGTTAATTGGCACCGGGATGTTTTTACAGCACCCACATGGACACTGCCCCTTAGAGTATTGTGCTCGGGGTATAAGATCAGCAGTGATGCTCAGGTATGCTGTTCCCTAAAAACTAGTCTAATCTCAGTTTAGCTGATTGAAATATAGGTATTTTGTTGGAAGACGATAGCCTTTGGTGATATAATTTTGATTGTAGTAAGATGGAAACCCCAATGTTATAATCCTTAGAGTCTGGGACTGGAACAGATGAATGAGAGGGTGTCATTTAATCCTGCCTGCAGAGTTTAGTTGAGGAGTTCTTCAGCAGAATTGCACAGCTTAAATATCCTGTTTTCCTCTGCGTCTGATGTGCTGAACTGACTGCCTGCTCTTCTTACTTTGCTTGAACAGATGTCTTCTTTAGCTGTGACGAGATACATCAGTGTAGCTCCCACTAATACTCTCTGATTTCCATTCTGTTGCTGGCTTTGTCAGTTTATTGATCTGTCTCCATTTGGAGATCTCTCCATGTTTCCCCTTGTCAGATGGTCATTGAACCACTTCTAGCTAAAGGCATACTAAGACATTTCTTTAGATTAAACTCTTTACTGATTTTGAGCCCCCAGGTTCATATGAAAATGAATGGGATTTGGTAACTGAAAGATAAGTTTAGAAACAAAACCAGGAATGTGCTGTACATTGCAATTGATTGTATACTGTAAAGTTATAAGTTTTCTAAAATTAGATGATACTGGTCAAGTAACAGAACAATGATTCTTTATTTGCAAATAGTGCAAATTATTAACTACTTAAAAGGACAAAATTGCATTGTTTTCAGTAAAAAATTGTTATTGATATATTTGGCATGATGGCAATGTAATTAAAGAAATAAGATTTTAATGAAAACACATATCTCCATCCAGACTTCTGGTTATTGTGCATGTTCTGCCTATGGTCATGAACATCTCTTTAAAGGACTAGTACACTGGATGAATGACCACCATCTAGGTGTTAAAGCTGATAAATTTAAAAAAAAAGCCCAACCACCCGATCAGTATACCGAGGGTGGGTTTGCTGTTAAATTAAATCTGGAATCAGAAGAACTGTCCTGATTGTTCTCGGCTCTTCAGTAGTCTGATTTCTTATTTAAAATACTAAACTCTCTGTGAATTTTATCAGAGAATGCTGCTTTATGGAGGTCTGTAGTTACAGATTACTGTCTCTGAAGTTTGTCCTACAGAGCAGAGAAGGGGAGAATGCAGTTATATGTTCCATTTTTACTGCTGCATTCCTTGGAAGGTTCCAGATGTTTACCTTTATCTGACTTGAGATTTTGTGCCGTTGTGGTTGCTGGCAAGAGCAGTTGAATTCTTTCATTCCTGTTGCTTTAATAAGGAATGTGAAGCCACATACATAGTAACAGGAGAACACAACAGTATGAAGCACAAATAATCCCCGATGAGATGCACATCTTGAGTAGGGATTGGGAATGCTTTGCACCCGATGCTTTATTTGGACTGTTACTCTGAAAAATTCCAAAAGGGGGCAATCTTACCCTCTGCCTGGGAGTCTATAAATACAATTCAACTGAGAAAATACAGCACACTACTTTCTAAGTTCTCATTTACCTTAGAAAACTGAAGGTTAGTGCAATGGTAAAAGCAACTTTTAAGGGCTTGGTTTTGTTTTTGAAAAGCAAATTTTAGAAGTGACACTGGAGATTTTCAAATTTTATTAACTGCAATGGTATGAATACATGTGGTCACTTTCAAATTGTGATGGTTAAAATTATCTGATGCCCTTACAGTGAAAATTCATGTTGTTGAGAGGGAGAAACATCAAAAAAATATACACTGAAATTCCTCTTGGACATAAGTCAAACATGCTTGTGACAGAGATTTAGGGGAAAATAGAATCTCAGACTCACTCTCCTTTAGCAGCTGATTGATGCCTATGAATTTGAGACAAAAACTGTGTATGCACTTGGAGGAATGTAAATTTGCCTTTATAATTTATTATCTTTCTGTAGTGAAGCAGGAGAAATAACCTGTAGCCATGTGCTTGCCACTAATTTAGAGGAATTTTTTAACTATATAGAATGATTTCCAAAAGAAGAATGCCTATTTCCTTTGCATGTGCTTTCCCTGCAATGTGTTGTTGACCCTTCTTTTGTAATGTGATGGCAACCATCACTTAACTCTGCGAAATCAGAATATTTCATGAGTATGATATGTTTGCATCTACTGCACACACGCACACACACACAGTAGTTTTTATAGATATTAAAAAAGATAATATGAAAGCACTATCCTTTGGTTGAACCAAATGGATGTTCAAAAGGAAGGCTGCAGGAATCTGGTGAGGACCATTCCTGCTCTGGACTGCGTGGCACAGGGTGCTGCAGTCGCAGCCTCGCCCTTTCCTCCAGGGACCAACTTCCTGAGCATCCTGTCTTACTCTGAGCCTCTGCTACACGTTCATAATTCTGGCATCTCGCTGATAGCTCCCTGCCTTGGAAATCGGGGAGGATCTCACCCCTCACCTCAGCTGAAACAGGCCTGGCAGCCAAAGGAAGTGTGCTTGTCACAGGGCAGGTGAGAGCTGAGCTGGGTGGAAGGAGATGGGCACATACAGCCAAGGGGTATCTTCTGACTTTGGCTTTATCTTAAATTTAGAGAACACTTCTCATGTTTTAAAGATCCTAAATTTTTTGAGAGACATCTGAATGCCGATATTTATGAACTGAAACATCGTTGTCCAGTAATTTCTCTTTTTACCTGAGGCTCATCCCCGCGACGCTGGGGCTGCGAATTACCCCTGGTAAGGCCAAATCATATTATGAGTCATTCCTACATGGAGTCTGGCTAAAGCTGGTGGATTACTTGTAGTTAAATGAGTTTCAGTTTGTGATGTTTGGAAGCTTGGGCTCCAGTCCATACAGTACGAATAAAGAGGTACAGACTGTCAACCTGTGTATGCTGCAGTGGCTCTGACCCCTGATTCACAGCCAAGAGTGAGGCTGCTACAGTCACAGCTCCATAAAGCGTTATGGTTAAATATGTTTTCATAAGATGTAAATGAAGCTAAAATAAATTATGGCACCACTTTATTTTTATTGTGTTAAGCAGTATACATAATAATTTAATTTTTTTTTTTTTTTTGCCTTGCTTCACATTCATATGATGTAGACTATTTTAAACCCAGCCGAGGTTTTTTTTCCCCCTCTACAGAAGATGACCATACCAATTGCCTCACTATCTGTTTACATTCTGGAAAGAGTCATTTGGGATTTTCTCTTTCTGAAATAAACGTTTGCTTATGGATTTTTTTTTATTGTCACATCCATGGCATTTTTAAAGTAAATATGAGTACAAGGTTTATATTATTTTAAATGTATATTGTATTTGTCTTCCCAACACTGTGGTTTTTAGTACTGTGAATAACGTAGTATGGAGCCAACCTATTAAACAGCCTGTTTTTGTAAGGAAACTGTTAGTCCACCTACAATATTCTATTGCTTACTGTGTTCTTCCAATATGCTTAGCATTCCACAACCTAAATGATCATTTGTTGAACAAATTCATGCTTTTATTAGTCAAAATACAGAGAAAACAGAGCCCCCCTGTTTCAAGATATTTGCTAATGCACGCTTAATTATCACATATAGCTTACTATAATTCATTTTACAGGGAGACCTCCTGCAGGTAACATACTAGCAGTTTATGAAGCAAAATAACCTCACTATAGATTAGAACTGTTTCACTACTGGTCAGACAGTTGCTGCTTCTAGGCCTTCTCACTTCACATTGCTAATTTGAACAAGGCTTTATTTTTATATTTGTCAGCAGCAAGACTGTAGCATGGTTGTTAAACCTCTCCCAGGCCTAATTAGAGTAGCAATGCTCGCATTCATAATGAATCTCGTGTCCTGGGTTGGAGGAGGTAGCCGTGGTGCTACAGTAGCTTCCTGGCAGACAGTTGCTGGCAGGTTTAAGGTAGCTTGTGGCTTGCAATATTAAGTGACTGTTGAAATTCATTGACTCCACTGCGGCTTATGTGTCTAGATGACAACAAGTTTACACGGTTCTTTTATAGTTACAGCAAATGGGTCCATTTAAATATTTATTAGGTGATTATGGTGATGTGAAATGGAAAAAAATTGCAAAGCACAGTATTGCATGTATAACTGTTTTAACTGTTTGTACAAAATAGGCCTGTGGTATCATTTGAAATTACAGCATCTTTTTTTCCTCATAAATATTTATAGTGTATCAGTAGCTAGGAATGCTAATTTATTTGCATTTTGTTTCTTATTTAATTTGACAGCCTTTTGGGTAGCCATTAAAGGCACTCACTCTGATTTGAATGAAGGATATTTCAATCAACAGTTGAGTGGCATTTTGATTGGAGTGGGTGAAGTTCAATTTTTGGGAGTTCTTTTCGCTTTATGAGACACAGAAAGGAGTATTACCTGTGTGTGCTCCATGATGGGAGCACCCCCAGAAGACCTGCTTCTCTGAAAATCTTACTTCTGAGGAATTATTTGTCATAATTGTTGCATTAAATGCAGTCAGCTTCTTTTATTTTGTAGCTTGCCTGGCTTAATCAGAGTCAAAAGAACACAAGAGCCAGGTACATATTTCTGCAAAAGATTAACCAAGAGTTTTTGTAAAATACAAATATGACTTGGATTATAGAACAAGCTACCTCAGGTATACAGATAAAAGGATTAAGTGAAAATAGAAAAAAACCCCAATTCATTGACAGCTTTGTAGCTACTATTTAGTTTTTCACAGCAACAGAAGAGATGGAAGTGAGTCAATCTCTCACTCAGGGGCATGAGAGAACATGATGATGATATCCAGAGGTGTCAGAGAAAATATATGCATTGGAAATGCTCTCAGTGATGGCACAGAAAACAGTTATAGTGAAGAGAAATCAAGCATAGTACAGTAAATTTAAACTGAATATATGTGTGTGTCTATATCTACATGTGAAGTTAAACATAGTTTGAGAGACTTGCTTTTTGTAAAGAGAATAATTATGCTTCAGCAACCTCCCTCACGATGCTGTCACTGAACTTTGCTGTTGTTTAGAAATTTAAATTTGCTGCAAGTGGGTGGCATAGCTTTCTAAATCTATGTCTTATAAAGAACAGCAATCAACAGCAGAGATAAATCTGAATTCAGCTCTTGTCAGGGGAAGTGTAACATGTCATTGTCAAGTAGAGGAGTGAACACTAGCTGAAGTAATTTAACTGTTTTGAGATATTGAACAAAATGTATCCACAGGTCTGACTTGTTCTCTGCTAACTCTCTACAAATACTTTCTTTCATAGTTTCACACCAATTTCAGCAGGCTTGGAATTCTTTTAATTTTCTCCTGTGGAAAAATTAATTGATTCCCGGGGCAAATTCTGTCAATTGTACTTGAGGAAAGTAGTCACCCAGCCCAGAAATAGTGAAATGGAGATGGAGAAGTCTCATACTCTTGAAAATGAGTTACTCTTCCAAACAGAATAAGAATCCCAGGGAGTAAAATGGAGACATGAAGCTGAACTAACTCTGCCACACAGTAATGTCCACAGGCTTCCTTAAGACTTGCTGTAGTATGTCTAGGATTGGGATTTAGTCTACTGTATAGAGCTCAAGTTTGGCTGACATTTTGTTACTGCATTACTGCTTATTTCATGACCAAAGGCAAGACAGCAATCCTATAGGCACATGCTTAATGCCGATTTTAGCTCAAATTTGGTGCTCATGCGCAAAGTTGAGAGAGTTAGTGACTGAAGGATTATACTACAGTACCAGTAGTGAGAATTACATATCAGTGCTTGGGTGAGAATGGGTTGTTCAGGGTTTTTTCTGCTATGAGAAGTCAAAAGCTTAGGGGATGAATTATTGCATTAATAAAGTGTCTTTGTGATTATAAAGATATTTACCCTCGGGCTTAAGGGTGAATATCTCTGCACTCATTTTGAGTGAAGTTCTGTGATGCCCAAGATGGGAAGTTTAACTTGCAGCTCAGTGTGAAAGGAGGACACTGAAAATGTCTGTGCATTGTGCACCCACAACAGCCCTCGGTCCTGGGACTGTCCATCTGATGCTTTTCACAACAACTAAATTCATTTAAAAGAAGACAAGGTAGGGGGGGAAAAGAACATTCCTTAGCTTTTTGAGTCTGGAACTCCTGTCCTGTGTTTTGCTCAGATTTTCCAGTGAGATCACTTCCCGAATGGGGCGTAATGAATAAGTGTTCTGAGAGGCAGGTCAAGAGCTAAGTGTGCAGGAACGGTCCAGTTTTGTGGTGTCCCGTCACTGACAAAGCTGAACGTGGTTCAGGTTTTCCAATAAGCTCAGAACTGTCACATGTGCAGCTTGAATAAGATGAGCTAAATGATATATATTGAATATGCATTTTTGTCCTGAGGAATCCGTGGAATCAAATATTTGATGTGTGTGTGGGTGTGTTGTATTTGCATTCAATGTACAGTTGACTATTCATCCAATGCTGTACCTTCCCTACCTCAGTTTTGTGCCACAACTTACTGACATCTTTCCTGAAGGTAGTGTTAAATACTTCATTTTGAAGAGATATCCGAAGTTCAGTAGTTGGAGCTAATACGTTTTCTACACTTGTCAAAACTGTTACAGGTTTATTGTCATGATCCATACATACTAATTTTAATAACACTGCAAGGTGTACTGTTTTCCCACTGAACTAATACAGTAAGACAGAAATCGTGTTCCAGAGAGAGATATTAAAATCTGTCTGAGTACAAACCAGTGGTCTCACCACTCTGCTGACACTCCTTGTGATCCATTCAGAGGAAAGACACTGAGGGATGAGGAGACACCAAAAAAGCACGGAGGTATGAGACAGTAGCACTTGCTGCAGATGGCAAAATAAAGCTTCTTTTTGCAGTGTCAGGAGAAATAATTTCATACAATCAGTAGTACAGTAAACTACATTCTCTCTCTGTGCATGACACCGGGAAATAAAAATCCATTCTTCAGCTGAATGAAAAATACGAAGTCCAAGTGTCAAGATCTTAGCACTGGGACAAACTGGAAACTTTCCAGTGGAACATTTTTCCCTCAGCTAACGCCGGTTCACCAAAACCCAACACGTTGCATGAAAATGTCTATTCCAATGAAATTTTTGATGGAAATGTTCTTGGTCTCCTGCCAGCTCGCCCGCTTTTCCCAGCTCTCAGCTCCCCGGCATCTCACGTGGAATGGTGCCAGAAAGTCAAGTTTCTCCACGTTCCTGGCCTGCTTGGCAGACTGCCAGGAGGGATGGGAGTCTGGGCTCCCGAAAGTGGACAAGAAACCTTATACATGCACATACAACCCTACACATACTCTCACAGGTCATTTAAATCCGTGTCAGTTCATTCAAACTAAAGGGTTTTTTTTGGGGTTTTTTTTTCACATAGAGGGTCTTTTAAATATGACCCTCCTATGGAAAATTTCTCATGTCGGAATTTTAATTCCAACTCGCGACTGAGAAAAAAAAAATAATTGGGGAATACGAAAAATTTTCCTTATAAGGGGAATACTGGTTCCTGTGCAACTGCATGTTGCTCCATTGTCACCAAGCCTATCAACAGCTCCATCTGCTTCGCTTTTTCATTGCATAACAAGATCTATATTCGTAACAGGTACGGTGTTTACACACTTAGCCTTAACAAAACAAGATAATATTTTTAGAGCTTTGTAAATATTTATTTTAAAAATTCCTCTTAAGCCACCTTGTATAAGGCAGGCAATCTTTTCTTGGTCACTAAGTGGACTGAGGGGATAGAGAGTTTCAATGTTTTTGGGTGAATAATAAACAGAAAATAGGCTCATATACTGAAATTCTGACTGAGAGGGCCCTGAAGCAGGAGCACTGTAATGTACTTTTCCATAGCCTCACTTCATGCACTGCAAGCTGCTCAGTTGCTTATTATATGTAAGTAAATAAATAAACTTCAATCATACTGTGTTAGGTAGCTTCTGACTGGGGGGATGTGTTCACATGTGGGACAAAAAGCAGTTGATTCAAGTAGCCATTAATGAATTTCTTTTCTAACTCTTCTTAATACCTTGGATTAGCATAACAAAGACTCTTTAGGACACCAGTAGTTAATGCAATGTATTTTTAAATTGAGAAGATGGGATTTATAGTAATAGATACAGTTCTTACTATTTCACCGAGGAAAGGTTTCTGAGTAGAATTCCACTTCTGTGTAAAATCGTATTTTCATCATCAAATCTGAGCCTCACTGCCAGTCTGTCAAAGAAGTGTTGCTCTTGTAACAGTGGGAAACTGGTAAATTCCTGTATAAGATGCTAAAGTTTCTATTAAACAGAGAAAATTCCTGTCTTTGTTAAAATAAGGGGGAAAAACATTGAATTTTTTTCTTTTGTGGGGGGCATTTGTGTAGTAGTGCAGGAGGCCGCATTGTTGCTGTCCCTGGCTCTTTCACAAATGTGATCTGATGTTGCTCCCCCATCTCTTTACTCTGAAGTGATAAAATGTGAACAACCAGCAGAATGTTCCTGAATTAATAATAGCATTATATACCCAAATATTTGTAAAAGACTTAGATAAAGCACAGTGTTAGACTCACAAAACATTAATTTGAGGTGTTGAGGAATTTTATTGTGCTGGGAGTTAACTTCAAATCCTCTAAATGTACGTGGGTTTGCCCTTCTTACAATTACATTGAAGAAGATTCCATGGGTTGCAAGCAGCAGAAAAAAGTGGGTAAAGAATTTATTGGCAGAAACTTTAGTTCAGTCCTCAAAAACGTTGTCTCCCTTGCTGTGGCTGCACAGAGTCCCAAGATCCTTCACTGGCATCCGCCTTGGCATCAGTCTATCCATGAGAAGGAGAAAATGCCATGAGTTTGTGTATACACACAGCAGGATTGAGCAATTCAAATCAAACCTCTGAAGGGAAAATAATAAATACGATCACAAACTTTTTAATTGGTTTCCAATTAAATGTTCCTTGGCTGAAATGGATGCAATGGAAACCTGTTTGTTAATAGCTGCTTTCTAATGCCCCTAAATGGAACTCTCAGTTGCCCCTCTCTAATCTCCTAATCTTTTTGCAGAGGAGAGCAGAAGGGCCTCTCCACAAAGCAGTCCTGACTGCTTTATTTGACTCATTGGGGTGAGAGGAAGAAGGGAGGGGGTTACAGCACATATCGTGCTGCAGATACAATTCCACATGTGCAGTGAAGTGACAACTGAATTCTTCAGGTCTTTATGTCAAAGAGTCAGTGCTGGCCTGTGGTGTGTAAGCAAAGACGTCTCATACTCATGTCTGACTAGTGTTCTCCAAGAGCAACACTCTCACTGAGGGGGGGAAAGTCAGCTCAGCTCTCTGGAAAACAGAACACTGGCCCTGACTCCTCTCTACCTGGCAGTAAGCGAAGCTCAGCACTTAACCATAAGACCAAACTGACCTCCCTCCACTGTTCCAGCCTCTCACAGCTGCTCTCAGGTGGAACAAGAAAATTCTGTTTTCCATACAGAAGTGCATCATCTAAGATTTTGAACTTTTGTCCATTCATCCAGACATAATGTAACACAATTCTCTGACTGTTTTCTGGATGTGGTAAGAGCCTCAGATAAGTCTGTGCTTGAAAATTTCTATCTGAATGCAAGTCTTTGACCATTTCTGTCCCTGTAATATTGAGGTACTGAAACAACTAAGTCCACAGTAAAAAATGGCCCTCAGTATTTCAGGGTGCTGGTTTTGGTGTCAGCTGAGAGAGAGCAAGACACAGTTGTGTTGTGCAGTGCATGTTGTGCTGCATGTTTTCATAAGGAGGCTGATTTTCTTAATACAAACAAAAAGTTTGAGGTTACACTCAGGGTGTTCCTGTTCCCAGTGTACCAATCTTCTTGACAACTTCTATTAGATCCTCAAGCTGTAGGACCTCAGTGAAATCACCCTTATTCAGAAGAATCCTAGTGCATTCCTTAAAACCAGGGATGGACAAAAGCAAGAAACAGGGATTCCTAACTCCATATGCTGAATTGGGCTTGAGCCCAATGGGCCTGTATAGAAGGTAGATTCTCAAATATTTGGGGGTTCAGGAACATGGTCAGTGCAGTGCTGAGCCTGGGGACTGAGAGGCAGCAGAGCAGAGCAGCTACAGAAATCAGAGCTATGGATTCAGGCTTGGATTTTTACAGGAGCCTGTGTAAGTAAAAGCATCTCTCTTCTAGCCCATCATGAATACCTGTTATAAGCTTTTATTTCTTGTTATTGATCTCTCTCATTTGCTGCCGTAAAGTGGACCTGATTTCTTGATCTATCTCTCTATAACCATCTACCTTGCTCCCTGAAAGCTGATTACAATAAGTAAATTAAACTGTGTGCAGTGGTGTATTGTCCCATCAGATGGCACAGATGAGTTCTACAGCCTCTTTGGAGTCACCCAAATCAGCTATTAATAGCTGCTTTTAATGTAAGAATTCCAAGGCGGTTCAGTTTTCCTTTGGTCGTAAGATATTCTGGAGGGTTTTTTTTTTTTTTTCTTTCTTTCTGAAATTGTTGTGCTGTTTTCGGTACTTAAGAGACAGACTCCAAACGAAGCAGCCATTCCTAACCTATGCAGACAAAGGGAGTGGTTCCCTTAGCAACAGGAACCATGTGGAGGTTCTCAGAGAGCTCTCTTTTCCCCCTACTCGTGTTTTCTTTTAACTCAACATTTTGCACAGCATCTTGCATGGAGACTCCGACAGCTGGGCTGGAGGCAAACAGTTCTTCCGGCTCTGGCTAAGCAGTGCTCGGAGGGCAATTGTTCCACGCTCATCAGACAGAAAAAAATGATAATCATGGGTAAGTGAACTGGCACGCAATCAGAGTTCACGCTGAGGAGGGGGAAAGTTTGCTGGCTGGCAACCAGAAGTGGCCAGCACTTCCCAGTAGGGCATGTACGTTTGAGACAGGGGTGCTGATGTGATGCTTGCCTTGTTTACTGGGAGGATTGTACGTCTGCGTTTAGCATTTCAGGGGTTTGGAAACATTAGCACAACTGGGTTCTGGTCCTTAGCATGTTGCTGACTTCTTTCCTAGCCCTGAACGTCTCACCTCTCTGTTTTCTTCCTCACCCACCAAAAGGAGATGATATGCCATGAGGATCTGGAAAGGGCTGTAAAGTACTGTAGGAATAGACCGGATTGCTTGTGAAAATTGTGTTTGCTTTTGAAGTTGATGGCAAGGTGTGCAGAACCTGAGATAAAGTATTGGTCTTTTACTGCAGATTTAACTGAATTAACTTTTCTGTAGATAGATCTCCTTGCTTTTCTTCATAGTACACAGGAGGTGTGTGCATGTAGTGTTTGTACATGTATGTCTATATGCAGAAAAATTTGTCTATGCTGATGTATAAATAACAGAAATAGAGCAGTTTATTTCCCTCAAAATAGCTACGGCATTGATAAAGTAGTAGCTGTGATTCAGTGATATCCAGAATACTATAAAATGATAAAATTTAATTTTTCTGTGTATTGGAATAAACACTTGATCTGCTGAACCTAAAGTGTTATGTATTACCAGAGCTCTTGCCAGTCTCAGTTGGAAAAGCCTAACACATAAACTCCCTAAGTTTGTAGTCATTTTACCTAAAAAGAGACATCTGAATTATTCCAATTTTAAGTCAGTTTATTTTGTGGGGGATTTGAATTTGTGTCTCAGTTCTTCCTAATTTAATGTACAAAGTTCCTCTGGTCACAATTTTTCATCATATTTGAATTAAAATGCAGGCATCCAAGTCCATATTTTGCCGGATGATGCAGCACACTGACCATTTGGGTGCAGGCTCCCTTTGATTCCACGCTCACAGACGAGTCTCACAGTGTCGCAGTGGATGCATTTACCACCACAGGAACTTAGTTGTTCGTCTTTCAGCTGTGATACTGCAGGAAAAAGAAGTTGTTGGTATCTGCACGCACAGAGCAGCTGCACAACTGTCACACACCAGCTCTCCTCACGTGTACTGTCCATAATAATGCCCTGTCATTACTTTTCCTATTCCTCACACAACGCTAACCTGCAGATCACTTGCTATGTGCTCATAGTGCTGAGCTTTTCCTGGGTGATCACAGGTTCCAGCAGCCACAATACTCTCTTTTTTGCGTGGGGATTGACAATTTGTCTCTGAGCTCCAATTTAAATGAAGAAAAATTGCCACGTTTGCACCTTTATGAATAATATTAGCTTTTGTGCTTGAATAAAGATGAAGGCAATAATGAGTCACTCAATTTGTTTCCCTTTTCTGTCTATGGTTACATTTCCATCCTTTTATGCCCTACTTCAAACAATATTACTGCTTGAAGCAGTGACACCAGCTAAGGTACAGGATTAAAATATTGTACATTTAGTAAGCAGTGTTTGAGCTCCTAATTACAATTTGGCCTGTACATTTTGCAATATGTGAAGAAAATCTTGGATTTATGGTGTGGGGTTTTTTTAAACCAGGGATTTTAAGTCATTGCAGATTGATCTTCTTAATTTCTTCCCCTGTTCCCATTTGGTGTCTAGTTCTGCAGTTTTTCCTTGTTTGACATTTACATTTTTGGGTAGAGTTTATTTTCAATTTTCATTCAGATGAACAAAAATGCCAGTACTTTTGCCAGGCCTGCTGTTAGAGATTTTGTATGAATAAACCACTGACAGCTCTTTTAGTTACTTCACATTTACTAAGTTTGTCCTGTTATCAGCGCTAGTTGCACCCTGCCTTTCATCCAAGCATTTGAAGTGCACTGCACATGTAAATGAAGCCTTCCCAGAAATCTGGAGACAAGGAAGTAACACCAAGGGATCACTTAATCCAGAAACCAAGTCAGTAACAAGAATTCTAATAATACAGAGAAGTGCTGCATATCTTAGAAAAGGTAGGAAAGATCTAATGTAGCATAAGCAGATCAGATTGATGGCAACAGCTATTTCAATTTCTTGATGCTTTACACACAGGACACATACATATACACTAAGCTGAAACAGGAGAAAAAGTGGAAGTTAGTCTTAAAGATTAAAGAAATGAATGATGATTGACCTATAGGAAGAGTTATGAGAAGCTGATTTATGTGGCTGGCAGCCAAGGAGTTGGCAAAGTTTCATGCTTTTAGCAAGAAGGATAATCTCATACAGATCAAATATCAGGATCTTACCATTTTTTTATATAGTATATGGTTTTTCAACACCAAGTAAAAGACAAGGCTTATAATGTGAGTAATTCTTTGATCAATCTGATTTACTCATTGAAAGATCAGCAGGCATAACTCCTCCAAGACACCTCTAGATAAAAGACAGATCATATATTAGCTTGTGCATGGCTCATGGCTTTTTATACTGTAGCCCTGAAAAGAGGACTGGTGTGATGGTCTGGGGTGGTGCTGCCCCTTGCAACCTGCCTTCACTTGTTTGATTCCTCCCTAAAATCCACCCCTATTCCATGAAGGTAAGCAGTGGGCATCCTGTTCTGTAAAAGCTTTTCAGCATCTTTCGTTGGAAGAGTCAGAAAACTTAGGAATTGTGAATGGTTCTTATGCAGGTGTTTCCAATCCTAGAACTGGTCTGGCTTTTCCAGAGAGCCTTAAAGGATTTAAGAAGCCAAGACTAGTGACCACAAACAGTGCGTGGCTGTAGCTGCGGGCTTCGTACTTGTGTCATGTAAGTCCTGACTGGATATTGTCTACTTTGCAGACTTCTTATTGCGGTCAGAGAGATGTGTGTGGATCAAATACTGATTAGTCCATGGAACTAATGGCCCAGCTGCTTGCTTGTGTAGATGGAGACTCTGAAAGCAGACAAATCACCCCAAATCTTTCCTTGCCCCAACATCCCACTTAGCCAGGTTGTATCGCTGAGCCAACTACAGTTCCTGCTGGAGCACATGTCAGAGCAGTGTGCTCTGACCGACAGAGGGAACAGCAGCTGTAAAAACATTGCAGCAATGGCTTTAGCTTGTTCCAGGCTGACGAGAAGGCAAACTCTCCAAAGACCCCTGAGAGCACTCTGGTTTCTAAGGAGCACTAAATCCAGTGCTTTCACATCTTCATTGCTGGTGTCGCCCTTGCTACCTCATTTGTAACAGAATTTGCTGTAATCACATTATGTTGGCTTGATGTGTAGCCACTCTGGATGTGTATAAACTGTACTGAAAAAACAACTGGAAAGTGTTGGAGCCCAAAGTTTTATTTCACTGAAAAGAAAAGCATATTCCCCGGCAATTAAGATGTAAAACTAACAATGTGGTGTGCTGAAAAACGCAAAGGCAATGAGCAGCACACTTATACCTTCTGAAGTGCAAGAGTAGGTGGGACATCTGAAAGTGTTCAGCAAGGAGTTTGGATAAACAAACCTCACCTCAAGGCCTTTTCAAATTCACAAATGTTTCTTCTTTCCTCCTGAATGTTATCAATACAGTTTTAATGTATTGTCCTGTGGAGAACCAGTATTACTTCCTTATGTCTTGCTTTTATTAATTCTCCAGCCATGGGATTTGTGGAGCTGTTATCTCTTCTTCCTATGACAAGCTGGTTTTACTTTTTTTTTTTACCTGAAAAAAGTCTATCACTGATTTTGTAGCCTGCTTTTGTGTCATCTTCAAGTCTGTGTTAAGGATCATCTCAGAGACGATTTGGATTGGGTTTTTTTTGTACTAGTAAATCTTGAGAGTTTGGAGTGCATTTTGAAGGAAGCTCCTGGAAATTCAGTATGACCTTGAAGCTGATGTCTAAACTTGCCTTTCCCAGAGACGTATCAGAAATGCCCCTAGAGCAGCTCTGAGGTCAGGGTTAGTGTCCTGCCTTAAGGCAGAAGGTGCGCTGGGAAAGATGGAAATCTGCGGAGGGATCCTAAAACACTCTTTGCTAAATATTTTAAGGCTAATGTCTCCTTTCCCTTTTGCCTCCTGACAATCTTGAAATTAATGATCTTTGGATTTAAATTTCACACGGAGTCAAGCTGAGATGATGTACCTGAATCCAAGTTACTTCTAAATACAGAGTTGCTGTAGCTTTTGTTCCGAGCTAATCCTTGTGTGAATCATATGGCAACGCTCAGCAGGCCTGGGCTCCTGAAGATGTTCCTTTGAGGTCAGCAATTGTCTCAAGTAAATATTTGCCACTTCATAAATCTCTCCTTGTATAGGCTGGATTCTATAGCCTCTCTTTTTTGGGCAGTGCAAGATTATACAAAAGCCACCATGCATCACCAGGGGAGTAACAAACTCTTTTGGAAAGGGAGAGTGGATGCTCAGACTGAAACATAACGTTTTTTGTAGCCAAAATAAGTCTTAGATCAGTCAAATTGTCACTTGAAACAGAAATTTCGGGTCCAACATTTTAATGACCAACGTTATATGTTGTAGAAGCTGACATGTGCAGCCAGTGCACTTTTGAAAAGCAAAGGGAAAGTTTGAAATATTTCACTGAATGTATGATTATAGCGCTTGGGGAAGTTTATGTAAGACTATTTAAAATGATGACTATATTTCAAAAATTGTTATAATGAAGTGTATCAAATTTGTTCAGAAGTTAATGTTGAGTTAGAATTCCCATTTAGCCATTTGTTCCTCTTAAATATATATATATCACTAGGCATTTTATATGTGGAAAATTTGATCTATGGTCATTGCAAAAGGATATGGAAAAGAATTGGCCAGTTTTATTGGACTCTGTCTGGTGTGACAATACTTTTTGGCTCACAAGTGAAAGTAATCATTCAATTTTTATTTAATATATAGCCAGAAAGTTATTCTTTAAAATAATCAACATAGCATTTTATTTTGATTGAGTTGGAATTTCAACCAGATGATGGTTGTTAGGGGCTTTTGGGAACAAAATGGGTTAATACAGTATAAAATACCCCAGATCTAATTAGTTAATGTTGATTATTTTAGAAACGACCTGCATTGTGTAATTCCTTCTGTATAACCTGACTGCTTTCCACTGCTATAACTGTGTACAAAGAAACCCTGAGATATCACTGGGCAGCTCAATGTCTCTATGTCATTTATTGACAGTGTTCTTCGGATTTCTGACACGATGTTATATGACTTAGACTGGTGCTGCCTGAACTTGACCACTGTGGTCAATTTAGGATTAAAAACAAATGCCGTAACAGCCATATGTTCTTATATAAAGTATATTTTGTATCATTATCTGCATCTATTTTGAGCATTTGGGACAGCAAGTGGCTGCCTGAGTGTTCACAGGGGCAAGGAATGAGCCTCAGCTGTGAGATGTTTCAGCACTACCAAATCCAGTTGAACTCCTACAGTTTATATTAGCTAAAGAATTTTTCCTTGCAGCAGCACATGAAAAAATAACTTGATTTCATTTGGATAACAATAAGAAGCTGAGAATTGCAACACTTGATGTCTTACAGCTCAGCCTATATCTTTACATCATGACATGACGCAGACACCATGTTTTAGGCCTTTTTTAAATTCTGTAGGATGATGGGAAGATGAAGCTTTGGAGAGCACACCAGATTCTGAGAAATGTAAGAGAAAAGCAGGATGGAAGGGAAAGATTGGTGCGAGGAGTTAAAATTCCTTTCATTTTGTCAGTGCTTGTCTGCAGTTTGGGGATAACCATTGCTCCAGACAGCTCCCATCCCAACTCATTATTGTGCCTATCGACCAACAGTAGCTCCTTGCTATTTTTTATTTAAGGCAATGAAACAGAATGGCAAAAGCATTTCTCCAGTTAATATCTGCTGTCATGTTCATAGGGCTCTTTATTTAAACTCACAGTATGCCTTAGTTAAGCTGTGAAAGGGGTGTTATTTCCACGGAGCACTGTCAGCCCTCACAGCCTGATTATATTGCCAGTTGGGATTAGATTCAGATTCATCATTCAAGAGACAAAGAATTGGGACAGAGAGAGGAGAGATGCTATGGGAGGAAGGTAATGGGAAAAGTGAAATATTTTAGCCTGTTACCCTCTAGTCTACCTGGCTCTTGCAGGCAGAGCTGGCCAAGTGAGAGATAAATGTAGGTGGTTTTATACGAACTTCATAACTTGTAGCTGAACGTTATTTATAGGTATTAATTAGCTCCCTGTCTCTGCTATTTTGTTATGAACCTCTGTCCACTTTCTGGCATGCTTTTCATTAGGCTGATTAATAGTGGATTTTTAAATGAATTAAAAGCTAACTGCCCTGCAGGAATGTGTGGAGAGCAGAAAGGTGATAGCAGTGCACTGCTTCAGTGCGAGACAGAAGCTGCATGTAGAGAGTAACTGTGGTCATTGTTGCAGGGGATTTTATTTTCTTTGAAAAGTTTTGCTCAGCTTAATATTGCTCCTGAAAAAGATGATGTTTTAGACTTCGTATTTCAGTTGTTGACACAAAGTTTGTTTAGTTGCAAACTGAGCAAACTCTCTGTACACTGTATTTCTGAGACCTTACTCTTGCAAACACCTACTCGTGGGTCTTACCTCATCAAAACCAGCTATTTATATATATAAGTGTGTTGATTAGGCTTTCTTGCTTTATACCAAGGAGCTAGAAAGGCTCCTGCTTTCAGGACACTGATGGATTTATTCATGTTACCAATAAAATACGTGAGGTACCACAGTCCTTTCAAAGTGCCCAGCCAGCTTTATTGGGGCTTTTATCCTGCTCACAAAGTTTGCCTTACAGGGCCAGGTTTCAACACTGATAGACTTCCCAACAAGTGGCTGGATTGTTTAATTCATGTTAGTTATGCCCTTGTATTTCTTAAAGAGGGTTCTTAGATTTATCTTGGAATTTCAAATTAATATTATAAAGGGGTTTTGTTGGGACAGAAAGGGAACATAATCCAAAAGCCTCTAAAATTAATGGAAGTATTTAGCTGATTTCAATGAGCTTTGAATTTAACTGTCAAAGGGTGGTTCAGAGAATTAATTAGCTTATTTAAATAGAAACCACATTTATGAAACTGATAATAATCTTTTCTGTCTTGCTAAAAACCACACGGTCTTTAGGATCAGAATCCTGAAACTTTCAGTACCCAGTAATGTAACTGACATAGTAGTTCATGCTGCATTTTACTCTTCTTTTCTTGTTCTTAAAGATTGAAATTACATATAAAACCCAAGTGGTCAAACATGGGAATGGGACTAAGCAGGGTCAGCTGCTAATCGTGTCTCTAACACTTTGTAACTAAACCCAGGGATAACTATCATCTCTTCACCTTTCTGTTTCCTCTGTGTCTTATTTATTTATATTGAAAGCTTGAAAGGAAAAGTATTCTCTCTTGCTAAGTGTTTCTAGAGCACATAGCCCCACTTTCAGCAGGGGCCTCTTGATACTGTAGTAATAAAAATAAACAATTAACGCCCAGAATAATTGCTTTAATTAGATGGTTTAGAGCTGACCAACTTCTGATTATGGTAGAAATGTGCCGTGCTGGCTGCTGTACAGGGGACAGAATAACTCCTTAAGCTTGCCAACAATAGTCTTTTGAACTGGAGTTATTAACCTTTATTCCCCCTGAACTGAAACACAATACCAGTGTGGTAACAAACAGAACAAAAATGCAAGCCATGTGTCCATGCATTACTAAATGGTTTTATTTTGAAAAAAAAAACACAATTACTTTCTAATGTATATTCCTTCCCCCATCCAGAATCCATTACATTAGGGATCTCCACAGATCATAATTCACTCTTGGCTCTCAACACATTCTCTATCATTTTCTTCATACTTCCGTATTGCAAGATTAAGAATAATTTTCTTAAGATCCAGAGTTTTTCTCATTTCT
Organism: Cephalopterus ornatus; assembly: GCA_013396775.1. Taxonomy (NCBI): domain Eukaryota; kingdom Metazoa; phylum Chordata; class Aves; order Passeriformes; family Cotingidae; genus Cephalopterus; species Cephalopterus ornatus. The sequence continues at coordinate 1,225,884 of VZRE01014873.1, forward strand.
GGAAGTTCTGATTTATGTTCATAGTTCTCTGCTTTGTGGAGTTAAAACAAAAATTGTTAACAGTTGGTCATTTGTAAAGTTCTAATTTGCAGTGGGTCAAAGTTTTTAGGGTCAGCCTCGAAGGAGCTCTTAGCAACCTGGGATACTGGAAGGTGTCCCTGCACATGGCAGGGGGTTGGAACAAGAGGAGCTTTAACGTCCCTTCCAACCCAAACCATTCCAGGGTTCCATGATTTTTATTAAATTTGTGTTGTCAGTTTTCAATAGTTCAGTGCCACAACACAAAATGTGCACCATGTTTGGTAAGTGGGGGAGGCTGGAGAGACACGCCTTAGTTTTGTCCAAAGATTTACTGGAATCCTCTGCTGTGCCTGTCTGTCTGCTGAGAGCAAGGAAATTCTTGCAGATAATAAAAAAATAGACTCAGGGTTAGAAGCGTAGAGTAAATCAGATAAATTATTTCCTTCCCCTAATGAAACATGAATAGTTTGTGCAAGATTCTACAGGTGAAATTCATCATTAATGGTTTCCTGTTCTTCGGTTAAATCTGAAACAGGAACGCAGAGCTTCCGAAAGTTCTTACTCACGGTGTCCCACTATGACCACTGAGAAGGGCTTCCACCATCCTTGGGACAACCTTCCTTGTGTGTGAGACACCTCAGAAGGCATTTCATAAAATAAGACCCTTTCCTTCTGAACAAAGAGTATTTTAAAACAGCGGCTTTCAGAAATCCGTCTCTCTTGGGAGTCACTTCATTTTTTGATTTAAAGGTTGGACTCAGCGATTTGTACAGGAAGAACTGGATTATTAACATGCAAAACTAGGCACCAGCAGACACATAATATACCTGTCTCAAGGTATTTTTGAAATGTCACCTAAAGCAGTTAATAGCTAATAGAAAAACTCTGCAGAGGAAGCCGAGGTGTCAGATTCTGTGTGCTAGCACGTGCAGTAACCCTGTGTGGTCACTTCGAACACTCAGAACCAGACAGTTTACTCCACTTTCTAAAGATTGGGGATATAGTGAGCGGATTAACACAGGGAATTACTTCTGTAAATTTATATCCCAGTGTAATTTGAAGTAATTTCCTGGATAGACAAATGCGACAGAAAATGAAACAGAAATAAAGGAACAGGAAGAAGCCAGGCAAACCCCAAGTTTGCAATCCAAACTGCAAAGCTGGAAGAAAAAACCCCAGTTCCGTCTGGCTGTACATAAAGGAAACACGACCCATAAAAGGGGATATTGAGATCTCCTCCAGGTTCAAACGAGGACAGTTATGCATCCTTAGAGAAGCCATGACCAAACTTGTATGGGAAGAAATACAAAAATAGCCTGTCAGCAACTTTGTGGTTTTGTTTTCACGTTCTGCAAGACAATCACTGGTGGCAGACAGACCACCCCAGTTTGCATCTGACTAATCTGCACTGGAGCCTTAAAAATGAAATAGTTTTTCCCTAGTTTCTCCTAGATCTCCCTGTTGATAGTTTGTGGGGAGGGCTTTTATTTGGCATTTTTGGTCAGATATTAGGTTGGTTAGGAAGAAAGGGTAAAAATAAATTATTTGCTAACCACTATGAAAATTAAATGCATCCCCATCTATGAGAAAGGATTTTTCTTATGTAATTCTGTCTTAGTGTGCTCAAACATTTGTCCCTCGCAAAGTGCTGTGATGTAGGAGCGGGACCTAAAGGTTCCACAGCCATCTTTTCTGCCTGGGGTAAATGCATCATTGTAACTGGAAATAAAAAGATTAAAAATGGCTCACATTAAGTCAGGCACCTGAGCACGTCTTTAACTGTTACAATGTGATTTTTTCATAGTTTGTTATCTAAAAGAATTTCAAAGGGACATGAAAGGGAAAAACAGTTCACAGTTGGGTCCAGCATCATCAGGGGACACCAATCCATGGCTCTGCTGCCAAACTTGCTGCTTGTAGCAGCTACATTTTGTGTCAGCCTGAGCCTTCCTGCAGCCATGCCCAGCTCCATCTCCTTGGAAATCTCTTTGCAGCACTTCTTGTGGAAGAGGGGAAGCCAACTTGGAGTTAATTCTGTCTGCCATGAATGGAGTAGTGCCCCTTCGTTAGGTCACACAACAAACTCATAAAACAATAAAAATAAATCTGATTTTCATTCCTAGGTTATTCCAGAAAAGTTCTTTTGTATAAATGAATGTTGTGGTTCTTTTCCCAAGAATGATGCGGCTTCACGGGACAGGGAATGATGTCTTCTGAGTTTACATGGAAATTGCCAACAAAAAGACAGAAGAAGAATTGTATTTTCTTCATTTGGAAGTCACTCCAGGAGGCTGATTTCTCAAGAGCATAAACCTCTGCCACATGATTTTATTTTGTGCTTTTCACAGCTGATTAGGGAAGATAGTTCTGGAGAATTTTTAAGAAGAAAATGAGAAAAATACAAAGTCATAAACAAGAATAAGAATGGAATCTTGACTGTCATCTGTAAATACACTATCTTGGTAGAGGAGCGTGCCTACTGGCCTTTTCTCTTTTAGAGTGAAAACTAACTCAATATAGATATTTTCCTAGATTTTTCCCTTGAAAAGTTGAGCTCTGAACCTGGCTATTACCACAAAAAAACCCATTTAAAAATCACATCCCTGTTGTTGTATTTAAAGCCCTTCCCTTTCCAGGTATCAGCTGACCAAGACACTTCAGCTTATTCCTAAATATAAGCAGATTATTTAATTGTGCTGAAGTGGCTGTGTGAATTTCTACTCAAAAAAGAAGGGTTTGTTCTTTCAATTATCTTTTTAAATGCTTCTAAAATCTTCAACCATATTGATTGAAAAGAATTTTAGAAAAGAGACATGCAGCGGGAGTTTCCAGTGTTGTGTTACTCACTGCTGTAGTGATGGTCACCGACTTGATCTACGAAATTAGGATGTAGGCCAAATTTTGTCAGTGTTTTACGGCCTAGAATTTCACAGTTTGCAAACGGAAATCTGCTGCTCTAGAAATTTTAGCTTGTCTTCAGGCTGTCAAAGCTCAGAGAGAACACAAAAACTGCAAACCTGAAAACTGGCTGAGAACCCAAACTCCAAAATTTTCACTAAACTGGAAAATGAGTTGAGGTTTTCTTGTCATGGCATGTAATGATACTGACATTTACTGCAGAAAATATTCCTTTACTAGCTGGAACTGTAAATCTTTTAAAATAAGGTTCTTTCACTTAAATATGGTGACATCTGTGAACTTCTGCCAATTTTTATCAGCAAAATCCTCAGTTCCCTGGAAATAAATCCTACAAGCCTCTTGATAAAGCGCTCTAGACTTCAGAAATGTCCAAATTCCTAATTGTGATCAATAAAGGATTCTTCAGCTGGCAGAATAACTTCTCTCCATATATATATATATATATATGCTTTCTCTACACACCAATTTTGTTGACATTGGTGGATTCTGTATGTGAAACAGGACCAATGTACAGTGGAGTAATGGCTTGAGCAGCAAGAAAAATTTTTCAGTAACTGAGCTTGCATATGGAGCAGTGAAGAATTTGCATGGTTACAGATGTTGTAGAAGATTAAATATAAAGGCCCTGTTACCTGCAGGAATGAAATCCGTCTTGCCAGCCAGTTGGAAGACTCGTGAGAAGGAATTTCCTGTTGTGGCCAATTCCATCTCTCCTTCCTCCGCCCCCATTACGTCTTTGCTGCTCCTGCTCCTCCAGCTCCATCCGAATATATTTTCACTACGGCACATTTAGTTATCAATCAACAGGAATCTCAGCTGCTGTTGTGCTTGGTGGACAAACTGTTCTTTCTTTACACTAACAAGGAATGCCTGAAATAGTCAGACACACAGCACTGATTGATGCAGCTATGGTTTATACACCTAGATTCAGACAGTCTGCAACTGCCAGAATTAATGGCTTATTATTAGAAAAATACTTCTGCTAGACTTATAATTTAAAGCCATTTAAATGTCTCAGGCATAATCACTGAAGTTCAAGTTTTAGCTCGTAAAGTGCTTGATGGTGTGAGTTAGACACGTCTGCCTGTCTCAGGTGCATTTGCTCTTAATGTTTTTGCTGTTTAAATGGGGTGGTTTGTATTTCTAGGATGTGATATCTGTGGTGATCAAGATTGATGCACAGCTTTCTACAGATTACAGAATGTTCCCACCTTATATCACTGAGCAAAGGAGAAAACTGTCTCTCTTTCACTGAGTCACGCCCCGTCCAAGCAGGGTCTGGATCTCCTGGGAATACAGCTTCCACTTCTCAGTCCTCAAAGGATAGCAATGTTCTGGTATTAACTTCAGAGAGGGAGGAATAATCAAAAAGTGAAATGCAGACTTCCTCACTCCACAAGCTACAAAGGAAGGGCAGAGGACACAGCAGGCAGCATCGAGGATGGGAGCTGTTCCTTGCTTATCACTCCAGGGAAAAGCATCTTTAGGGGCTCTGGCGATGAGCGCAGTTCTACAGCGCTGAGTATAAAACACCCAAACTTCAAATCAGCATATTAATGGTCTGGTTTGGGGGAAATTGGAAGAAAGATGAGGGGACCCCGAAAGTTTAGGATAGTTAAAGTTGCTGCAGGAACAGCAAATGACCAGATATTCTCGCTTACAGCCTTGAGCTGCCTGGTTGTCTCAGCTCGGTGAGTGCCCACTGCTCAGGGAGAGAACCGAGAGCCCACCCCTAAAGGGATCCTGGTTTTTCTGTGGTCTTGGCAAAAGCAACAACTGCTGCTTCTCCTGGATTTATTCTCTGACATAATCCAGAATTAAGGGCTCCAAAGAGAACACGTTGGCAATGAACGGTACCAAGTGAAGTGTGACAGGAGTAAGACACCACACAAACAGGGGCTACGGGACAAGTAGCTCAATTTTACCACACACATGCTTGTTGCCTTTGCCTGGGTCTCTTAACCTAGTGGTTGGCCTTTCTGGTTTATATAGGAGAGTTTAAGTTTGTGGCTGGCTTTCATCATGAAAATGAAGCATGATTTAAAAGCTCCAGCAGCACAAAACACAGAATATTGAGCTGTGGAAAGCCTGCCCAAGGGCTGCATTAGCCTGAGTGCTCAGAAATAGTGCACAGGCTGCCCAGTTGGGTGAAAACAAAACAACATGAGGGACTAAAAAGGGATTGTGGCTCTAACTGAGATTCAAAGCACAAGGCTGTGTGTTGTCTAAGCAACAGTCTGCACCCAGAAAAAGCTGTCAAACAGAGCTGGGTTTGCTCATCTCACCGTGTGTGGTTTGTAACGTTCAGTACAGAGCACCAGGGTGCCCACGCAAGGACAGTCTCTTACGCGGTGTTGAACTGTAAATGGCTGTAGCTTTGCCACCTGTGTTAATGCAGCACTTTGAGTTGGAGCTCCTGGTGAAAATTGTAAGAGAAAATTACCTAACTAAAAGAACTTGTCTGGGAATACCTAACATTTCAAAATATTTATGAAGGCTGATGGAAATATTTAGTTATTTATCAACTGCTGGATATCTTATTATCTCTATTCCATTGTAGCCTGGTTGATCAGAACATCTGCTTGAATCATGTAAAGGCTTTTGTGAATTGGTAAACTGAAAAAAGTGCTGTATGCTGAGAAGCAGGTTTTTTTCTTAAAAATTTTATGCTTTAAAACCACAAGTTCTGTTATTTTAGCAGTCCTCTTTTGAAAGAGAATGTTTTTCGTGGTCCACTATCCTGCTCTCTCTGTCATCAGTAATGAGAATTAAAAAGTCTCAACACTAAGGCATTTTCCTCCTGAGCTAAATCTGTGCTATTCATCAGCTTTCAAAGAGAGAGAAAGGACTTAGAGTTGATCTAGGAGAGAATCAGAGGCATCTGTGTAACTTTGAGAACACGTGGGGCTGCATCCAGGGCTGTCTGTGTACCAGGATGCACAGTGACACTCTTCCAGCTTGGTTGGAAAAACAGATTGTTTGGAAAACCAGATTATTTTGCTGCTCTTGCAGAGAACATCTTTTTCTTCTTTTCTCCATTGGGCTCCTGGTGGCTGAGCTTGAAGTGCTGCTCTGCAGGGCACAACACCGGTGGCTGTGCCAGACCATTGTCCCTTGGCTTGCCAGAGCACTCAGTCACTCTGTAAGTGAGCGTGGGGTGTTCAGTTTATCCCTGTTCTCTTCCTACAAGAGCTGCTGCTGAAAAGGTTCTTTTGACTTGAGCAGTGGCAGGAAAAGCACAGTTAGTATTGATTTCTTGGCTTATCCAAGGCAAAATCTTGTTTCGTGTTTTCTAGATAATTCGAGGCATCCTTTATAAGCATGGCTTTCAGACACCCCTCAGAAAGGAAAGAATTCTGGAGCCTTTTTTTTGAAAGTAAATTCAGATATAAGTCCTTTACATTTAGCCTGTCTTGCTGTATTTAAATGAAGCATAACTTTCTTCTCTATTTATTTACATTTCATTTGTTCCAGAAATAAATTCCTACTGTAGTCAGTGACAATATGCAAGTGTATTTTTTTTAAATCTGGCTCTGAGTGGTTAATATACTTTTATACAAATTAGGGCAAAATTAATGATATGTTTGCACTAGGAACACCAGGACTGTTTGCACTCTCGTAACACTAGGAAGTTCATGCAAGGACATATTTCTTATTTTTATTTAACATCCCAAATTTTGTTGACTCAGAGTCTTAAGGTTAATAGGCATATTTATAAATATAACCACATCAATCTATATTGTGGCTCTCAGTAAGTGCTAGAGAGGAGTTGTTTGCACAGGAAGTTAAGACAAATTAACTAAAGATATGATTTGAAAGTATATTAGTTAAAGTGCATTAAAGCTTGGTGTGAATGTTCTCATTCAGAAATAAAGTGACTGTAGTTCATTTTACCTTAATGCACTTTAAATTCACACCTTTCAGCTAATTTAGCTTAACTTCCTGTGTGGACAAGCCTTAAGATTGTTCCCATTAAATGGCTGTGCTGAGCTTTATTTTCTACTTCTTAAATCCAAACACGTAAAATAGTCTTATGTTCTAAAGAGACTGTTTTAAAAAGAGAATTTGTTACGAGTTTTTGAGGCATGATATTTGCTTGAACGGGGTATTAACTGGTAAAGTTTAGGATAACATATATTTTTTAACTTTTATTTTCAACTCCAGGTATGAGATTAGTGAGAGACAGAACATATTTATCAAACAAAAATCATAAGACACTATGGGCAGCACATAAAACTATGACAAATCATACTCAATGAGTCTGTTTTCACTTGGGAGTTTTTTGGAGCAGAATAAAGAGAGCATGAACTATTTTTTTCAGGATTTCTGACCTTTGATGCTCTGGAGAGAAGGTGCTGTACATACACAGATGGATGCACCGGCACATACACAGTGAATGATGCTCTAAGGATGTGAAACTTGGAGTAGGGACACCTACATGCAGACCTCTGCCCAGGAAGCCTTGTCCCCAACGTGGCACAGCACAGACATTTTCTCTTTAAAAAAACCATTTCCTCTCACTGTTCAGCAGTAATTCTGGTATAGGCATTCCATCTTAAAGATGGATGTTTAATTGCTATTTATTACGCTGTAACCCTAACCATTTGTGTATTTTGGGGTACTTAAAGTATATGAACTACTCACCCTATTTCTCAGCACAGATTTTTCATTTGTTCAGGTTTAGGTTTGCATCCTTTTATTCTCGTGTTTGTCTTCAGATAATTGTTCTTCTCACTTCCATTAAAAGCTGCGTATTTCAAGAAACTGCATATTTCAAGAAACTCTGCTCACAAAAACTTTCGGTTTGCAAATTGTTTAATGTTATTTGACATGTCAGGCTCTTCTTCATGTTGCATATTTATAATATCAGGGATATAGGCAAGACTGACATAACTCGCACTAACTGAAGTTCAATCCCTGTGTTGTGAATTTATCCAGTTTACTCATAGTGACATTATTTCCCCTTCCCAGCAGCGGTGCTTCTGCATTCCCTGTAGGTTGTTGTCTCAAGGACAAGGATGTGAATTAGTGGTTGGATCTGCAGGGAGTGTTGGTCCCGATCCAGGAGCCCACCTGAGCTTCCACTTAATATTTAAGTACTTAAGTGGTCTCCTTGTTTTCAGTGGAACTACTGAGACTTTTGAGGCGTTAAAGAAAATCATGTGCTTATAATGCTTTCCAGGGTTAGGAGCAGAACGCTGAACACATTTTAGGGTTTAGCACTATGCATTTTACTCTGCTGATGACATGAACTTTAACCAGGGAGTGTGTGTTACAGTTGCCAGCTGTTATCCAGGGTGCTCCAAGGCTTGATCCCAGCTGGCACATGGCTCAAAGGAGACTGTGGCAGCTGATAGCTGAGTACCTGGGTAATAAAAATTGTAATTCCGCTCTTCAGATAATGCTGAAAAGTTTTCTTCCATACTCTTTTCACTATTTGTCTTACCTTTCAGGTTTTTAGGAAGTGGTAAAACAATCCTTAGAGCAATGTTTATAAACTTTTTCTCACTTGGAGCATAACTTCTGTTCCCTCTTCGCATTTTTGATAAAAGTCACAAATCATTTAAGAAAATGAAACCCCCAAGTCCCAGTAATTCCTGACAGCCTTTTCCATAAAAATCAAACCCTATGAGAAATAGAAGAGCAATATATGAAATTGTGGGTTTTAAAGTGGGTAAACAATAAGCAATAGTAAATATGGTAGTGAGGTACATTGCCAAAGACCAGCTTTTTCACACATTTAAAAAGTAAGATAAAATATAGTAATTGGTGCTTGAAAATTTGTATCTGATATGTACTAGAAGATTCACAGAGTAGAAAAGAAACAAAAAGCTTTTGGCATAATTAATGGTTCATATATTTGCAAGACTGTTTTGCCACTGGGAATGGCGATAATAATAATGTTTTCTGTGAGTTTGACAGTAATGTGTTGCCACCTCTTGAATCATAAACACAGAATATCATGGAGCCAACATGCCTTAATAAACAGAGGCAAGAAGCATTGTACAGATATTATTTGTGCTGCAGGATCACCCACAGACCCTATTTTATTAGGTTTTACCCACAAGAAGGAGAGCTTGCTGTGCAGACAGATGATGGATGAGGGTGGAAGGGGTCAGAGAAACAGGAAACGACTTGGTCACAGTCATATAACAAGAATAGAAACGGAGTCTCCTCACGCCCAAACCCAGTGTGGTATCCAGTATTCCACACTTCTGCTCCCTCTGTGTGCTCACTTATTTCTTAAGCTCAACCACTGCTTGAAATCTGAGCCCATCTCCCCTGGATGTGACAATAAGCACCACCAAAGTTTTCAGTGGGTAAGTTGAATGGGCAGGTTTAGCATATTTTTTAGCAAGTGTAATACCAGGTTTCTAATTCAGTCTGCAGAGACCATCATTCCTGCTGTATTTTAACACTGAAATAGCACATTAGGCAAAATGAATTTGGCAGAAATAGTGAGTTTATCATCTCTGTGTTTCCTCTGTACATATGAGAGCTTCAAAGCTGCATTTCTAGTTGCTTCACAGACAAAAGTGTAGTGTGTGGGAAGGCCTGTAAACTAGTGGTGTCTGCAGCCAAATTTTTAGATTTAGGGATAATTGTCAAAGGAAACCTTTTTTTCAAGGTGTTTTAGCTTCAAGAGGAATCATTAACTTGCACCAGCTTTTAAGCTTAAGTCATAACCACTGCGGACTGTTTTCCCTGCTACACCCTGTTCATCTTACAATCAGTTGTTTTGTTAAAAAAAAAAAAAAAGGAAAAAAAGAAAGAAAGTCAATCCTGTTGTTCTGAATCAAACATGCAATTTTATGGCAAGCTGAATCCCTTCTGCAGTGAAAGGTAGAACAGGGAGATTGCTTCCTTTATGACGCAGTGTGAGTGTAGCAAACGATTCAGGGAGAGGGATGATGTATCCCACAGCTACAATAAACCTTGGCCATGTTCTATACATGTACATTATCTCACAATTCCAGCAGGGGAACGTTTAGCTGTTATACTTAATTCATGTTTTAACATTATAATCATTACAGTGACTCGGGAATTTCTTGGGGAACAATTCTTCACATTGGCATTTACTGCGAAAAAATACTGGATACCACACCTCCAGATTTTCCTCCCTGGATGAAAGCTTTATCTTCTGAGATTTTGACCTATTCATTTATCCAGGTTCTCCAGTAGCACGGGAGGCCACCTGTAGCATCAGTGACTGTGTCCACACGCAGCTGTAGTCAGATGGTTCTTACAAGAAGCCTTTGAGTACATGCCCTGCTCAGTTGTTGTCTGCCTTAGGCAGAGCTGACACTTCCCAGAAGTTTTGGACAGGCCTGCCCTATCTTACACGTGCTTTCAATTCTGGGTGCTCCCAGAAGTCTTTCAGGAAGCATCTGAGCTGCTCCACAAGCTCTGTATCTTTTTATCCTGGTTTGTTCCTTGTGTGCACAGCAATGATCCCCCCTAGAGCAAGTCTGACGTGACATTTCCAAGGTGCTGAGCTGGGACTGCCCAGGTCTTGCCCAGCACATGTGTAAGGATTTCAGTCTGGGCTTTCTACAGGAACCCCAAAAGCTGTGGCTTATGTTTGGCTGAAACAGCTGCAATAAGAAACAGCACCAAGTTGTTATTGTATGGACGGATTAGAGATGAGGGAGAGAAGGAACACCTCAATCCAAGGGGTTCAGGTTTGCACAGAGCAGCCCTGAGGACAGACTCAGGCTGCAGCAACACCAAGCACTGCCCTGATCCGCACACACGAGGGCTTTGAAAGCTTAGGAGAGAGCTGCAACTTGTGCTTCACTTGCAGTGTCATTTTAAATTCTCTGTTTACTAAAAGAACATGGCCAATACATTCAGATGTGGCTGGCTTTTACTTGTTTCAAACTTCATTGTCTGCTCTTCTGAAAATTTCTTTGCTTTAGAAGTTACACTTGCACACAAGTTGTTGACAGATAATAATTACAGCCAAAATACACCAAAGCCATGGCTCTCGTGTTAGCATTCTGTATTCCTTCACTGTCCACTAAGGCAAATTAATTACTCTGTGTTTCTTTCGCAAGCCAGCAGGAGGTAAATTGGTACGGTAGAAATGAAAGGGAAGAGTTTAAAAGAAAATTGTCAACCAATTTGTTAAGTTTTAATTTCTCTTCACTGCGCTGTTTTGCAATATCAAAGCCTGAAAATTAAATGCCTGTCATTGCTCTGGGCATTGTCGTGGTGCTGCTGGCACAGGAACTGTTAGTGGTGAGAGAAAATGTCAGACGGCTTTTACAATGGCAGCTAAAGGGCATCATGAGGACTGAAAAAATGGGTTTAATCTCTAATGGGCTTCATCATTCATTGTATTTAAGAGATACTGAATAACATGGACTTGATTTACCTTTTTTTTTGAGGCTTCTGGTATCTTGGTCTTTGCACATGGAGGGGGTGGGAAATTCCATCTTAATTTTTTCATGAAAATGAAGTTGTCTCTTTCGGCAGTCTAGGTCACCTTCCATTATATTCAATGGTCTTTAGGCTTGGGTTTATATATATTAAAAAGTGCAATGTTGTAGAGTGTGTGTGTTGCTCCTACTCTTTACACCTGGGTTTAGATTGAAGAACTGCAGGATGAGGCAGAAGCACAATATCTACACATAAAGGGGAGAGACACTCGGGTTGAAAGGAGCTGCAAAAATTAGAAAAGCCTTTTTTTTTTTTAATTTATTTTATTTATATTATTTTATATTTATATCTAGGGGCAAGTCTCGGAAGTTCACAAAACTCATGTATGTTGATTCTCTCGTATGTAATAATTCTGGTTCCTTCATCGAAGGGGTTAAAGATCTGACTCTGATCTGAACCTTCAACACAAGTGCAAATCAAAAGATGTAAATCTGATCTCACAAGTCTAGACATAACCGTCAACTACTTTCAGCCCTTGTTCTCTATTGATTTTTATGTTCTTAGTTTTATTTAATGAACAGGTTATTTTTCCCTTCCTCTGTAATTCTGACCTTATTCAGTAGAATCTCAATCTGCAACTCCCCTTCAACTTTCAAAAAAAATCTCTTCCAAAACAGGTTAAGAAAGCAGTTTCCTGTGCATTTTTATGAGGATGTTATGAAAATTAGGGTTGCATTTTTGACCCCATTTAATCTCCAAGCATCTGGCTTGCACTGTTCTGTTTGGTGATGTTTCTTTCCCCCAATATGACTTTGATAAATACTTTTGGTAGGCTGCTTACCCTCTGCAATTCAAAGCATTAGAGTTATTTACTACACTCCTGCAAACTTTCCTATTGTTTCCACTGTCCTTTGTATCAAATAAGTTGGAGAACTGCACCAGCATTGCAGGAGATTGATTATGTGGCTGTTGATGGCTGCTTCTTCGGTAGTTTTGAATTTCAGTGCAGAGTAAGAAGAACGGTGCAAGTACTATAAAATTATATCTTTCTTGCTTTTATTTTCCCTTTGCACATGATGCTTTTATTAAGATGATATACTATTTTTATTTGCCATGAAATCTTAGTTCTACAAAACTAATTTAGTTCAGATGGAAATACTTGACATATGAATTTTCAAGAACTTTGATGTCCTACAGGACAAAATTCTTTTCATGCACCTTTAGTCGATGAGCTGTATTTTTACATCAGTAATATTTACTTTTTTTTTTTGTGGCATAGTAATACCCCACTGTGAGCAGATACCCATTGTAGTAGGCACTAAACCAACACTGATTAACAGAATTCTTCCCCTGAAGAATTTGCTGTCTGAAAATGAACATACAGAAGAGAGGAAAGGAAGGGTTTCTTATTCTCCTTTTACAGAGGAAAAACTTGAATGACTTAGAGACATTTCACTGCCGTGGAAATCAATTAGTTGGTTCAAGGCCCACAATCACTCTCTGTATAATTAACAAGAGGGAAGACACCCAAGTTAGATACACATGTCCAAATAAAAATACTGGGAAAAACAAATATCATATAAACTACCCCCAAATACACAGTAAATCATGCGGTAAATCAGGATGGGACTATCTGTTGGTGGAAAACACTCTTCCAGTATGAATACTGAGAGCAAGAAACCCAATTATACCCATGGAAATGCACATTTCAGTGCTCTGAGGATCAGAGAAATCAAGAGGTGTCTCAGGTATCTAGTCAAACCTTGGAGTTTTGTGTTTGTCCTTGAAAGCTGATGGTAGAGACTTCAATGTTCACTGACCCAGAGTCATCGTGGTGTGGTGGTTTTCGCTGTTCTGCAGCAGAGTTATAAATGCATAGTTTATAATGCTTTCATTTAACAGGGGAAATATCCTTTGGAAGCACAGAAGTTGTTTGACATGCGCCGTGTTTTCCTGCAGCAGAACCTCTCACTGACCTGTGGGAGATCTTGGGCTTTGGATCTCTGCTCTGGATATCCCCAAAACCAGGAGATAACCTGATAAAACTAAAATTCTGAAGGTTTTCTAGGGACTTGTATAAAAAGCCCTTTAGGTTGAATAATTTTAGAAGAAGACTAAGAGAAGACTCCTTAAAACTATGCACTCAAAATGAGAGGAATGTGTCTGGTTATGCCACCCCAAAAAAACAGATACAGTGTTTGAAAACCAGAAGTTATGTATAAGCTTTGTTGCCTGCTCTGCCACTCATTAGCAGCCAAACTGATGTGAACCAGCTCATTCTGTGTAAAACGCTAAATTTCAAATGGCATAATTTCATTGAGCAAACGCTGTATTTTTAAGGAAACTAAATGTTTCGTAATTTGTGAGAAGCTTAACTTCTGTTCTTCTCTTGACACAGACTATGGCATAAAATAATTAGATAATTAGAAGATGTGTGTAAAATCTCAGAAGTTCACTTTGCCTCAGATCAGTTCACTGGAGCCATATCTCCATAGTTAACTTACAGATCGCTCTGTTTCAAAGTTTGGAGAGGAACTGCTTTTCCATTATCTCACTGGATAACAGAAAATCCCCAATAATTAATGCCAGATCCTCAGCTCTGATAGTTTCATGGAAACCATTAGGTCGATGCCAGTTTACATCATTTGAAGATCTGACCCAGCAGGTATAAAAATGAAAATGGCAAGGCAAAAAAATATGAGCAATTTGATATCAATAAAAATGTGCGTGAGGTCAGGGAGGACAGAGCCTTTTCAAGTTTTCCTTTGACTTTTTTATCCTAAAGAAGATCTTTTTTTTTTTTTTCCCAGTCATTGAGCAAGGTAATGTACAGCAAATGATAAATTACAAAAGAAAATAATCTGTTGCAATAAAACCTGGGCAGAGGCCCAAGTGTTTGTTCCTAAAATATTTATTTTTCCCCAGCTGTATTTATGCGCGAATACAGTGATGTTTGTAAAACAAGTATTGAAAAAATGTAACATATTTGAGTTATGCACATTCCCCCCCAAAAAAAGTTTATCGCTTTTGAAAATTCAAACTTTGACCTTTCTGAAACTTCCCTGTCGCAACCGACAGGTTCCAACTGGTTTTGTTGGACAACGTCTGCAGAAAAAGAAATTTCAATTCAGAAGTTTGAATCAAATTCCTGATGTAGAAAGTTATTCGGTTACCCAGAAAAGAAACTGCAATAGATCAGAGAACAAGCTGGTCTCCCACCTTTGAGCAGCAAATACGTCGATTAGTTTGCATTGAAATTATTGTCGCTAAAACTTACGCCCGGAAAAGATATATTAGTAATTATTTCCAAAACAAAGTTGAGCCAGACTAGCGAATATAGAATTTGACGTTAGCAAGGAGATGTTTTTGTCGTATTTCACTGCAGCACTGGTATGAGCCCTCAAATAAAAATTGTTTTAAGAAAAATTACCGTTTAGATAACGAG
>VZRE01014873.1:1241036-1346145 GCA_013396775.1 Cephalopterus ornatus
GGGGCGTGCGGTGTTGGCGTTGCCGATGGCCGGGGGGGGGAGCAGCAAACGCGTTCCTGAGAGAGAGGGGGACACGGTGACGCTGAGGGCGCTTTGCTGTGAAAGCCCGCCTGGGTCGTACCCCGGGGTGGGGGAACTGAGGCAGGGATGTTGGGAAGGGGGAGTTGTTTCTTGTATCGCGCTGCCGGTTCTCCTGAGCCTGGGTCTGAGTCCCCCCGGCTCTGCTTTAGCTTTGGAGTCAGGAGCAGTTCTTTAGGTCTCCTGAGCCTGGGTCTGAGTCCCCCGCTCCGGCTCTGCTTTAGCTTTGGAGTCAGGAACAGTTCTTCAATTCTCCTGAGTCTGAGTCCCCCCCCCGCTCCGGCTCTGCTTTAGCTTTGGAGTCAGGAGCAGTTCTTCAGGTCTCGCTGAGGGGGAATGGCAAAGATAGCACCGGCTGGTGGAAAGCTGCACAGGCGACCTGGGAACAGATAGTTCTGTTCCCAAGAACAGGAGAATATATCCTCCTCCTCCTTAGTGGATCCTATGGAGGAGCGGTTCCTCGTCCAGAAGGGTGTGAGTGTATGGCAGGGCCTAACCTCGTTATAAGGAATGGAATATATGGAATCAAAGTGAAATTCTATATGGGACAAGAAATGGGGTGGTCTTTATTAGCAGGGTGGTCTTAAACTGAGGTTTAATGTATGTACAATATACAAACATTTTTGACAGACCATTAACACCTATAATCTTGTAAATATTTGCAATTTTCTAGATCATAAATATAGCTGCATAAGCAGTTCTTTCAGGACATCATTTATACTCCATTAAAGGTTAATTTACAAGTTAGTACCTTATAGAAAGAAGATATGTGTACTTTTATGTTAACTTTCTGTAAAGGGAGACTGGTGTCTCCAGCAGCAATTTGTAATTCTCCTGTGACGCTCCCAGTGGCACTATTCAAAGCACTATTTGAATTCTTTTCATCAGCTCATGTTCACAGCAAACTTAATCTTCTGTTTTGGAGACGGAGGGAGAAAGAAAAAGCAAAAAAAAAAAAAAAAAAAAAAGGAGCAAGATCTTAGGTCTTCTGTCTGTGTTCTCAAGCATCCAACTGTTTGTTTAAACAGTCTCCCCTGACACACATTCTCATTTGTCACAGTGCTGATGAGACCTGCTGCTGCATCTGAGCCCAACTGAACCGGCCTGGCTGGGCTGGATCTGGGAAGGGGGGCAGGGAGGGCAGAGGTAAATAGTAGGGGATTGACTCTGTGGGCTATGACTTTATTCACTGTAATGACATTTGTGCTTTCTAAAGATCAAAGGCTAAGAAAAAAAAAAAAGGTGGGGGCAGGGGGAGAGAAAGAAAATTGTTCACTGTAGACCCAGTCAGGAGCTTTCAGAAGTGCCTGTGAGAAATTAGGTGCCTCTCTGCACATTTGATCATCTAACTTTGAAATCCTGATGAGAGAGCTTAGAGAAGGATCTGAAGAGAAGGGAGAATAACCACTCGTAAGTTAGGACTATTGGGGAAGAGTGAACAAGGAAGGTGCCAAATCTAACTGAATTTTGATTTGTTTTCTTTCTCTAAATGCCAACTTTCCTTGTTAAGCCTGGTGGTTAAACAAATGAGGGGCTTTAAAGTTGCAGTTAGCTACAGATTTACAGGAAAAAAAGAAATCTGATGTAAATGCTTATACATTGTCAGCTACTGGGATAAAAGAAAGCTTTCTCAAATGGTAGGGTATGAGTTACTACAATGGCCTCTATGGGTTTATTCACCTTCCATAGGATTTCCCACGAAGAGAGATGAAAGCTTTATGCTTGTTACTCACCATGTAGTATATGTTTACCTTTGTTACTCATATCTTCATACTTTAAAGATTTCAGCAGCATTTCTTTCTTGTTTCAAACTACTGTGAACACTGCAGAACATTCCAAGCTTCTGTATTTCATATATTGAGTTTCTTTCAGCTGGTTTCATGCACAAAACAGAGGGTGGTCATTATGATGCATTCACACCACACTAAATAGGAGCTAATTAGGCTTTCTTACTTTACTGTTTTCACTGGAAAACTCTTTATAAAAATTGAAGCTTTTCTCAAAACACAATGACATCAACACTGGAATAACTTCCTCAGACTTAAGAACGAATTTCTGACTTGGGGATGCAAGAACTGGAAAGTTTGACCATTTTACATTGGATTTGTGATCTTCTAGTCCATACTTACATTTCGTATCTGCAAAAGGCAGATCAAGGAGCAATTAAAAACTCACAGGCTGCAGCCTGGTCTGAAGAGGAGAGAATGAGCTGCTCTCTTACCAGGTTAGTGATCTAATTACAACAGGGTAGAGTCAGTCCAACCCATCAGAACTGCTCCTCTTGGTTTGAACAATTGCTTGTCTACTAAGAGAAGCATTTTCTGAGGTATTGCTTGTAATCTCAAACTAGTTTTTCCTCAAAATTTATAAAAACACATCCTTATAAGTCCAGTGTTGAATGAAGTAACTGCCTTCTTGAGGCCTGAATGAATTGGCACATGTTTTTGCATGAAATTCAGTGGAAATTCTACTACAGATGTAGCTGGAGTTGTACCAAGCTCCAGCACATCTCTGGAATGCCAGGGACAGCACTGTGGGTCCCAGTGTCATCCTCATGCCTGGAAATCACAGCATTTTGCAAGACCAAAGAGGCATCTTTGATTATTTTGGCGGGCTCATCGACCTTGACGCCAAGGACCAGGTGCGTGGCACGATGTTGCTGTTTAATGCCATGTGCTGGGTGGCACGAGAATCCCAACAAGAGGTTGGAGAGGAGCACGTTCAGATGGCTGAACTGCACAGCTCAGGCACACGTCAGTCAGGGCCCTCACGAGGCTCAAAGGTGGTTTGCTCTGTTAATTGGAGCGCTGGGTTTGCATGTGCACATCAAAAATGTGGGTTTAATTTATCCTGTAGTAGTTACCATAAATAGCCTTATTATAGTTGGTGCTGCAAGTGGGTGGGCAAAACGAGAGTAATCATAAAGGCAAGTCTAAAATGAGTCATTCACTAGGGAAGTCATCAAAGAACAGTTTCTTCCTCCAGCCACTACTGAAGGGGCTGTGGGGAAGGAACATCAGGCTTAATGGCTGCGGGAAGTGCTTTAACACAATTTAGCTTTAAAAATCAGTGAGCCTCAGTGTGTGCAAGGCCCCTCACTATTTTGGTGGTACTGGGCCTGCTTGTAGGTCTATGACTTGCCATTGCACACTTGAGGCAGTTTAAAGATATGTGAAAGAAGCAGCTTTAATAAAAGCCTGAAAATGTAGATTAAAACAGGAATCATTCTATTAATTTGGGTTCCTAGAATGGAAGCTATTTCAGCTACATTAGAAACTTAAAGGAGTGTCTTTGAACTACTAAATTCACCATTTAAAAATCTAGCAGACTTGCTCGGAATTGCATTAATTGGTTTTTATGTGAATGTGTGTAAAAATAGGTGCAGCTGCCTCATCTTTGAAGTAGTGCTGTGTCACACACTTACTCAGGAAGCTTTACAGGAGGTTGCTTGAGGACACCATTTATGTGTAACATCTTTCTGATGTGATAACTTTGTATATTTTATCATCAGCATGGCTCTTACATTCATCAAACAAGTATTTTTTCCCTTTTAATTTAAAGAGTGATGAATAGAGATACGAGAGCAGTTTTTCTTTGCTGCTGTGAGGGAATGGGAATGTACCAGCACTTATGAAATTACCATGTTATGGTTTGTTTATGACATAATTAAGACATCGATCAGGAAGGGTTTATTCCTGCAGTAGCAAAGTTAATGAGGTATTAACCAGCCCTTTACAGCTTGATCAAAGCTATCATTCCACTATTTTGCAAGTCCTCCAAATTCCTACTTTTATAGTAGAGTGTTAGCGTGAAAGAAGACTTTTTAATGTTTTCCTGTAAATTTTAAAAATGCTCTGTTATAATTCCAAATGCGAGAAAGTGATTTCATCCTTGCAATGAATTTCTGGATATAAGGAGTTGCCATTAAATTGTTTTGCATTAACCAGCTTGGTACAACATCTTCCTGGGTAACAGCCAGCTTTGCTGAATAGTAGTTTGCATGAACTGAAGACACTGACAACTCTTGCTGAATGCACCATGCTTCTGATCTTCCAATATAAAGCATAAATAAATAAATACAACTGCTATGAGAGCAGTTTATCCCCAAGCCCTCTCTGAAGCACTGAATTTCCCAGGATCGTTGTCGTGTAGGTGACCAGCAAAGCAGTGAGAAGAACAAGATCTCGATTTTTGAAGAGTGAAATAATCTCACAGTTGTCTAAATATTTGCTCCAGGAAATCTGTTGCAACTTTTTTAAGAGAGTCTTCTGTGACCTTATAACTAGACAGCACAGAGGGGCACAACTGGAGCATCTTCAGACTGTGATAAACAGCTGCTGAATTGCAACAGAAAACTGCAAATTGAGCAGTTACACAGATTTCTTATTATAAAATACGTTTTTATTACTTAAAAACTACTACTCTCTTCAATAAGATGGCATCATTTATATTCCCCTGTGTACAAATAACTGAGATTGTGGAGGCTTTCTAGAAAGACAAAATGCTAGATAGATATATAATACTCCACCAGAGATCCTTATATTGTTTGTTTCTACTTTCAAGACGCAATACATCAGGGTGTTGCTTTCATTGTTACATGGGGTCCATGTAGTTGTGCTTCACTTAGATTTTGGAAAAGGAAATCCCTATTTCCTCTGGCACAGAATACACCTAACACAGGGGGTGTCTTATTTTTTCAGCTGCTTACAAACTGCTGCTGTAATCGAAGAACTATGATCAGAAGTTGCTCTTAGAAGTCCCCTGTATGTTTTCCTTTCCCAGAGCCTGTCACAAATCCATTCTAAAGAGAAGTCCTAACACAGCTTGGACTGTTTCTTTTAAAGTTCTCACATGGAATGATCCAGATACACACCCACTGGGACTTTCAAAATGATTTAGCAAAATAGCAGCTCGCTTTCTTCTACTTACTAAAATTGTATCAGTGTAAACTGATGAGAATTATTTATCTAGGAAGAAGGCAAGGGGTTATTCCATTTCTGAAATTAACCTTCAATCTATTTTGGTTTCAGTACAATCTATCCTTTCTCTACCCCTTGTTACTGAACTAATTTTCAGCATGTCTTCCTGCCTTAAACATTATCTTGAAGGAACGTTGTGGAGGCAAGAGTAATTTCCTTTAGGATTTCTAGGTCTTTGCAATTTTTAAATAAAATACGTTTCAGGACTTTAAAACAAGTCAATCTCCCAACTAGTAACAGGTGGGTGCTGCTCATCTGGATTCCCTGACAGCTGCTTGTTGCTGCTGTGATGAGATCAGTGGAAGTTAAAGAAGCTCTTGGGTGCTCAGATTCCACACAAGGTGCCAACAAAGAGCAAACACAGGTGAGTTGTGGGTAATAGGAACAAGTCCCACTTCTTCTGTGCTGTCCATCAAAGAATTAAACAATCAAAACCTTCTCCTGGAGCAATGACTGGCTCAGAGCCTGTTGCAGTTAACAGTGGTCGGTAGCTTTGGATGGTAATTTCTGCTCCTCGACTGATTGTCTTCGTTCCTCATTTGGTGAGGGTTTTTGAAGATATTTTTGCTTCATTCGTTCTCAGTAGAGTATTATTTTCAGAACAGGGCAGATAATTCAAATGTCATCCTTTGACCTTTTTTAATCATGACCTGTCAATCGTAAAGAAAGGCAATTTGGGTTTGTTCTCTTTTTTTGATTTATCCATTTGTTTCTGGATTAAGAAAAGTGTAAAATCCTGTGTTATTTGAAAGAGGTGACATTGTGTAACAATATTCTTCTTGTCTTCTCAGAGACAGAGGTGAAAATGAGTTTATATAGAACTAATATGAAGTACTCTTTACATAGAGAAAATGGAATAAAATTCCACTGTAATTACTTTCAGACTTTTCTTACTTTTATATTTTACTCATAAGCCTAATTTTCTTACCCATCTGTGTATGGTAATCAGTTGTATTAATTATTCCACATTGAAAGACACTACTTGATAATTAGTTGGTTGTATAATTTGAAGCAAATGCTGTAGTGAATTTTACCTCTCTTTTTATTTGGAAATCATCAGCAAGCAGTTTTCTCAAAAGTGCTATTTACAGAAAATTATTTACCCGGTAGTTATACTTGAGGAAATGAAATTGCTCTCTAATTATGCCTTAAAAACTCATTGTGTGTATGTCATATTTTCTTTTTTAATATATTCTAACTCTGTTGGTTGCAGCTTTTTAGATGGACACATATGGATGCATTAATTTTCAATGCAGTAACTCCTTAATTTTCAACACTTCTTTTCAAGGAAAGGAAAACTTCATGAGTTATCCCTGAGAAGACCTTTAGTTTTGTATAATTATTTGCTTGGAAATACACTTGAGATGCTGCTTTGTCTAGACAAATAAAGGAAATCAAAAGGAACTTACTCCCCTTGGGAGCATGTGCCAGAAAAAAACACACCTTTCAGGTCGACAGCTTTTCCTGCAAGTTCCAAACTTACCACTGCAATCCTATTGGATTTTTTTTTTGGTATACCGGTGATCACTCGTTTATTTCCCACTTTCACAACTATTTCTGGCACGTGAGTGACATTTAATTCTTACACTGTCATCTCCTGTGAGCATCCTGTGCCCAGTTGGAGATACTGTCTGAACACAGGAACACTTTGCTGCTGCATTTTGAACAACTGAATGACAACACGGAGCAGCAGCAGTTGGGTCCTGACAAGGTTTGTCAGGGCTGGTGTTTGTGTTGTGATTTTCTGTTTGTGGTTGTTGAATTTAGGGCTGAAGAAGCTGAGGAAAGCAAATATTTCTCGTGGGTAGTGAGGTTCTGTATTTGTAACCTATTGAGAGATTCTCCCTATCCAAACCTAAGAGCTAAGGAAGCTGAGAAACCTTTCAGGTGCTTATACTTACGGCAGTAATTCCAAAACAAAACACCCATCTCTGTGCTGAAGTCAGTGTGAAAATGTATCTCAGTTTTCTGACAGAATACTGTAAAAGGGATTGCTCTCTCATTGAACTCCTTTGTTAAAATTTCTTTTCATAGTTGTTCCTTACCTATGACTCAAGGCTGAAGTTGTTCATGCCAGCTTGACTTCCCCCCCCGGTCCCAACCCCATCTGTAGCTCAATATTTCTCTCAAGAAAAGTCACCTTGTTTGTATTGAACAGCAGGCAACAGAGCCATCTGCACCAGCAATTCCAAGAAAGAGCCCTGTGATTCATGTTTAACGCAGAGTCTTCCCAAGTGCAGCTGGAATAACCAAATTGACCTTCTGTTATTGAGCGAATTTATATAAAAGACAAAGCAAGGCAACAAATTCACCCTGCATACCGACAGTTGCTAATGCTCGAGTTCTTTCTAATTAGGGCCCCTCATTAAAAACCAAACTACATAGTTTTGTTAGAAAGTACAGGCAAGAGAATAAATCAGGTGCTTCCAAAGTATTTGGAGCACAAGATTTCCTGTTTAAGAGGATTGTGTATAATAAACTATCATCCAAGTCATTGCAAATCCATGGCTTTATTGCTGGCTGAGTAGCAACACTGGATGTTGTGTGGAATGTGTTGCAATAATGCCTATTTGGGAAAGGGGACAGAGGCCCAGGGACAGGAATTCTCCCAGAATAGTGTCTTCAAGAGGCAAATCATATTCTCAGTTGCAATCATTCAAAAGACCTGCATTGAGTGAAATGCTGCAGAATATGACTTAAAGCAGATTATTTACCAATATAAAAAAGTCACAAAACAGGGATTCAAATTGGTGTGATAAAACTGCACATTTTTGGTTTTGTGGCTTTGTGTGTGTTGGGGCGGGGGCGGTTTGTGATTTTACAATCAAGAAGAGCGTCTGAATTAAAACCTTGGGAGTTGTTTGGGTTTCTTCTGTACAAACGCTCAGGTGTCATATTGATCAGTGTTATTTGAAGGATAATTCTCTTGTCAGCACTTAATATCTGTAAAACTTCACTTGGGCTCAGTGTTGCCTCTGGGAGAGAATCACTGCATTAGCACATGAGAGAATTCCATGCAGGTTTGGGGGCACTCATATATGAGTTATCTGTGACACACACGCACACAGATCATGCCCCTTTTAGGTGAAAATACGCAGAGAAAAGCTACTCAGTGAGAGGTTTCACATTGTGTGAATTCAGTTAATTTTTCCTTATAGCACCTCATAATTTTTCAGAACAGGGATCATTAATCATTCCAAAGTGTGTAGAAGTTCGTGTGATAGCTGTAAGACCACCAAACACTGACCCTGAAGGAAATTAATTCCTAAAGGTGAAAAGCAAGTGTTTTCTTAATTAAGCCACCTAAGCTGCCTGGGTTTGCAAATATTTATTAAGGCTATTCAGATGAAGTCAGATTAGCACTCCTAGCTGCAGAGAGTGTTGTTTCATTGGACCATGAGTCCTTGTTTCCAAATCAATATTCCATCTTTTAACACAGTAGCAAATTATATTCCCCATCTGTCTCCTGTGACAGCTCTAATGAATGTAATATCTGGATGGTGATGTACAAACACTTTTGAAGTGCTTCATTTATAAGAACATAGGTAGTAGTTATTTATAATATTCTGTTGAGGTGTTGGTTTTTTTACACTTTTTGAAGTTAATTTTAAATATTTTCAATATGCTGCATGTCACTGAAACATAAGTGAACATGTAGACAACAAAACAATCTTGATACAGGGCACTTTTAGGGTATGTGACCCTGAGATCTAAAGGTTTTCCTAGCCAACATCTCTACTCTCAGACTAACCAGTGTTTTAGTGTGCTTTGAAGAACAAAAGGTGATGAGACTGAACCAGCTCAGAGCGTGACTTGGAGCAGGCCAGGAGTTGTCCTGCCCACAGTGGATCCCAGAACTCACCAGAGTCCTGTTGTGTGCTGGAAGCCCCAGGATTAACCAGCATTGTTCTTTCTGATGTGAGGATTAGGAGACTGAGTAAAGATGTCCCAGTGAACCTGTGAACAGGATGGAAGTTCATAGACCTCAGGATTTGGCCTTTACCACAAGCCCTCCCAAAGAGGGATTGGGTTCCTTTCAGTCCTGAAAGGAATAATAGGTGGCTTGAAGGCTGCATGCCATGGATTTTGCTAAGTCAGAACCTGAATATGGGAAATAAAACCAAGAATCTCATGGTCTGAATCAGATTCTCTTTGACCTTTTGGAAACCAGAGTAAGGCCTGCTGCAACCTGCTGTGAAAAATAGGAGTTTATGCCAGATTTTTTTCTCACCTTTGGAGTTGGTTGAGGCATTAGTGAGGATGGGAAGAGGGCAGAGGAATGGGAAGAGAACCTGGGAACCACAACCCTCCAAACAGTATGTGCTGTAGGGAGCAATGATCCCTTTCTATTCTGATCCCCTTTGTGCTGGTGGAGAGGACTTGGAACACAGGGAACTGGTGTTTATTGCTTACTGACATGACTAATTGAAAGGGAACAGATTCATCAGTTTTAGAGCTTAAGGAAAGTCATGAGAAGATATTTTCATGAGCTGCTGTTCTCACTACTTCATATTTTAAAAGCCTCCACTGCAATAAAAAAGTAATGATTTTTGGCAAAGTATGTTGCAGACCTTTTATGTTCTACACAGGAAAGATTTGGTTGCATCCCCTGCATTTTAATTTCACTTTTATTGAAATATTGCACTTGAGGAAAGAACAATCTCCCATATTTTGAGTTTTGCCACTGATTTTGCTGTGCCCCATGCCCCTTGTAAAGTATTCACAATAATATGTCCTTGTCTCTCTAATATACAAAAAGGTTTTAACAAAAATTGTTATGTCCATGTACATTGCCTCTGCAGTAAACCTTGGATCTTTGTGATTTGAAAGCTCCCATAAATGCTCAGTAACGAATGAATGTTTAAATGTGCTCTTGAACTCCATGTGAAATAGAATGGCATTGGAAAATCTGGAATTACTTCACAGCAATCGCTCCTATTCCGTTTAGGTTTTTGTATCGCTCCTGTGAGACACTGGTTTGGAATTCCTCAGAGTTATTTTCATTTTAACTCAAATGTAAATGAACAGCCACATCAGACCAAATGATGGCGGTATGAATCCCAGCCTGTGGAAAACTCTCACAGCCAGGAATCTTGATGCTTCTCTGTTACAGAGATGGCCTACGGGGCTATTCACAAAAGCTGGTCCAGTGAGACAGGTCTCCTTTGGTTCTTCCTCTGATAATTCAGACAAATAGGCTCTGGGTTTGAATTGTTGTTATCTAGAATAATCTATCTCCATCAGGATCTGGACAAATTATTCTCCCCAGGTAAATGCTAGCCTTTGAAAACAGCCCCCCTCTTCCTACTCCTTGTCCTCAGCAGCACAGTTTTCCTGAAATGGTACCTTCTTTGGGTGTTTTTTTGTTTTGGTTTGCAGGTTTTTTTGTTTGTTGGTTGGTTTTTTTGTGTTTCTTTTCAAATGCCTGATTTTAATTCGTGAAAGAGAAATCATTGCTTGTAAACAGATCTCTGCTTTTATCAGGGCAAACAAGCTGCTCT
This sequence comes from Cephalopterus ornatus, assembly GCA_013396775.1. NCBI lineage: Eukaryota > Metazoa > Chordata > Aves > Passeriformes > Cotingidae > Cephalopterus > Cephalopterus ornatus. The sequence goes on from VZRE01014873.1 coordinate 1,251,595, forward strand.
TTAAGGAGTATCTGTTTAGTGAAATAAACGGTGCTTGGTGTTCACAGAACAGTAGGAAGTTGTTGTTCTGTTATCAAAGTTGTCTCTTTATTCAGTACGAAAAATAATGACACTTGTGTGGTGCTTTATAACAGATGCTCTTACACAACCAGTTTTGAAGAAAAGGGAGACCAGTCTTCAGAAATAGGCCTTATATTAGTAAGTACACTGCTAATTGCTGCAATCAGACAAAAATTGAAGTGGCACCTATCTATGTATTTATATGTTCTTTTTGGGTTTTTTAATGACTGTGCCACAACCCTAAAAATGTCTGTAGCTTTTAAAAAAAAAAAGGTGTTTCTCTAGAATTGTGTGCCTGCCTCTGTTCAGCTTTGTTCCATGCTCAACATTTGTAAATTCTGGTTTTTCTTTATTCCTCCCTAATCTAGAAATCGCCAGCTATGAAAAGCCTCTTAATTCCTGTTTGTAATATGTTCTGCTGTAACTTGAATTAAACGCAGTGCAGCTGGGAGTAGTCATGGCTAAACAGTACATGGCATAAATTATCTCTATCTGGAGTGTCTGACTAGATAGCATAATCAACAGGAGGCTGACAAAACATCACAGTTGTGCTGCTGTTGCTGACATCTTCATTATTTCTGTGATGTTCAGCTGGGTAATTTGTTTCTGATGAACAAATTATCTTATAGGAGGATGAAGATATTGGGGAACGAGTATCTTCAGATATGTCCAGTGGTCTTATGTACTTTTACATGCTTTCTGAAGATGGACACGTTTGCACAAATTTAGGGGGTTTTCCTCATTTGGAGAACAGTTACAGGAACCATCAGCAAAGAGTGTTCTCTGTGTTGGTTCTGAAGAAGGGCAGCATTCCCATCAAGCAAGGCTGGTGCACACCTCTTGGTAGGTGTGTGGATCCCTAAGGGAACAGCAGCTGCTCTTTGATTCCTTGGTTCAAACAGGAAGGTGGTGGACTTCTTATACCAGGGTATTTCTATCTACCTGAACAAACACTCCACACGATCCCAAATGACTAAGTAGTGTTTTGCAGCTCAGACACTCCAGGTCTGATTCTGTTCCACCGCAGCCAGGAATTATTATACTCAGGAATTTTCCAATTAAAAAGACTAAGGGGTGGGAGAGGGAAAGACACTGTGACTGTATAAAACCCATGCCATCTTTAAAGAATTCAGAGCAAACAGCCCTGGTTTTCTGCTAGTTCACCTAAAACCAGACTCAGAGATACGAGCAGCTCCCAGGCACCGCTGCCCTACAGGCTGCCCCAAAGCTGCGGAACTCCCGGCCTCCACATCCCTTCCTGTGGAAGTGGGAGCCTGCAAGCCCCAAGGTGCTGGTGCATCTGCCATCCTCAGCCCTGCAGCAGAGCCCTGGGTGTGCTGAAATCCAGGTTGTGCTGAGAGGAGCACAGATTGGGAGCCCTGGATACAGCAGGGAGCCTGGAGGAGCCGGGGCTGCCAAGCTCAGTTCCATTTAGTCACTTACATCACAGGCGTCTCAAATATTTCAAAACACTCGGGAAAATTATTTCATTGGGAAATTTTCTAAACTTAGTCCAAACACAATTTTTTTTCTTCACTCACAATTTCAGAATTTCTGGAGTTTGATCACGTCTGTGACTGATGAACTGGGAAATATTTGTCTTTTTTTACAAGCATACTGAATACTTCTGTGTCTTTGTGGATAATAGGTTATTTGCTGTGGATTTGGATCAAGAACACTGGCTAAAGGAACTAGTGAAACAGTAAGACTCAGATCAATGTCCTTGAGGAAACACAAGAAACCAGGGAATAGGACAGAGAATTAACAAATTGGCAAGAGGGTATGTGTGAAAGATGATAGGTAAACAAGGAGCCAGAGAGGCAGGAATTGCCAAAACCAGAGTTGGAATTTACTACAGTACCTTATATGTATAAATGCTTCCAAGAAATAATGAGTGGGGGGGCAAAGGCAGATATACTTTTATAGGCTTTTGGGGGGTTTGTTTTTATTTTACCTTTCCCACCAAATACTTTTGATCGTATGAAAAAATACCCCATTATTTTTTTTCAAGAAACAGAGCCACTTTAACCACCTTTCTAGTCATGGATTTTCAAAATGAGAGATCATACAAATGCCAGAGTTATCCTGACCATGCTGCTTTGGGAGAGGGCCTGGAGATCCCATTCCCAGGTATCCAACCTGCCTGGCTCCATTGCCTGATGCCAGATCTGACAACTGAGCAATATTTGTTCTTTGAGGGGGATTGTGAACAGCCTAAAACACAGCTTTGTCTCTTGTGATGATGACAGCTTTGTTATGGACTGACCTGGAAGAAAAGTCCGGCTCCATGTGAGATTCTTTGCTCCAAACTTCCCACCCAGTTTCCAGACTATCGGTCCACCAAATGCTTTTCCCCAAACTCAGTCTAGGCGATCTAAAACGTGGGAATGTTTCTGGGGATGGGGGACGCGGGATTCCATCTCCAAGGAAGAGTTGGACATCGCGTGCTGGGGACAAGGCGGTCCCTGTGTGGCCGCCGCTCCAGGGACCACTCCAGGATTTTGGAGAACTGGGCGAACGCTGCCACCTATCGATGGAGGACGCGAAAACCCGGGGCACGGAGCAGCGCCGAGAGCTCCTCACCCCTCGCCTCCCTCATCCCAGAAACGTCCCAGTGAAGAACAGAATTTCCTCTACGGAGCTAATGGCCAATACAACAACAAAAATATCCGTGGTGTACAAAGCTGAGATCAACGGAGGGTGAACGTTTCGGTGACAGCGTCGGTGAATCAGCCAACTTGGGTGGCCTCTCTGAACGAAATGTCCCATTAAACACATCTTCACAAAGTTGTGGAGCTTTAGCAGTGGTAACAATAACAACAGCTTGTGGAATCAGCTCACGGTGCGCACTGCAGGTAGTGAAATTCTAGAGTCATCAGTCATGGAACGAAAATCTTGATAAGTCACCAGTGTAAGTACAGCCAGCAAAATACTGCTTGACTAATACGTGTGGAATATCAGCAAGTGCAGTAATAAATGGCTCCAAGTCACCTCATGGAAGCATCAAAGGCTTGAGAACAAACAAATTTCGGTACAAGATCAGCCTAACAGATCTGCTTCCCTGTGTTTATCATAAACCCAGGTGTTTGTTTTCTGTAGGTCTTTTAGTCTTCTCCATTTCCCCAACTAGATGTAAGTGCCTCTTGCACCTACTTATACGCATTCATTAATAATTTTTAATAATCAATGTCATGGGGTTTATGATTTGGTAAGTTTATTATTACTTCTCTTACCTTGCTGAGTGTTGTTTTGTGTCTTCTGGCTTTTGAACAGCTTATTAAGGAATTTATATTTATAGGTCAGGAAGATCATAAATTTGGGGGGTTTGTATATTAAAAAGCCCCTAGTTGTCTTCCACAGAACTAGCTTGGGCAAGAAAACATCTTGACTTTTGCTATTGTACCAAATATTGTTTGGGTAGCAATAGAGAAGTACTAAGCATTATAAAAATTGAAATGGCAACTGTAAAAGGGCTACTTTCCACCAAGCTGAAGGGGGAAAGCAAAGGAGAGAAGGAGGAGTATTGACCCACAATGAGAAACTTCTAGAAAATGTTCAAGAATAGACTAGTTTCAGCAAACTCACTTTAGCTTTATCCCTGAAAGCAGCTGGAAATTGAGAATTCCTTCCCAAGTGAGCTCCATAGGTGGGGTCCATACAGACCAAAAAAAACCTTAACCGGGGATTTGGACTCAGAAGAATCATCCCTATTTAGCACAGCACTTAAAATGGATTTTTTAGGCTTACATTTAATTTGAACTGATTCAAACCTCTCAGATTTTCAGCATGCTTTTCCAGATAGTATCTCAGTGTTAGAGAGGTATTTGGTGGTTTTTAAAAGATTTCCAATTTCCTCCTGTTGGCAAGGAGCAGGGACCTCAGTCAGCTGTCCTGCTGCCTTCTGACTGATGATCCTTAGGAGAGGCAGAACAAAAGAGAGAATCCTGTACACTGTGATTTTCACAGGACAGGAGAAGGAATGTTGTTCGCAGTGTGTTGTCACAGCACTTTGCAATTCTCTGCTGCAGCAAAACATGCAAGTAATTGCATTTGATATTCTTGTTATGTCCTTGAGATACATATATGAGCATGTTAACATACACACACGTATATGGATGCATATGTGCACATAGAAAAACCCTCACAGAATGGTTTGGTTCATATCCAGATTGATTTCAAAATACAGACTAAGTTCAAGTTCCACTATATATAAATATCAGGCCTGGGACTACGTTTTAGGTTCAGCTACTTGGGCAAAAGGATGCTATTTGGTAGGAGGCACAGCATCTTTAACTGAGTCCTGCAAGGAGGGAGAATCAGGCTGATTGACCAGATTTTGGGAGGTTTCCAACATTTTCCAAACAATCAAGCATTGTGTCTGAATAAAATCAGGGAAATTTTTTCAGCAGATTGTAACTCTAGCTCTGGTATCCCCTTAAAAACAACAAAAAATACCTTTTCTGTAGATATTATTGATCACTGGCTATGACAGACCCAGGAATTAGAGTGTTTTAATTCTTTTCTGTTGCCAGATGTTACACAGGAGCGTTCTGGTTACACGAATTTAACCCAGTGGACTGTCCAGAAGGATAACGATTTTCTAGATTGTTGTTTCTCTTTGATTATCACCCACACTATTTTTAGAATTCTGAATATAGCTATTCCATATTTGACTTTGTAACATTTTTGTGGGTTTCCGTGGGATCCTGCATTTGCATTTTTTGCCCTGTAATAAAAAAAATAATAAATTAGATTTTGAAATATCACCGTTCTACTATTTTGGAAGCTTGCTAAATCAGACGTTACAGGATCTGTTTCAGTAGAGTTTGTTTTTCTTATTCATTTAATAATCTTTTTTTTTAAGCATAACCTGCTCAGGCTGGGAGCTTTCCAATGATCCTGCAGATGTCCCACAGCTATGGCTATGGTTGCTGCTTTTGTTGCTATGATTGCAGACAGCTGTAGTGGCAGCGTGCTACAAGAAAGAAGAAACAATACATCACATGCAACAAGCATTACTGCACTGTGATTTTTTCCCCCCTCTTTTAATTGTTTTAACACAAAAACAACGGCTTGAAGATGGCTGCATTAATGTCTTTTTGCTCACATTTCATGGCAAATCGATTACAATCGCAGTTTGGTTTACTCTGGCAGTAATTCCTTTTTCTCCTTGCTGTGCTGCTGATCAGTTTTGAAGGCTACAACAAGCTAAAAGCACACGGGACTCATGGCATCTTTGACATGGAAACAAGAGCTTCCCATATTAGTCACTCCTGTAGCTGCACAGGTAACTCCTGTACGGCTAAGGCACCAAACATTTTACCTGTGACACAACACTATTTGCCTTCAATACTGTTTTGCTCTGAGATTTTATCAGCAATCTTGGACTTGTGTAATTACTAGTAATAAGCTTTTCCATATCTGATCATTCATGCAGTATAAGGAAGAGGTTTACTCATTCTGCCCAGAGGCTGAGCCAGCAAGAGACAGCAAAGCTAATGTGATTCATTGAAGGAAGACAGTGGACAATTACCAGCAACTTGTTCATGTTTTTGCCTTGGATAGCCTAAGCTGGTAAGTCAAATTTAACTCTTTAATCTATTTATTCTTAATTATTAGTTTCAAGTATAAGATGGTTTCATAAGCGTACCGTGTGGAGTGGTTTCTCAGCTGTTGTGTTTTCCTAAATTCTGAAGTTAATGCTTTTACAGTTATTCTGTGCCCTACCAGTGCACCTGTCTATACAGTTTTGCATATATGTGCCACAGACAAGAGAGTGAGGTGTAATTTAGGTTTGTGTTTTAATTCTCTCTCTGTAATATTTTTTTTAAAGGACATGAACATTAGGTCAGTATTTGGCAATTAAAAGAAAAAAAAAGCTTTTATAAGGGCAAATATTTCATATTGATTTGTATTTGAATTTGAATTTTAAAGCACCCTGATTTGGGGGAATAAAATGATTACTTTAGTGCTTAGAAGGGCAAGCAGAAATTCGATCACTGAGAAGAAGCTGCAGGATATGCAGCATGAGCTGTGTGTTGGGAGCCCTCGGTCCCTGGTCTGGTACAGGCAGGGTGACAGTCACACAGCTGACACCGCTTTGGTGGGTATTTCCAGGGTTGTGCAGTAACTGCTTCCCCAGAGAACTGCCATAAGGCTTTTGTGGGTTTTAACCCTTGGAAATGCAAACTGCTGTTAATTATGCACAGTTACAAGGGGAGCTGCTGTTGTCATTCTGTCTAGTTCTGCCTTTTACTGAGAAACCTTGGGCTGTTGCTGCTCGTTGCAGTTCTCCACTTGCTGTGGGAATGCAAGCTGGATCACACATCTCCAAACCATAAGGAGATGTCCTTATTTCATCCTGACCTGTGTCAGCTTTGTGCAGAGGCTTCCATAGGTGAAAAATCAAATGGATCAGTTCTGGACATCTCCTGTTTCTAAATTAGTCTTTGATGTGCTGTAACAATTCTCATTGCGATAATGATTTATCCTGAGGCTAAGTGCATTTCAGCTGGGGGATTTGTTATTTCAATCAAGACATTGCACATTTCAGGACTTCACCTGGTTGTTGAGGCAAGGATTTGCTTGCAAAAAAATCCAAAATTAGTAACTTTAAATGGAGCCCAAAACTGCTCTCCTGAAACAGTTTACGTCTGTAAAAACAAAATGACAACATCCAAAAACCCCCCTGTGCGTACCATCATAGAATCATGTGAATCAAGCTGTTTGTTTTCCTTATTTCTTTTTATGTTTTTACCCATGCTTTTGCCCTGTCTCATTCACACTGCTCTCCTGGGAGTAGTTTCTACAGCATAATAAGATCACACTTGCAGAAAGTTTTCCAGAATATGCAACTTAGCTTTCTTTTTTCATTTCATACCTTGTATGTGACTAGAAAACAAGTATGATAATCTGCGGTAGCATTTTGCATCTTACTTCTTCAGTACAGTGATGAAAAAATGCAGTTCATTTGCATTATGTTATTCCAGCTTTTGCTTTATTGTTCTGTGTTCATTCCCTGCACTAGTCCAGGCTGTTGATGGTGAGTATACAGGAAACATTTCTGTGCTTCAAGTCATTTGTGATGCCCCAATTCTGTGTGGATAGCAAAGATGCCACCTGTTTTATTGGTGAATAGCGGCAATTTTTAAGGTGCAGACTCACCTGCTCTAGACTTAATAGAAACTTTGATGAGGTTATAAGTGATTCCATTCTCTTCTTACATCTGTGTCAGTCTTGGGGGTCTGCTCTGGCCATTTACTGACAAAGCTTCCATGTGGAACAGGGACAGTCTTGAGGGTGTTTAGGTTTGCACGGTAAATGCAAACTGTTCTCTCTCTCCTGAGTTTACTGCTGACTGTGTGCTATTTGGTATTCAATGACTGTACTCTTGAAATCCAATGATTTTGGGAAATTGAAACTTCCTTTGCAAACATGCCTATGGCAATTATTGGCCTATTTTTATCCACAATTTGGGACTGTGTCTCGACCCATACTTCACTGATGGTAGGGAGAAATTCTTGAAAACAGATGTAAGAGGAGAAATTTATGTGGGATAATCTGTAGCACTATATAAAAATAGAAACTGGAAGTGTTAACTCTAAGTAACCGAGAATTACAGTATTATTAAATTTGGTGAATTGCTTAGTTTCTTTAAAATATTAATAACATAGAAAAGTAGAAGGTGGGTAATCATTTTATTCCATAAGCTCAAAGAAAATCAGTCCAAAATATTTGCAGTACTGAGTCCCAGAAAGCTCATTTCTTATCATATCCACACTTGCACATTAGTTTCAGGGATACAGCTCACATAATTCCCTTCTGATTGCATACACTGTTGTTCTAATTTAACAAAGTCTTCTCATCACATATGACAATTGTGTTGACTCTGTCTCTCCTCATTCAGAGACTTGGTCTCCCTTCAATACCCCGTGCGTGTGGAGAATATGTGAAATTACTCAGAATCAGATACTTTTGTGCTCAGGGTGTCTGCTCCCCACAGTGTACAAGTGAGAAAGAAAGATGTAGACAGGAAAGAAGGAAATGTGAAGAAATGGTGCATTTTTGTCACCTTTTCACTTTGAGATCCCTGGGGATAGTTTCCTGTGCCTGAAGTTGGGTCAAATCTGATTCTTAGTTTCCCTTCAGAAAGGCAAAATTATTTCCACATAAAGTACTTCCAGAGTTAAATATTAATTCAATTTTTCCTGATATGGAAAAATTACTGTAATCCTAGAGCATAGAAAGTATTGTTTAATTATGAGATAATATGGAAATCTCATTAGGGTAGGCAGTCAGAGGCAGCAGTTCCTCTTGGAAGAGTTTGTGGTCTGAATGGACAGGGCAAACACAGAGCAGGATAAAGTGATATAATATACAAACAAAACCAGTGCCTGTCCACTAACTGAGGAAGAAACCACTCAGTGTGAAACTTTAAACAGCAATATTTAATTTGGGTGTCATTTTTTCTGACACCTGCACACCAGAACTCGCTCTGTCAAAAGGCTGTTTCCCTCATTCATTGAAACCCCTTCTTCCACAAATTAGCAAATAATTTTGAAGTGGTCTGTTTTATTTTTGCCCTCCTCAATTCCCCCTCCCCATACATATTCCATGAGCAGCAATTTCCCATTGAAAAAGCCCAAAAACGTGGGTTCTGAGCGTTCACAGACTGTGGGTGAGATTTCAGCCACGGCAGTCTTGCCTTTCACCGCTACAGTCCCCATCAGTGGTGTAGCAAAGCCTTGTTAAACAGCTGCTGCTTTTCTTCTAGAAACTTCCAGCTGAAAATGACGCAGCAAATGCACAACCTGAGTCTCCTCCAGACCAAGAAGCACAGCATGCCCTCCTCTCCCAACGCTGCCAAGCGGCTCTACCGGAACCTGTCGGAGAAGCTGAAGGGCAGCCACACGTCCTTCGACGAGGCCTATTTCCGAGCTCGCTCCGACCGCCTCAGCCTCCGTAAGACCTCCATGGTAATTACTTGATCTCTATCAACCTGCCAATTTACTGTCCTATTAATCTTCTCGCTCAGTTTGCTTTTAATCTGCGCAGTTTTCATCATCTCGCTTCTGTTCCCTGCCCAGCGCTGTGTGTTCTTCACAGCCTTACCCTTTGTAAGACTTTGTGAGTCATTTGTAAGGCTTTCATTTGAAAATAAAAGTCTGCCCTTCTTGAAGGCTAAAGACAGGCTGCCTTATGCAAGTGATGATGGTTTATTTTAGGACTAAGGTTTTAACTTGGCATTAATGTGGCAAAATATGAATTAAATCTATACATGCAAGTGTTTCTCCTACAAGAAATGAATAAAAAGTATTTGAGAAAACTGAAGATGGCTTAAATAGAAGTTCCCATTTATCCAAACAACAGAGCAAGTGGAACTTGCAGGCATGACAGATAAATGAAAGGTTGTTCAGAGGCTGTAGTGATGGTCACCAGGTAAGACCGTGGAAGAAGGAGATCACACATGGAGCAGTCTGGCCCGAGTACCCCAACCAAATCACAGCCAAGCACTCCGCTGCCAGCACTGCAAAGCACATAAACATCTGCTGGACAAGTGCTCCTGTTTCTGCCAGTGCTGGTGAAGTCACACAACCCCCAGTGCACAAATCTTGAAGAATGGCCGGTGCCCCTGAACTAACACCACAATGTAAGTTCAGTGCACAGCAGAACTTTTTGCTGGAGGAAGAGAAACCTGCTGTTGATATTGCCAAAACAAAATAAATCCACTTTTTCCATAAGTAGGAAGAACACCCTTCCACTTCTCCTCTGAATTATTTTGAAGGAGAGAGCTCCTCTCCATTTCTGAAGAGCAGTGACTAATGGCAGTGTCTGTGAATGCACCAGCAGATGCCTCTTGGAACCTCTTCTGTGCTACACTAGAGCAGATGCTTAGCACAATGCAGGAGTAAACTCTGAGTGTGGCTGGGCCAGATAACCAAAATATTACATTTTGTCAGAAGGAAAAAGCCCATTCTAGGCTCCTTTTACACTCACAAATCTTTGTTATGTATGAGACATATTGTATGAATCAATGCAAGAATTGAAAATGATTTTAAATTAAGTGGCAGATGCTATCCCCTAGGATCCTGCCTTCCTTGAAGTCAGAGGACCCATGGAGACTGTTGCCTCCCTCCTGTGAAGAAAGACCATGACCTGAAGGAAGCAGGGGATCATCCTCAGCTGTGCCAGAGCCAACGGATTCTTGTTTTACAGGAGAAGCCCAAAAGTCAAACAGGGCTTGAGAGCTGGAAAGCAGCCTTTGCATGGGAGCCAACAGCTGTGCTTTTGAGGCTGTGGGTTTCCAGATGCTTTTCAGTTTGTAGGGATGATTTGAATTGGGGTCTCAAAGTAGGAACTGTGGGAAAAGATTCTTTAGATGAATTTTTTTAGCCACTATCTTTTCTTGCCTTTTTTTTTTTTTTCTAATTGCAAGCTTAAGTGTGACTAAGTGAGTGAAACAGGAGGATAAAGTAGTGCTGGGGACCGTGCCAGAGCAGACTGACATGCAGACTGAATGAATGCCAGTCTGTCAGCATATCTTCTGACCAGCGTTTCTCCAAATACACACTTCAAATTACATATTCCTTCAAATATGGGATCTTCTGTCATGCTTAACTAATGAGAAGAGAAATTGCCAGTGAGCCCAGCCAGAAGATTGAGGAGCAGGGCACTGCTGCTGAGGGCTGAGTCCTCTGCTAACCACACCAACTACTTACAGTCTCACTTCTGTCCCTCCTCGCTCCAGATCTGTCAGGTGCTGGGAGTGCCTGTTCAACCAGTCATCCTAGCTGTGAGACTCCATTTCACCTTGTGATGTGGGTGGTGTTTAACGGGATACAGACTCACTTGTGCTCTCTTTGTTTCCCCAGCCCACCCCACTGTCATGGGGGTGTCACAGCTTTTGTCACTGCTGGCCTACAGCGAGCAGAGGTACCTGGAGGTCCTGCCAGTCTGGGGGCTGAGCTGGTGTCCACAACACTCAGGGAACACATTCCCACTGAACTCAAGAGGGCTTGGATCCCATTCGATCCATCCTGCTTGTTGTTTTCCGAGTTTTCCCTAGAAATAAGTAGCAAGGGGTGCAAATATTCCAGGTCAAGTTGCTGACTGATGTATTTTCTAATCAGTGAGTTTCTGTGCCACAGAGCGAAGTCGATGAGTAAAATCATGTCTCCAGACAAGTGAACAACATTTGTTAGGATTTGTTTTCTTTCAGCTTTGGCTAGTGAAGAGTTTTCTTTCCACTCTCTCTTGCTGTGCAACACTTTCCATCCAGTAAATTGTTGTCTTGCTGCAGACATAGCAATGTCCCAAAATAGCTTTATTCTTGAACTCATGTTTATCAAAACAAGTCTTTGCAGAAACTACTTTACCACTTTTTCCAACTCCAGTAGCACATAGTGGACTTTTTCAGTCAAACCTAGAGCAAATAGCTTGAAAGGGGCACTTCATTTTAATTAAGCTACATAAGATTGCATTTCTAAACACTCTGGCACTGAATCACTTACTGGAACATGGTTATTACTTACTGCAAAGCAATACTGTAGTCCTTTTCAGTATATACATTTGTGCATCAGAGTAACACCTAAATAAATTAATCACATAGCACAGCTGTCCAGCTAATGATTAGAGGCTGCAGGACCGAGTCAAGGAAAAAGAGATGTAAAAACTGCTCCTAAATTTCTCCCAATCACTTGTAAATATGATTCAGTTTCTCTTTGAATTCAGTGGTTTTGTCCTTTCAGAGCAGAAGAAAGTTATCTAGTGAAGGTAAATGAAGGCAGAAATCAGAAGGCTTTTGTTGTTTTTTGTGACAATATCAGCTGGACTAGAATTGAGCACTTGGGTCTGAAGATATTGCCCCTTACCCCTGTTTGGATTTCTTATCCTTGGGCTGCAGAAGTCTGAACACTGGAGAGCCTTTTACATGGAATATGATCAGCTTTTTGCAGAAAACTATATAATCTTCAAATACATTTCTGTTTTCTGTGTGAAAGGAAATAGTTGGGGAAAAGTTGGTCAGGTGTGCAGAATTTTTTTCTGGACTTAGTGGATGCAAACTTCTGACTGGGGCAGTTCCCTGGCAGGGCTGAAGATGTAGGAGATATTTTGCTGCCTCTCCAGGATGTTTGTGACTGAAAAAGATGCTGCATGGTTAGATGTGCACTGCTCTGTGCGTGCCCAGCTAGGAAGGCCATCTCACAATTCCCATGTTTCTACACTCTTGGGAGTCACGAGACTTGCCAACATATCTCAGCCTATTGCTTATGTCTGAATTGTTCATTTGGAAAACCTGATATTTGCAATTTGGTCTCATAATTGTTTGAACTGGATGAAGTAGCTCATGATATTCATGCTCTGTTTCTCATTTAAATCAGTGCAGCTTTTTCAATCAGATTTCTAATGAAATGAAGAAACAGAAATTTGCTCTTATTTTTTTCTCTTTTGGTGAAACAGTCTTGCCAACGCATTAGTTGGCAAGAGTGTTTATGACAAATTAACTTAAACATGTGCTTAGATTCTGTTCAGCAACTTACTCAGGGCCAAAATTTCACAAATACTTCAGGTGTTTCACTTGGCAAGCAAAAATCCAAAGATGCATTTTTGAAGGCATCTAGGCAGGTCTAAATCTTGATAACTGAATCAAAAAAAAACACCCCACCCCAATTTAAATCAAATTTTTAAAAATAATTCTACAATAATCAGTAAGATAGGTAATATCTGTTGTTAAAGTCGGTATATATATATATTTGAAAAGGACCAAATGCCTTTGCAAGCCATAATTTGGGTTAATTTCAGCTGTAGTACTAAAAAGTTAACCATCTTTCATTTTTTTATTATGTAGCAGGGATTTTTTTAATATATAATGCAAGAAACTCCTGAGATGTAGCACAAGATTTCCCGAGTTTCACACAAAGTTGGAATTAAAGCCAATTGAGCACTTAGGGTAGCACTCCACAAATGTCAACTCATTTAACTTTTGTGCACATATGTAAAGCCAATTAAAAGAGGATTACTATTCTGATTTTCTTTTAAAAAAAAAGGGAAAACCATGTGTGTACCCAGTGCCACAGAAAGGAAAATGTGAACAGAGAAGTAACTATGTTCCTGTCACTCAGTGACAGCTTTACCTTTTTGTTCTGCTCTCAGACTGTTTCCAAAAATGAACTTAACTAAAAGAAATGCAGGCTAATGTAGTAATTCAGTTTCCTTCAACAAATTCCCTTTGTAATAAGCTCTTGATTAATTTACTGCTAAATAAGTAGATTTTCCTAGCTGGGATCAGTTACAGGAGTAATATGATTTTGCTTGTTTTCTGATTGGATCAAAATGCAGATGATTCTGAAGCCAAATTATCCTGTATTTCCATAAACAACAGTAGAGAAGAACTTCCAATATCAGTAGTAGGAGCTGATGATAAATAGCAAGTATCAGAATCATACCATTAATTAAAATATTTTCAAATTATAATTACTTAAAATTCTTTTAATCTCTAGCCAGATCACTTCATGTTTCAGAGTAGGGGCAAAACACCAGAATAAGAGGCAGGTCTCTGATATCAAGATTATAAGGTGTTATGTAAGCAAGACATCAGATGTGTGGAGCTACTGGAAGGAAAAGAAATGTTGCTGCATTGCAGTAAAAATTTTTTAAGTTTCACCTTATAATAAGAGAGATATGTGCTGTCTTCTTTGCTAACATTTTCTGGACATGTGCTCTTACTAATGACACTCTATGTCCTTAAAGACAATTTTTTTTCTTGAACACAGGGGTAGATAAAGAATGACAAATCGAGCTGCTCACCATTCAACTCTCCCTTTTTCTGAGATTTTTATCTAACACTGAAGTGTGGTCTAAATATTTGATAATAAAAGTAAATCAGAATCTTGCAATCCAGAGAAGAATCTAAACCCAAGAGTTTAACAGAGCCCCACGATTAGCACTGATGTTTAGGCAGTATCTTTTTATTCTGCATGGAAATCTGTGGAAAAAATATTTCTCCAGCATGATCTGTCTTGTACTCAGTGTCTGAAAGGGAGATTCCCACGTCAGCACTGCTGTCCCAGAATTGCTTTATTGCTGCATAGTTCCTGTCATCCTTAGACAGCCATCTAACATGGGAATCTCATTTCTCTACACTGGCAATTTTGGGTAAAGGTCATCTAATGTACATCTGTCCTCCTGTTCTGCTCATCCCCAACATCCAGCACGGGTGGGGTCCATATTAAAACTTTTACATAACATGACCTTTGCAATTTCTTAGTGTGGCACCAACACTTCACGTGTCAAACAGTTGACAGGAGATCTCTGTCAGGCCTGGGAACTTCCGAAGACACTTCTAACTTTGAACACAACTGAAAAAAAACACTCTAGAACTACCAAATTCCAAGGTGTAGCTGTGGACTCTAGTTTCCAGAACTGCTTGCAAACCATTAGCCCATGAATTTTAGGAGGCAGAAGATGTTCCAGCAGGTCAGTGCTCTTTCAGAAAGTGTTATTTCACTGAGAGCAAAACTCAGGCAGGGATCTGCCAAACAAAACTACATCAAGTTAAAAAAGAAAACGAAGTTTTGATGTGGCCGAAATGTTAATTTCTAATCACACTAGAGGATGCTTTCAATTTAATATTTATTTCATAGAATAAAGAATACATTCTGTGATAAGGATTTTCTTTGGGGTCCCTCCATGTGGTTTCAGGGAACAGGGAGCTGGTTTACATCATGTATCTGGATCAGTTGCTCTCTGATCCTTGCACTTCTTTAGCTCTGCCCACGAGCACAACATGTAGGTCTCAGCTCCTCTGCATGCTGAGCCCTCCTTGCCTGGCCGGGCCTCTTGCTCCTACTAATTCATTCCAAAGAGGGGAAAAAACCCTATTGGGTGATTATGGCAGTGGGACACTGGGAGAGAATTTAAAGAATCTTGGCAAATAACATGTCATTACTGTAGCTCCAGAAGGATGTTCTCATAACAGAAACCTGCAGGCCATGCTCCTCTCCTGCACCTGCTTCTCCCCAGCTCAATTAAGGAACAATAGGTGCCTTTGTGTTATACTATTCTTTAATCTACTTGATGTTGCTGAGGAAAAGGTTCAGTGGTTCTCCCTGCTCGAGGGGCAGTCAATTTTTTCAGTCTCGTTTCTACATCCTTTTTATGTATTTCAAAACTTCTTCTAGTTACAACTTAAACACAATCATATGAACGCCTATAAATGACTGAAGTGGTAAAATGGTCGATACCTATTGCTGGCTCACACTGGAACTGGGAAGGTTTTCCTCCAGAACAGCTTGTTTGATTTGGATTTTGATCACCTCAGCTTGTAGATTTTTACTTTAAATTTTGAGTTTGGAAACTCAGTAGTACAAGACTCTGACAAAATCACAGTGTAGCGTCCAGTTTCACACTGAAAACATAAAATGTTGCTCATATAATTTGAGAACAGGACAGATGTCTAAGGAAGCATGAGTTTGTTTCATATGGGTTTGAATCTCACTTGAATCTTCCCACTGACCCAAAGGAAGTTCAAGCAGACCAAGCCCAATTCTGCTGCAAACAATCGCCATTTTTCTAGCTGAACCCAAGCTGGGGCTGGAGGATCAATATTTTACAGCAATCTCACAAAACACAAATCTTCTCCATTTATTTTTAAAGCACCAACAGTTGAAAAGTTTTACTGAGTTTCTCTTCTCGTTGATACACAGAATTTCCAGTGCAATGAAGCAATGTTTGAGGCCGTGGAACAGCAGGATCTGGATGCTGTTCAGATTCTTCTTTATCAATACACACTGGAGGAACTGGACCTGAACACACCAAACAGTGAGGGACTAACTCCTCTGGATATTGCCATTTTGACGAATAATGTCCCTATTGCTAAGACCCTTCTGCATGTTGGGGCAAAGGAAAGCCCACACTGTAAGTAAAGAGCACAAATCGACTTAGATAATTGACTGTAAGAGATCAAGTTTGCTGTGGTTTGGGGAAATTAATTACATGACACACCAAAATTGCCGGGTTTTATGATAAGGATGATTATACCAGCACAGCACCACAGTGCTGGGGGATGTTTGCAGCAATATCTGCTTGTTGAGTGCATGCTCAGGAGATAATTTTGTTCTCTATCTCAGATACACCAAGTGATGAACCAGGCTGAGCTTCTAATGAGATTAACACTGGGCACCTGAGCTAATACCAATACTGAGAAAAAAAAATCTTTAAAAATATGGAAACAGGGACTGAGATCCAAAGATCATGGCCTGAAATGAAGAGTTTGTTATCAAAAATGAAAGGATGATGGGTTGTCTAGACTTTGGTTTATTTTGATTATCCTTTTGATTTTGGCTATGCTGCCTTCAGGAGCCCGGTTGTGTTGAAATGTATCATTTCCATTACCCAAAGATTCCTCACTCCTGATCTTCAAATGGCCTAAAATCCCACTTAAATGAGAATCTCAAAGTTCTACCGAACCAGAGAAAACCCAAACACTAAGCAAACCTCCTCACTTCACTGGAACACCAATATTGCTTATAACTACATATTGTAGTTATAAAACTTCTTTGTATTCCTTCGTGGGCCCTTTTATGCACAATCTGCGGGTTGGAGGGTGACTTACCAACCCAATTAATCAACCCTATACCATGACACAAACTCTGACGCCTTACTTGGGTCTAAAAATACCCCGATGTATGAGAATTTGTTTTAAACTGTCAATGCCTATATTTAGGACATTCCCAGCAAGGCTATAATGAGACTGTGTTTGAGGGGTTCGGCCGCTACAGACTCTGCCATTAATTTGAAGTTAGTTAAATTAACAACATTTAGTGCTGGCATGTCAATCTCAGTGCTCCAGGAAATTGCACCTTGAGGCTACTAACATTGCCAGTTTTTTCACTGCAGAGTGTGTGTGCATGTGCATGTTGAGTTTTTTTGCCAGACCCTCAGTGTTGGTACACCTTTATTGCTTTTCTATATCCACAGCACTTATATTATCATTTATTCTGGCCTCCTTTAACCTTCCCTGGAGATTTTTGCATAGTGTAGCTGCTCAGTGAAAAGAGTTTTTTAGTTTTATATTTATTTGTTTATTTTTCTGTCATGGTTCATGACTGAGGCTTTAAAAAAAAGTGTGACAGCATTTAGAGTACATGATTGACTGCTGAAGCAACATTCATTAACCATGACAAATCTAGAGGAAAACACAGTCTTGAGTGTTCTAAACAGCAGTAAAAAAGACTAAACTAATTTTTCATTGACCTCATCTGTAAATAAATGCAGTCTGATGGCGAGCAGGGGCAATCATAAATTAGTATTCATTTCCTGTAATTAATGCAAACATGCCTATGAACACAGGGAATATGAATATATAACCACCTCATTTCCATTTCAAAATATACCCACCAAATTTCCACTTCACTTATCTTGATTTTTAGTTTTTCTGATTGAAATAATGGATGAAGCATTCTCAATAAAAAGCAAATGATCGTTTGGTTTGGGTTTCTGACCTGAAGGGGTTTGCAGTTGCTACTTGAGAGCAAAATGCCCAAAGTTATTTTCAGCCCTCAAAACCGGAGTTCACAGCACCTTTGTACGTGGCTTCGTTCTTGTGGAACTGATAGCAGTCACTGTGGATCTGCTTTCTGTACCTAACCAACCCTGTTCAAACGAAATCTGTTCTGTTTGTATCATCTCAGGGCTGCAAAAACATGACCCAGCACCCAGCAGGAGCATTTCCCCTTCTCTATGGTGGGCAGTTGAGCTGAATGGGAGGGTAAAATCCTGACTCACCCAATTTTGGGACTGCACATAAGCACCTCTTGATCTGATTAGAATTGTATAGGACAGATGCACAGAGCTGGGAGGCTGCAAGATAGAGGAATTCTATATTCCAAGTGATTCCTATGGAGACAACTCTTGCTCTGCCCCTATACTAGGTGTAGTGATCCAGCTGAAATCTCATTATAGCCCCCAACCTAATGCTGTAGAAAAGAGGATCTGGAGGACAGATAACTTCCATTTGTATCCCTTGGGTTTCTGTCTGGAACAGGACAGCAGCAGATAAAGCAATAGAAAGTAAAACTGTGATCTTCATCTCCACATGGAGCTCAGATTGTACAAATCTTAACAGGAACCCAACATCTTTTAAACACAGAGTAACTAAAGTCAGAGAGTACACCATTTAAAATACTAATTTAGTTGGGGAGGAGGCAAAGTCCACTGGGTTATCTTTTCAGTTACTCTTAGTCATCATATACTCACGGTTTGGCTTGTTCATATGAACCCAAATAAAAAATAAGATTAAAATTCCCGCTGGCTGATCGGACACGTTTCCAAGACCTGACAAATGTGAATCTGAACCTTGATTAAACAGATAGAGCCAGATCCTTGGTGAGAACTTGAGCCAATGCCAATTCTCACTCACCTGAAGTTCTGGCGCATAAAATCTCCTTCCCCAGTCCTGTTGTGCTGTCAGATGTGTTGCACACTTATTGTAGGCATGGATCCAGGAAATCCTATCACCTTTGGCCTCCCAGTAAACAACGGTTCTGAGGATAGCAGCAGATTCCAGCGAGCCTGGCCATATGTCCCTGATGTCCATATGAAGAATGATGCAACTTAAGAAGGATGGCTGCAAGCCAGCTTCTGAAAGAAAAGACTTAGAGACAAACATTCTTCAAAAACAGCCCTTTGGACGTCAGAGGTGTCGAGTAATTCTCTGCTCTCCTCTTGTGGCTTTAGAGATCCCAGGGCAGTTTTCACAGCAGTCCATAGGGTTATTCTCAGACTCTGCTGAACTTTGACTGTCAATTACGAGAGACAGAGGGAAAAGTTAAAATAAGAAGTTCAGATTGGATAAAACAAACACTCTTTTGACCATAAGGACAGTGACAGGTTGCCTAGAGCTGATGTAAAGCCTTCACCCATCCTGGAAAGTTTTCAAAACCAGACTGGATAATACCTTCAATAATTTGGTCTGACCTCTTGGCTGAGCCTATTTTGAACAAGATGGTTGGACTAAAGGAGGTCCTTTCCAATCTGATTTGTCTCATATGATCCCGGTGTGGAAATAGCACATTCATATCTGCAGATATATTTGCTCCTGTGGTGTTTTGATGTCAAAAACCTGTCAGAGCCTTGGTGCTTTATCTGGTACAATTTGATGTTTTCAGAAATGTCTGGCTTGTGCAAGTGAGTGCAGGCTGTGCAAGATTCCTGCTGTTCCTGTGAAATCCTCGGGGAAACAAGTCTGTCCCCCACCATTGCTAAAAGAAGCTGCATGTGGTAGGGCACTGGTTTTGGTAAACAGAGGACTTTTAAATTAGGACTATCTCAGAGCTCTTCTGCAAAAACACCAGACACCAGTTATTTTCTGTGATTTCAGCATTCCTTCTCCTGTACACAATTTCCTGCATATTGAACATTCGATCAGTACTTGCATTTCTTTTGAAATTAAACAACATTATAAGTCCTATATTCCAAACTGCAAATTGTTTGAACAATTTTAGGCTAAGAGCAACTCCAAAAATATGACTTCACTGTATAATCAAGGAGGGTTTATAATCTTGTTTAGGGCAGTCTTGTGGACTTGGGTTAAAATCAATCCTATTTTAGTTCGTAACCTATGTGATCTTCATTTTCACCTTCATGTAGCCCACACTGGTTCACACAGGCAATATGAACTGCTAAACATCAAATTAAAATTATCCTGAGCACTGGAGAAAAAAAAATCTCCATGTCTCAAGCTGCTCACTGCCTGTTCAGAGGACTAATTAGATATTACATGGGCAAAACTGGCACAACAAAAACCTGGAAAGGGATCCATTCTCTACCAGCCATGGCCCTCGGGCACAAAACTCTCATTCTTAATTTTGTCAATCAGATCTCTCTTTGCTTGTAGAGGTTTATATATTGCATGTCTTTATAACCAGGTTGGGTTTCTTTGTGAAAGCTTATGATATTATGGCAAAGTAGGGGTTGGAGAGAGAGAGGTTATTAGTTTGGTTTGGTTTTCATATCCCACCAACTTAAAACACATATGCAATTTCAGTCTAATTAAGACATTTTTAAGCATATGAGAAATACTAGCAGAAAAAAAAATGTGCTAAATTTATTCATGTTGCTAATCCCACTTATGTGGCCAGATCTTTAAGTGGTATAAATTGGCTCTAATCCACTTGATGACAAGATAACTACCGGAAAGCAGAGCGTTCAAGGATTTGACCTTATATGTGCTTCGCATATATACATGTTTTGCAGAATTCTGCCGCCACCAAGAAAATACTCTTTCCCCCCCCCCCNTCCTTTCCCCCCCCCCCCTTTTCTTGGCAGTTGTTGACATGGAAAGCAGGTCGGTGCATCTGAGCACGTTGGTGCAGGAGGCCCAGCAGAGAGTGACTGAGCTGTCTGCACAGGTGGGGAACGAAGGCCTGGGCACCGACACCACGGAGAGGGAGAAGCAGCTGAAGGCCTGGGAGTGGAGGTCCAGGCTTTACCAGCGCATGAAGGCCGGCTACGAACACGCCCGTGAGTGAGAGGAAGGGCCAAAATTCTCCACGTGAACCCTACGACTGAGAAAATCCTGCAAAGATGCCCTCACTGACTGAATCTCCCAAAGCTGTTCTCACTCACTGACCCTCCCAAAGGTGCTCTCACTCACTGAACCTCCCAAAGCTGCTCTCACTCACTGACCCTCCCCAAAGCTGGTTTCACTCACTGACCATCCCAAAGGTGCTCCCACTGACTGACCTTTCCAAAGCTGCTCTCGCTGACTGACTCTCCCAAAGATGCTCCCACTGACTGAACCTCCCAAGGCTGCTCTCACTCACTGACCCTCCCCAAAGCTGGTTTCACTCACTGACCCTCTCAAAGGTGCTCTCACTGACTGACCATCCCAAAGGTGCTCTCACTGACTGACCCTCCCAAAGGTGCTCTCACTCACTGAACCTCCCAAAGCTGCTCTCACTCACTGACCCTCCCCAAAGCTGGTTTCACTCACTGACCCTCTCAAAGGTGCTCTCACTAACTGTCCATCCCCAAGGTGCTCTCACTGACTGAACATCCCAAAGGTGCTCTCAGTCACTGACCCTCCCAAAGCTGCTCTCAGTCACTGACCCTCACAGCGCTGAGAACATCAGGGCGGGCAAACTGAGGCATGACATGAAGTGGCCTTTCCAGGAGTGGGAAGGGAATTGATGTTAGAACAATAAAGGACCAAATATCTAAGGGCAACAAGCACTGATCTCCTCAGGAGTGGGCTGCATAAATTGATGAGGCCTCCGAACTCCTGGTTCAGGGTGTAGTGATTCTATCCTGCTTACTTCTCTTCACATTTACTGCTGGATCTCATTTAACACGTTCAGATTTTAAAACCAGATGACTATAAAAGATCACATGAATAGACACAAAGAGGGATGGGAATGTTGTCCTTTTCTCCACTGTAATCTGGTTATTTTTTAAAATCCTTATTCTGTTTTGGAACAGAATTGTTCTAAATATTTGGTCAAACAATGAAATTTCATTTTGCATATAAATATTGTGAAAATTTAATCTTAATTTTGGTAACCAGTTGGTATCCATTTCATCAGCACAGTCACAAACTGAGTCACTTTAAACAGTCATACAAGTGAGTGCGTACCCAAAGTAAATGGGAATTTGGGCCCATGGGAAGGAGTAAATAGGACTGAATTGTTTCACATGGAGATCTTTTAGCTGTATCCTATTGGATGAAATACAATCATTGCCATTAACATTTTTACAACCAGCTTTATATAAATGTACTTAAAAATAATTTCCCAAAATTTATTGTATTCTAAGGTTACTTCTTCAAGACAGATGTAGTGCTCCTTCTGTTAGATACTAAATACAGGAAATGCATCAGTAGTGAAAGTTAATATACTGATTTTTTAAATCAATCCCAGCAGTAAGTCACGACATTATGTGTTTGATTTCTGAATTGAGTCTGATTGATATTCTGTGAATTAAGCTTTTTTTTTTTTCTCTTTTTAAACCAAAACGTTAGGCCTCAATTGACAGCAGTATTTTGGAACTATTACACAGAAACATTTGTGGAATTTGCAATTTTTGAATCACAATAATGTAAAAATGGTTTCTGCTATTTGATAAATTTGAGTTTGTTAGTGAAACCATACAGGTTTAATTAGCTCTTTGTGGTTTTGTGCTTTCTCTCTCCTCCTATCCACCCCAAGAGATTTATAGGGGCTTTTCATTGACATAATTAGCATGAATCTGTTTTATTGGGTTACATATATGCAGGAAGATATTTTTAACTGAAAGGAGCCAAAAAAACCATGATAGAAACAAATGGTGTCCGCAGGATATTGTTAGCAGGGGCACTAATTAAAATGCTCAAAAGGCAGAGAACACAAACACCTACAACCCGAAGCTCACAACTGCAGGGTGATTTTCAGTGGGTTCTTTGAAGACTCAGAGACATTGTTTGAATAGGATTTGTTGTGCTGAAGAGCTGATGTTTTCTCTTCTCTCCCAGGAGCCCCTGAGGCGCCAACCAATGTCTGTCTCATGGTAACAAGCAGTACATCACTCACTGTCACCTTCCAAGAACCTCTGAGTGTCAGCTCAGCCGTGGTGACCAAGTATAAAGGTACTGGTTTCAGACATCTTTCATTTGCCTTAACAATGTACAAAAATCGGAGGGTTAAGTGACAAAGGTATTTATCTACACACAATGCAAGTAACGCTTGAATTTATTTTCCCAGTAAATAGCCATAGAAGCGACATTTTCTTACAAGATTCCCCAAAGACAAGACTTTTTATTTTAAAAAAATGAAAAATAAATTAACCAAAAGCTTTCTTCAGGAGTGCTTTGAAGGAGTTTGCTTGACTCGCTGTGGTTAGGACATCAGCTCAATGACTGGGTTGAGATGAGCAGTTACAAAACACAAACTAACTTTTGGTGCCTGTGGGCTCCTGAAACCATGTGTATCCTTGCAAAAGCCAAACCCACACCACCATTCCTTAAAGGAATGCCTCTGGAAGCTGAAACTTTTGGCAGAGGCTTCATACAGCCCAGCTAATTAGCTATTCCAGGGCTGCCACATCATTCTTGGAAGAGCAATGCGTTTGGGGTGGCACCAGTTAGTTGCAAAGTGGAATGAATAAGAAAATGCTTCCATCTGAATAGCCCTCTTGAATAGAAATGGTTTTAAAACAGAATTTCTGTTCCACAGGAAATTCCAACATTAAGGAAAGAAAAAAAAAAAAGTCTCATTGAAGATTAGAACAAAAAATGAGAAATTTTAAAATTTCCTGTTTAAAGGAACTTCCAGGTTCTCCCAAATGTTTGGAACACTGAGTTCTTCAGTGCTAAACACAGCAACCCACAGTCTCCATCTTCCAAGTGGGAGCCCAAGTTCTCCAAGGGGTCAAGGGGCTGAGGATCCTTCTTTGCCCTGCCCAGGGGAGTCAGGAGAGGGGACCCTGAAAGTCCTCTTAGTTATTTCCCCCAGTTTCTCTCTTAATGCTTCCTGTCGTGTTTGTTTCTTTGTATTAATCACCAAAAACTCATTTCAGAGGCACTTGAACCTCAGATTTCCACAGCCATAGCAAGAACCCTCCTGGCTGTGTGGTGGGGGAGTGTGTTCCATGTTTCCATGGCGGGGGTGTCGCAGGGATTGTTTCAGCAGGAGACATTCAGGAAGACCCAGTGAGTGCATCGAGGCCCAAAAGCTCATGGAGCCCTTCCAAAGGTGGGGCATGTCAGTGCACAGGCTCCACTGGCACCAAGCACAAAGCACCCAAAGGACTTATCTTGGAAAAGGCCTTTTCTCTTTCTTTCCTCCTCCTGCTTCTGGTCAGAGATTCCAGTCATCCCTGGCTATGCCCAGCAAAATAAGTTTCTACATTCTATGAAGCAAACCCCACCACCCAGACACCACTGAAGCTACCAAAGTGATTCTATTCTTCAGTGGAAGGTAAATTACTGTATTGCACCTAGTCAGCTGGGCAGTGCTGCAGGAAGTGTGAATTTCAAAAACATCGAAGCCCTTTAGAAGCCTAAATCTAATTTTCAGCAGTGGCTTGGGTTGCCAGGAAACTAAATTTCATTTAAGGGCTTCCTACTGCCTGATTTACTTGTGAAAACAATACTTGGGCTCCTAAAAACACCAAAGTTCTCTTGAAAATATCAGTCCGCTTTTTTGTAATACATGTATTGTAAACAACCTTGAAATATTTTCACAGGAAAGCAAATTTCCAAATAGAGCTAATTTTTAAAAATAATTGTCCAAGGGTTGTAGTATTTTTCTCTTGGTTATTCATTTGAGTTGAGTCTGGTTTGTACCATGTCAGTGCTGACCTCTTTTTGGTCAGCACCACATTCAGAGAAATTTAATCCAACTTGACCTAACTTTCTAATCAGACCAGGTAGCACTGCCCTGTATTTTGAATTACCCTCACTGGTGATCATTTTATGCTTTATCAGGTTGACAGTTAGTCTTGCCAGAACGTTCTTTTTAAATCCATTATCCCAGGAGACTCGCATATTTATGGTTAGATAAAAAGGAAAGATCATTAATAGCTCCTTTTGGTGACTTTCGGGAATTAATTAAGCACTGGTTGTGGAATTGTTTATTACATTATGGAGTGAGATTCTTTGTGCTTAGTTTGAGGGGTCATAAAATGAACCTTTCAAATGATCACTTGCAAGAATGATTAGAACCAGCTAGCAATTACAAGCCCTAAAAGGAGAGCTTGATAATGTTGTGTGAGGATCTTTTTTGTGAGATATATAAACCTCCTGTCCAGAAAACCGCCAAAGCATTTTGCTAATTCAGGGACACAGACACAAAAAAAAAAGTCTTTTAAGGGTTTTTTTCCTCTCAATACTTTACCATTTCTTCTTCTAAGCAAATTAAGATTCAGGAGCATTTGCAGCAGTGTTTAGGGAATACCTGCTCATTACCAGAAGCTAATAATGTTCTTTTCTCTGGACCTGAACTACAGGTGATAAAAACCGACATCAATTCTGTTCAGTTTAGTTTAGTTCCCTGAAAACAGTGAGAAACTGCCAATTCCATTTTTTTTCCCTGTGTCATCTTTTTTTTTTTTTAAATATATTTTTTTCCAAAACTGTATTTGCCCAAATGTCATTTAGAAACTGGGCTTGGAACATTATCTAACTGTCTGCTGTTTTCCTGTGTGTGATCTTTTCCCTTGTTAGCTGTATAACTTACAAATAATAATACAGGAGAATAATACTTTGCACTCACTCTCTAACCACTAAAACCATCTCACTTCATTAGGAGATTTAATTTTAACCACACACGGTGAATAGGTATTGACTTTGGTGTCCCAGCTGGATGGCAGCTCAGTGACTGCATTCTGCTCAGCCATCGCTTTAAGGAGCCAGAATATTCTTTACTTCCTCTCCTGGATTGTTGTTTAATGTTGCAGGCACCATCCTAATGGCTCCCTTCAGCTTCCCTCAGGAGAAAGCTCCAGCGTGGTGGTGGCTGATGTGAAATGATTCCTAAGTATATTGTAACTTAGTAAAGTGTTTTGAGGCTGGAAGCAGACAGACCTGACATAAATCAATAATAACAGTAATAATCTGCTCCGTGCTGGAGAAAGACTCGAAGCCAGGGACACCTCAGCCCAGCCAGTTTTAGAAAGGATGTGAAGCATCACTGTAATACTGAGAAGAAAAACCCCTGCCCTTGGCTAATCGTGCCCTAGAGCCAAACTTCCCATCCCATCATGGAGGTACTTAGGACCCGCTTCGGTTTTACATCTTTGAAAACACAATCAAAACGCCAACGCTCAAAAGAACTTTGCCACAGTGGGAAGCTTTCTGTGAGCTTTCTGTTTATCATATAGTTACTGCAGGAGCTGTTGTTATCCCAGAGCTACACCACTGGAACTAGCTCCATGAAAAAAAAATCCCACAGCAACATAATCCAGACAGACGCCACTCGACTCCTGGGAACAGTCCCACTCGAGCCCAGTGGCAAGTGCTTGTAGGGCTCTTAAGAACTGTTGTCTTTCACTCATCAGCCTTTCTCAGGTTCACATGTTCCACACAACGGAGCCACACAAAGAAGCACCTTTTTTGTAGAGAACAAAATTATAAATCATTTTAAGCAATTTTGTTGCATTTATTCTCTGTGCATTTTAAACATGATTATTATTTTGCTTTTACGGTGAATAAGTACAAATAAACCCGCTCTTATTGCAGAAATTTTTTTTCATCCACTTCCCATCAGAAGTACTCATAATAATGCTGTGATCCCAAAGTATAAGATAAGGGAGAAAAATGGACATAGTGCTGATCATTACTTACTGGAAAGGATCACTATGCAATGGAAAAATCTCTGTTTATATTTTATTTACAATTTTTAAACAAACATCTATATTCCCTTTTGGAGCAAAAAATGAAACAGCTTGTATAACCCAAGTTGAGCTAATTTATTTAAGAGCCTGGAACTATTTATGTTTGAAGAGAGAGGAAGCGAGACATGTTTGATGTAGCAAACAGAGCTAATCTTCTCTCTGTTTGGATGTAGCTGTGGACTTGGATGCCAAGGTTTTTTCCAGATAATGATGCTACGCTGTCTAGGCCACTTTAGCCCTTGTTACCTTTTTGTTTAGTTTGGTATTTTAGCAGAATATTTCATGTTTGTCAAGACTGCCCAGCTGCCCTCTAGGATTGCTTTTGGATGGAGAGAAGATTTTTTATTTTCAGTCAGTGTAGCTCTTTGAAAAAAAAACCTGACACTGGCTTAGATCAGGAAAGAAGGAGTTATGTCTTGCTTAAATTTTGAGAAAAGGTCATTCCCTGCCTCCATTCTTCCAAGGCAATTTCTGGTTCGTTTCAGATTTTTTTTATTTTTTTTCGCAGGAGAATAATTTAGATTGTCTTTAAATTACTGTCTCTCAGTCCTGGCTAGATGTGCAGTAGCCAAAGGATGTTGCTGTCACGTGGCTGCATGAAATGTGTTGGTTATAGCGTAGAACAGGCTGGTGCAGTTGGGTGTTGTCAGTGGAATTCTCAGCTAAAGGAGCTGCCTTCGCACTCCGGACCAGCACCTGTGCCCAGGGATGAGGGAGCCTGACCACGCCGGGCCTGTTTGAGATCTCCTCTGTAGCTCAAAACAAACCTGTATTTGACTTCTCACCGTGTAAATGGAAGATTTCCCTCGAAAATTTCTGTGTGAAAAACCTGTGTGATTTTACAAAAACTATCGACAGATTCTGTGTGATTCTGCATGTTTTATTCTCAGGGTTAATCCTTTCACAGCCAAATAATCTCATCATTTTGCATGGCCTTCTGCTTGTCCCTGTGAGCACCTAGAAACAGCATATACCATGTGTTCTGTAATTATCCATTTGATTTATCCGTCAAAAGCTGGCATTTCATGTTTGGAAAACATGGTGCTTTTTTTTCTGTGTCTCTCTAAGTAGATGCTGTGTCACTGCTTGATCCTGTTCCAGTCTGTGGTGGAACTGAGTATCATTCTGCACTCAACTTGGTCTTGAAACCCTTTTCACTTATTATTCAAGGTTCCTTTGTATATTTTGAAACTCATTCTTTCTTTCCTCAAAACAGTTCTTGCTCCATAAAAAGAGAAGAGAATACATTTCTTTGTAAGACATTTGAATTTATCCTGCTGAATAGGTGTGGTCTGATATTTTTTACAGTAGTTCATTTATGGCATTTTATTAGGTCTCCTGGGCACTTTATTTGCACGTTACATTTTGGTAGCTAACAGGACTGTGCAATTTGACTTCTATTTTTATGCCTAGCAAGTACAGAAATGTATAAAAGTTAAAACAAACCTTTCTATTTCTAGCTCCTCTCAATGTCTGTAGTATTTGCTGGACTTAACACAAAATTTTGAAACTCCTATTTTTTAAGTTTGCTACGTATTTAAAATCACCTTTGGACAGAGATCACATATTAAATGATGGTGTAATTAACTAATGTACTTAATCAGACACTGGTTACTCAGTTGAATCATTCTTTCCTCCTGCTTTGTGTTTTATAAGGATTTTGAACAGAAGCTCAGGATGAAAAAAAACCCAGACATACAGGCTCTGCTTTTGTCTGCCTCGGTGTCTATGGAAAAAGGCTCATATCATGATGTTGTTGAATTCTAGACATTGCTTTGCCTTTTACATTTGCTTTGACCTACCAAAATAACAAGTATTTTTTACAATTGTTTGCACGTGGCTGAGTGTTACAGCTCCCAGTCCATAGGTACGGCATGGGAGAGGGGAATTGCTTATGGTCCATGGCAGGACTAGGACTCAAGACCTTCAGCTTCTGTCTTGGAGGTTCCTGATTTAGCAGATCTTTTGATTCATGGATTTGGGAATGTTCCCCCACTGAAGACTTAAACAAAACCAGAATCTCTTCAAAGGATCTGAGGCAAAGTTTCCCTGCTCACTGCTTCATCTTAAGTCTTTTCTGGTCCATCATGGACTTTTCTGGACCATTTACGAGCATAAAATGTCTAAATGTTAGTCAGTTTGCCTCCAAAACCTGATCCTGTTCTAGTAATTAGATCTTACCCACAGAACTGATATATGAATGTGATTTTGGAATCAGGCCTTTGGATCTGCTTCGAGCTCTTAACTTGTGTACTGAGCATAAATTGCAGGGTTTCTTGCTTTCCTGCACGACTGCCCGGTGAGTTCATGCATGAACAGCCCATCAACTTGTGCATGAGCATCCATTTAATTCCCAGATGAACCCCCAGCTGGTCACACACGAGCCCCCTCTCAGCTCGTGTCTGAGCACACGATGGGTTCACGCCTCAGCACCCACTTGGCTCACTCCTGGGTGCTGGGCAAATATGGCAGCTTCCAGTAGCCAGGGGCCACGGGGTGGGAGGAGGTCAGGAGATGCCAGGTACTGGCCTGGCTACATCTAAATGTGATGGAAAACCCCATCACTGAGTGTAACCCCAACGTGGGGACAAGGGAAGTTGACAGCAGAAAAGGAGGAGAGAGCTTAGCCTGGGAAAGGTGGTGAAAAGGTGTTCACTTGAATGTTTGTTTAAATATGTTTTCTTTCTTCCCACTCTGAATGAATGATTAGAATTTTGTGTTAACTGGCAATAAATTAAATTAAGTAAAAGATCCCCAAATCATGACTGTTTTGCCTGCAACACCTGGTTGAATTGCTAGGGAAAGGTGAAGGCTCTTTAAGTTACTGCAGGGATTAGTTTATAAAGAAATAGAAGCCTTAAATATGATTAATTAACATCCATGCAGCAAAGTCCCTCTTTATATCACAGGAGAACTAGAGGAAAAGGAGTGGAATCCCATTACACAGATTACTTGAATTAGTGTCTGTATTTCCTTCCTCCGCTCACCACGCTGTGCGCTGCTCTGCTTTGCCTCCTACATTGTGATAGATTACTTTTTTTGTTTGCATTTTCCCAACTGCTCGTTATTAATTAGATTTTAATGTCATGTTTTGGGAAGAAGCTGGGCCTAACCCATGCGTGCCTCTCACAAAGAAGTAGCCCTTAGGTCCATAAACTTCCCCACCGGCTTCGGCTGCCCAGATTACAGGAGTCAAATGCACCCACTGGGAGGGGAAATTTGCACAATCCAAGCCAAGCTTTTCTAGGATGTGAAGCCTCTGCATAAGAACCCCATTTATTCTTCAATCCCTCTTCTAAAACATATTTTCTCCCGCTTTCCTCTCCACAGCCAGAGTGGGATATGTTTGTCATTGCAGGGCTGAGAAACAAATCTCGGCTGTTATGATAATCCATTGTAGCTTTTTAACCACTGGCCCACACTGGAAGGCAATGTGCACCCACATGGCACATTTTCTTAGTTATTTATAAAATGTTAGGAAGAAATGCCATTTTCACTAAGAGAGAGGGAAAAAAGTTCCTTCTTTTTGTACTGGAATAGCTGACCTTATTGCAAACAGATCAAGAATTGCTAGGATTTAGAAAACACTAATCAAATACTTGAGGAAAAAAAAGGTCAATAATTCTTTTTAATTTTCTCTTGGTGAGAATTTTATTAAAAAGCAATAAAAATAGTATCTTATAAATCATTTATATAATGTAGATTTGCTATAAGATGAACCAGTGAAACTGTGATCAAGCAAAGATGTGTCTTTGGCACCCAGCCTGCTGTCAGAATGGTTCCCATAAACGTCAAGGCATAAAATAGAGTGTTCTGGCCCAGGTCAAAGGAACATCCAG
Organism: Cephalopterus ornatus; assembly: GCA_013396775.1. Lineage (NCBI taxonomy): Eukaryota > Metazoa > Chordata > Aves > Passeriformes > Cotingidae > Cephalopterus > Cephalopterus ornatus. Next base: position 1,281,858 of record VZRE01014873.1, read on the forward strand.
AAACAGGGCCACAAGAAAGGTTATTTAACATCAGGGGTTATTATTAGCAGGCGTAAAACCTAAAGGAGCCCACAGCTGTTGGGAAGAAGATTTACTGCGAATAAAGTATTTGATTATTAAAAAAAAAAAAAAAAAAAAATCTCTGAAACAAGTCTCATGAAGATTTATAGCCATGGAAGTTTCAAATGAAGATGTGCTCTCTAGGAATGCTTTTCTTGGTGCTCTGCCTGGCACTGCTCTGACTGTTGTTCTGATGAGAGGCCCCTAAACCCACCCGTAGCTCTTTCCCCCCACACCCCAGCAGTGCTTTGTTTACCTCAGGTGGGCACAGAGCTGTTTGCCTGCATCTTTTTTCACTTACTGATGCTCCTGCTGACCCAGGACAAAGAGCCTTGAATAAGTGTACAGGAGTAACTGAAGTGATAGATAAGATCCAACATTACGAACACTAGTATTGAGAGCAGTTAGAAGCTCAGGTTTTAATTTAAACCATACCTAGAAAGCTGAGTCACAGGACATGATTACTCTGTTTTAACTTCTGTGTTTGCACAAACCCCTCAGTGCCAAACATTTGTTTTTTGCTAATGGAAGCATTGTGCTGGGACCCCTGTCAGTACTCCCTGGGATGACTTGTCTTTCTCCTGTCATTCTTTGGAGGATTTCCAAACACGAGAGAGGTATGAATAGAGCATGAACTCAAATCTGAAAAAACTGGGCTCCTTTCCTAAATCAGGCTCGAAAGAACAGTTGAAGGCACCAAGGAGGAGCTGACCAAATACTGCAATGTTCTCCCTCTGAGCTGCTGATGCCCTACACCAACAGACTCCTGCTCTTCACTGGTGTTCAATTCTCTTCACTTGTTCTGTACTTCTGAATATTTGTTTAGGTCCCTCCACCCTGATTTTATTCACACAAAAGCCAGTGTTTAATATCGTTAAATACAGCTGCTAAGACATCACGAGTGTAAACTATTAAAATTATTTCTTAAAGATCAGCAGGCAGAAAAAGTCGGTGTGAAGTGGTTTCTGGTGGTGCCCTCTTTCAGTTTTACATTTCAAAGGCCGCTAATGAACAATGGAATTATTTGTTTGGAGGCCCTTGGAAACACAAGCCAAGATCACCCTATCCTTCAGCCCAGGTCCTGGACATGGGGAGGAGAGGAAGGAGCCAGAATCTTTGCTGCTTTAGCCTGTGTTAAAAGCTACAGTGGCATCGTTCTTTGCCCAAGGTCACAGAGCAAAACAGAATGCAAGAATAAAATCCAGAACCCCAGCTCCATGCACTGTTCTGTACACCCCAACAAGAAGCAAGAGAGCTCATTCTCCCAGTCTAATTAATCTACTCAGCAATTCAGTGAGTGACTTAAGTACAAGCAAAAACAAACATCAAGAGAAGTGACAAATCCTACTGTGGCTCGGGCTATTTACTTGACTCAGGAGAAGGTGCTTTCCTGAATAAATCCACAATAAGGTCAGGAAGTGTTTTGTGCCTTCCCTTTGCCTTTTGTCTGTCTGTCCCTCCCTCTGTTGAGCTGTTCATGACACACTCAGTATAACAGAAAGACAGTGAGTGGGAAAGAAACAGGTGAAAACAAACTTCTCCCTTTATTTTAAAGTGCGTGAATTGAGTATTAATAAAAAAAGGGAAAAAAAAAGAAAAAAAAAACTTGGCCACAAGTAAGTTACATAACTTAAGCCAGTCTAAAATTATGTGCCAGCAATTTACATGAGTTTTATGTAACTGTTTATACTGCTGTTTATTTAAAAATTACTACTTATCTTGGCGACCGCAGCAACACATCGTGCATTTGCTAGCTCTGGAATACAGGGCACCTTCATTAAAACACATAGTCACCAATATATTAAACACACAAAAAACCCCTGCTCTGACATAACATGAAGTGTCAGATGGAAAGCCGCAACAGCAAAGACATTCAGCGTTCACAACAAAGCAGCCCTTTGGGGTGTTCAGAACAGGACTGGAACATGCTCCATCCTTAATTCACCCAACAGCTTTCAGGTCCTTTACAGCACAGTTGGTGCAGTCTACAAGACCAGCTCCTGTTCCTGGGCTCTTATAAAGGACCCTCTTCATCCTCGGGTTTCTATACTCGAGCGTGTTTATATTCAGAATTTACGTGCTGAGGTGAGGCAGCCTTTTGTTCTCTCTTAAAGTCCCAAGTACTTCAGCGTGACACAAATGGCTTGTAATTTCTGTTTACTGCCAGAGCTATCTCCCAGCACTCCCACAAAGAGGGCAAAGAAGTAGCTAAATCTTCCTGATGGGTTGCTATGCACAGACTACCTAATTTTTAGATCCAGGTTATACACAAGGGTAAGACCATTTATGTGTGGCTTTGTGTTGGTACCAGGAAGATCTGTATATATCCCACAGAGCCAGAGTGGGAGTGGGGGCAACGCTGGCCTAAAACGTGTCTCAGAGGTCATGGGATTTTTGCCCCTTGTTTTGGGGCCTACAAGATGCTCTACCTCTCCTTCCTTCATTTTCCCATCTATGAAATGGGAACACTGGTATCCACATCCTTCTAAGAGGTTTATAACCCAATGAATGAGTGCAGCAGAATATTATGTATTATTTTTAGATGGCCATTATGGTAGAAAGCTGAAATATGTCAATGTATAGCAGGAGATATAAACTCAAGTGATAAATTATTTCAGTTGATTTGCATTTCTTTAAAGCTACATCATGTCATCTTCTTCTCACTTGAATCATTAAAAATCACAGGGGGGAAAAAGTTTGTTAAAATCAAAAGTAAGCAAAAAAATTCCAGAATTTGTTATGAGTTTCTTTACAACAGATATACTTTGAAACGAGGGGAAAAAGAAGGCACTATTCCAACACAGCTGTTGAAAAAATATTTATTTTTCAGTTATGGAAATTTTTATTGAAACTGGGGGACGGGTTTTTTTCCAAAAGTGAGGTTTTTAAATAAATATATTTGAAAATTAAGTTTTGAGTAACTTTGGACACACCATCTTGTTAGGTAAATATCCTTGAAAAGGGGGGATTCTCAGTCATAATGATAACCATAACCTGATCCACAGGCTAATATCGTATTCCCGTGTTTTCAATTCCAGGGGTCTCAGCCACCACAGGGTAAGCTAAAATAAAGTGAGTGCAAAATGCTGGCAGTCCTGGCTGTGTAATGAGAAGCACAGCTGGGCAGCCAGGGAAGGCTGGGCTGGGTGAGGGGGTCGGGGGGCACCCACAAGGGTGGCACCCTCAGCACCTGGGACAGGACAAGTGGGGAGCAGTTTTCCTTCAAGGCACGGGGAGATCGGTGTCACCCAGCAAGGGGATGAGGGCACTCGCCCTGCACGTGGGGGTTCACTAACAACACGAGCTGGGGCAGCAGTTTGGCCTGGAACATCAGAGCGGAGCTGGGATTTACCATCACTAAATCCGCTCCCCGCTGTCCCTGAGATGGCTTTAAAGGCTGAGTCTGCCTGTTCTCCCCTTGGAAACTCAGCTGCTCTCTCTGGACTCGGTGGTCCTTGGTTGTTTCGGAGAACAGGCTGCCAGGCTGTAGGTAGTGCCAATCCCAGTATCCTGGTGTTCCTGCTGGTCACATGCTGGCAATCCTGTTTAGGGGAGTTAACTCCTCTTCAGGCAGCGATCTCTGAACATTGGAGCCCTCTGCTAAATGCCTAATACAAGAGGAAGGGTTGAGAAGGAGACCCACACCAAGAACAGGGCTGTACTGTTATTTGTGAAAGCCACCCAAATTTAAATATGCCTCTTGAACTACCAGCTTGTGTTTGGGCAGTCTCCAGTCCATAGAACAGCTAAAAATTTGGGAAGCTCAGAAGTGGCTTAAAGCCACTTCTTTCGCCCTTGGCTTTTGTTTTGTGCTGCCTGAAGTGTGACCCTCCCACTGCCCCTCACATGGAGTGGGACACTCAGCTGTGCCTGGGGATTCCAAAGAAGGCAGGATTTGTTGGCAGAATCTCTCTCAAGTGACTCTGTCTTGCTCAACATGAATCTTTGATAAGAAAAATGATGAGGGAAGTGACTCCAAGCTGTTGCCAACACCTTCAGCAGTTTGAACAGGGTTTCTCCTTCTGGTTTATCCTTCTGGAAAACAGAAAATGTGTCTAAGTTTGCATTATGTGTAGAGTGTCTGCAATGATTTAATGCAAGTGGAGTTAGAAACCTTGAAAATCACGGTTTACAATGGAAACTCTGACAGGTAATCAAATTAAATATTACTTATAAGTATTCCTATAATTAGGTTGTCAACAAAACCCTACAGTATGGTACCGTAACAGTCTCTATATTTTCATACTAATGTATAGAGATAGCTGCCACTAAAGGTGGCAGCAATTAGCTATTTAAAACCCATGGAAAATTAAAGAAATACACAGTGAAAAAAGTTCAAAGACAATAGACAAAACCAATATTCTTTTCATTGCAGCAAACACAAAAATGTTGCAGATCGTGCTGGGCATTCACAAACTGCAATCATAGACAAGGAGCTACTAGGGGAGAAGGGAAAAATGAGTTGTGCTATTGATACTTGGCTATTTTGGAAAGAATGTGTTGGCAGTTGAATGTTGTATAGGCTGAGCAGAAAATTTTCTAAAGCAGTTTTCTTTTAATATGAAAATACCAGTATGACACTGCCAGAGGATGAAAATTCCCCATGCTGAAATTAGAATACCTATATCCTCTGATCTATTCTAAATTACTGACTCCAGTACTAATGAATATGCAAATAGAGTATCTAAGAACTATTCTGTAAATCTTAAAAGGAAAGTTTTGTGTTGAATTCTCTGCTTTGCTGTAAATCCAGGATATTAATGAGATCTCCCAATTGCTACTGTAGAATAATTCAAGAGATTCATCTCACAATGGTTTTGATGGGTTTTCCTGGAAGTTTGGGTCTGAAGGCACAAGTCACTAAATCCCAGAGGTATCACTCCAGGATCAACCTTACCTCTAATCATGGCATCTGTCATTAATAAAGAATAATTTAAGAAAAAAGGCTGGTTTTCTACCTGCAGCCATCAGTTCCCCACTTGCATATATTCTTTCTTTTTTCAAATCACCCAGTAGTTTCTCATGGTCTGATACTGTTTTATGTGCACATTAGTTTTCTGTAAGTACTGAGGAAGAGCACAGACAGCAGGACCACTAATTCCACAAGCCCTGAAGCAGGAATATGAGTGACAGGAGCACTTTGGTGAAGGTGCCCATTGTCATTCAGGCTGCAGGGCAGATGGGAAGGATCTGTCAGCCCAGCACCTCTTAATTCCCTCCAAAAGTGGACACACAGCTTAATAGGTCCTTGTGGAGCTGTGTAATTTCGGTGACCACAGGAACATCAGGCCTGGACAGCAGAGCCAGAACCCACTGAAACCAATGCTGAGGCTCCAGTGAGTGTCAGGTCTAGTCCAACGAGGATATTTCTATCCAAATTAGCCAAGGGGAGGTGATGAAAGTTTTGTGGACCTGTGGAGCAAAAAGAATTCTCTGCCCATGCAGATCCAATGCAAACCAGTGCTTTTTGTTGGTTTGGGTGTATAAACTGCCAAATGGCACTAACAGGCCCAAATCCCCTACTTTTTCTTTTCCACTACTTCTCTTTCTTTAAAAGGAAATTGTTTAAATGAGGGCAAATGTTGGCTGAAGGTAATTTGTATTGCAGTCTATTTCTAAGCATTCTTTCCTGAAAAGCTTTTGAACAATATTTTGCTTTTGTCTCCCATACACAGAGATATAATTTAATTACTGTGTAAAGCTTTGCTAAACATTACTATTAAACACGACTTTTAGTATCCACATGGACTGAGAAACTGCTAGAAGAGCTAACCTGAGAGTGACTCACGTACTTTGACTTCTTTGCTTGGACCAGCATCTGATTTGATTTTCTCCTGCCCTTTGTTTCCTAGTGGAATGGAGCTCTTCAGAAGACTTTTCTCCTTTGGCTGGTGAAATAATTATGGATAATCTTCAGTCTCTGAGGTGCTCCATCACGGGTCTCAGAACAGTAAGTGCCAGAGGACTCTTAAGAATTGACAGCCCCAGTGATACAAAGATGGATAATTTGCATCCCTGCCCGCTGGTAATCACTGCAGTGCCTTCCTTGGAGCAAGATGTTCCAGTGATTAAGCACAATATGCCTGGTACCCATAATCCAAAAGTGACAAAGGAATAGACAGTTCAGCATGAACCATTCCGTGAGTTATCATTCTTAGGGGAGATCGGAAAAGACTGGAGTGAAAGCTGCTGTTTTCTGGATCACGGGATAGCCTTAGTGCAGATCAAAAGCTCTTGAGAGATCTAGTCCTGACTCTGATGGCCAATACCTAAAATAACAACTCTTTCTCTTCTTTTCAGGGAACACACATGTTGGTGGAAATCATTTTAATTTTTGTTATTTATCTTTGTATACCTGTTTTACACTGATCAGAACTGGTTCAGCAGTAGAGAAAATTTATGAGTATTGATATGGGTTCTTAAGCAGAATCATTTTGACCATGTGTCTGACAGTCTTTTTCCTACGTTCAGTACCATTTGTACAAATGAATTTTGATTCACAAAAAACTTGATGAAAACTAAGCCTCTCAAAATACAAGTATTCCCACCTGAAACAGCATCAGAGGGGCCAACCCAGAAGGGAGATGAGCCACAATATGCATTTACTCTCTGTTTCTCATTTTCTAGCAAAAAAACAGAGTAATTGTACTTAAGTTAAAATCAAGCCAGCCTGCACAGCCACTTCCATCAGTACATGTTAAGATCAGTGCTTAACATGTGCTTGTCTATTCTCTCCAAAGCACGTAACATATTTAAATTGAAAGTTAAGCCTCTGGAATTGCTCTCCACTGGCCTAGATTTATGCATCAAAATCAGTACAAAGCTCTGGCTGATTTCAGTGGCAGTCAAATGAAGCTTCTTCCATTGCTGTGCTGGTAGAGAGGCTCTGTTAAATACAAGAGGGAAAAGGGGAGTTCCTGCTCTGAAGTCTGACTGTCAGAGTTCCCAGGGTTCAGATTTGGCACAAAGGTTTGTCAGCTGGAATTGGTGTGTTCTGGTAACCCTCAGCAGATCACCTGCCCTCAAATCTTTACTGTTTCAATCTGTCACGGTGCATTTAAGTTACTAAAGCTATTTAAGTCTCTCAAAGAAAACACCTTTGTGAGGGGCTGCTTTGCACTTGTTACAGCCAAGATTTTGAATCCAGTGATAGTTCTGACTCCAGCTGTTTCCATTTGCAGGGCCAGAGGTATTATGTCCATGTTTCAGCGTACAACATGAGAGGATGGGGACCTCCAAGGAAATCTACTCCTGAATATGCTTCTCCTTCAAGTAGGTTGAGTTTGTCTGCCTTCCTAGTTTGATTGGTGACGTTACTTTGTAAGAACTTCTTCCTCTTCGAAGAACAGAAAAACAAAAATATCCTGGAGTTCATGATGTAATTGTCCTCTCCTCTAGGAGTGAAATAAATAAATAAAAACTCCCCCAAAAATGAGCAAAATAATCATATTATTTCTGTGATATATATATTTATGTCTTAGCTTCTATTCTTCTCCAGTCTCTCCACGGAAGGATTGTTGTCTAGTCATCGACACTTGAGAAAAAATATATAAATATTTTGACCTTTATTTCTCTTGACAGGGTTCAGATATACGGAACTTCATTTTTTAGTACAGGAATGGATCAAAACCTGAATCTGAGCTGCTGAAAGCAAAGCACTTACATGTATCTCATGTAATTTTGTATTCTGCCTTGTAGCATTACAGATCCCCTTCACTGGACCATTCTTGCAGCATCCTGTGTGTCAAATGCTCTAGTGTGGACACACATGTTGACAGGATCTAGCCTGTAAGCACTGAAATGTTCCAGAAATGTCCAAAAGCCTTTCTTCCCCTTCCAACCTCTGACAGGTTTTCTCAGACTCCATTAGGACTGTGATATGTCATTTGTAATTTTTAATCTATTATAATCACATTGTATTGTTAAGTTGGTTTTGCAGACTTGGTGTTCACTGCCAAACTGGCTCAGTGTATTACAGCTCCCCTTGTATTGATTAATGCAGTAAAGTGAGACTTTTCCTTTTATTGCATTAACACTAGTGTTTATTAGGCTAATGTAGCAATTTAATAACCTTGCATGCTAACGTGAGAAAATACAGCAAGCTGTACCTACTCTCAGTAGTCATAATGGAGAGGGTTGGATAAACAAGGCCCACTGGCCCATTTTGCTTCAATTTTGCTCTTGTTTGCCACAGAATAACACCAGAATTAGGCTAAAGAAATACTCTGAGACCAAAAATGTACTACAATCATGGGACAAGTCTCTATGTGGACAACTGAACAACTTAGTGATGTGCAATTACCTTGACTACAGCCAGGTGTAACCACACAGGACTGGCCCCAAAAACCACAGATTTACATCAGCTGGGGGACAGACTCTTTTACAGTAGCTGCCAGTTATCCAGCTAAATATCCCCAAAGAAGGGACACTCCTGGCAAAACAGGTGGCATTTAGGACTGCAGCTTTGTATGATGTGAATTTTTCATCAGAGAGACAAGATGTTATTTACCACTGCAGTTACTGGAGCAACTTCAGAACTTCTTTACCCATGTGGCTGCCTCTACCACTGGTTTTGAAAACTAGCACATTTGTGCTTGGCAAGAAGGCAGCAATCTGACATTACACCACTGTTGCATAACAAAATATGGCCCTAAGCTAAAATTGAAAAGTGAATACATTAATACTCTACAGAGTTGTCTGTAACAGCAGCCAGAAGTATGTGCAAGGGAAATGAAAGCTTCAGGGCCTAATGCTGATCCATCCCAGAGCATCAAAGGTCCGTGACATCCTTGGAGATGTGTCTGTGTATCAGTGAACACTTGCCACTGTCCTCCTGTTTCCTCCACACACAGGAGCAGCCTGGAAGGTGGTGACCAACGTTGCACAGCTGCTCTGTCAAATGATAGCAGATTTCTAGGCTTATTCATTAGCAGGTGAGAGATGGACAATGAGGGAAACTGGTCTGCATGTCATTTTTAAGGTAGTCAGTAATCTGGAGGTTCAAAAAGCGCTGGGATAGAGAAATCGTAAGAAATCCCAGTTTGATGACACCAAAGCAGTTTGAGATTGGTGAGTTCCAGTTGGTCCCTCTTGGCTGCTCACAGGAGATCCAAGGACATTATCCCCACACAGAGCAATAAATGCAGCTGGCCCTGGATCTCTGCAATAGCCCACAACACAGGGGACAGCCCCTCTGCAGCTGTCACACTGCCCACAGGCTACCGGGATACCAAATGTCTTCTCTTTCCAGCCTTTCAGGGGCTTTCTCTAGCTGCTACTAAAGGTAAATAAATAGGTATTTATATCCCTGGCATAGTGAGCCCATTGGAAGGAATGTTTGACTCCAAACTTGCACTAGAAACTAGATCTGTATATTTAGTGAGTGAGCAAACTGTTGGTGGCTGTGAGTACGTACGTGGCCTCTGTGCCAGCAAGATGGAAGCGTGTCTCCTGTGCAGACAAATCTCTTAATACCTTGATTCACCATTACTTTGGGTCAGGAAATGAGTGCAATACTCTTTTATCTTTATAATCAAAGCATGAAAATAGCCAAGTCTGGAATTAAAAAGCTCCTCTCTGACACACACGGTTTTTTCTTCCCATTTGTGATAAGTTCGGTTTTTAAACTCAAGATTGAGATTGTCACTAGCAGCAAAGGAATGAAAACAAAGTCTGTTGGAGGTTGGAGGTTTGTGGGACAGAAACCGCAGCTTTTTGCCTCAGGAGTGCAGTGCTGAGCAGCCCGAGGGCTCCAGGGCAGGAATTGCTGGCGTTCCTTCAGGCCGCTGCCGGGAGCAGATCTCCTGAAGTGATTTTACACGGAACATGGTTCTCCGGCTACAGAGCAAGCTCTGGGTGTGGGAAGATGTTCATTCCCTGCTTTGCAGTTTCCTATAAACTGGAGTCGAGTGTCTGAAGCCTCCCAGTGTCTGAAAAAGGGGCAGAAGGAGCAGAAGTGTGATCTTAGTGAGGGTCGGAGTGTCAGGACAGGCTGAGAGCAGCTCTGGCTGCAGTAACAGAGCCCATTCATGTACTGAAGAGCAATAGTCATTGTCTAGTCAGGCACTACAGGAGCTTCTCAGAGCTGGTTGGGAGCTCTTTGTTAATAATCATTATGATTAATTACCCAGCTGGCATAAGGCAAAGAAAACTCGGTGTACGAGTAACTACAGCAGAGTCAAAAACAACTCCTCCTGCCTGCTGAGATGTAAAACTCCTCTAAAGCCAAGGAGGACCAGAGGCAAGAAAATATTTTTAGACCTTCTCCTGCACCTTTGTGTTTCATTTCTGTTTATTTCCTTTGTTCAATAGACTGGAAAGACTGCAGTGGAAGAGAACCTCGGCACAGGGGACACACTGAGGCCCTGGAACGCCTCCTTCAGCAGGTTCGAGCAGCTCATCAGCACTATAATTGCAGAGGTAAGGATAAATATCTCTGTGGTAGGGCACCAGCTGAAGCCTCTGTGGCGCCTGTAATTTTAGCAGTTTTCTAACTAGGTCATACCTTCTCATTCATCAGGAAAAGAAAGATATTAATATTGGCCCATCTGGAATCACTTTAGCACGCTATCTTGCTCTTAACCCTTGAAATTAGTTGGATGAAAACATCTGAAACCTCGAATGCATACACTCAGGCACACCCTTTCCCCCACTGTACCCTACACACCTACTGATTTGTTTTTCCCTACAAATTAGTTTCACACAGGATGTCTCTTATTTTTTTTCTATAAAGAAATACTTTAGAAAGTTAACAACTGGTTTGGATCAAAAGAGGGGAATTGGCTGCCTCCAAATGGAAGACACTAAGTACTCCAGTGGATGCCATTGCCAATCCATAATGAAAAATACTTGCACAATGCAGTGGGAAGATAAGATTGCTACATTTCAAAATAGACTGGATCAAAACTAGGAGAGAGTTCGAATCTCAGCCAAACTTCATTCATGAGAAACAGACTGTGCCTTTAATAGCTCAAGAGCCAAGGCAACAGCTTGGCATTCTTTTTAAAGCATATATAAAAACTCCTGTTCTATACGGGTTGTTGAAAAGTACTATTTATTTTCTTAAAATAAACTTCTAACTGGAATAATACTTCATTGCAAAGGGACTTATTTCAAACTGAAAAGTTAAACTACCATGAAGTTTTCATTTTTCTTCACCTAGTATGACTGCTACGTCAAGCTGCCTCAATTGATTTAAACTCACAGAAATACTTAGGGCTAAAATCATCTGGCTGAAATGAAAAGATGCAGCCTTTGTTCTTTACGTGCAAATATGTCACCATCACGATGATCCACAGCCTGCCACAACCCATTGTAACCATAGCAACTTAAACTATTCATCTATGGTGCTTGGAAAGGGAAAGAAGATATTGCAAGAAAATGTTGTTTCCCTAATTAAAATTCATGCAAGCATTACCACTTGCAGGTGGTCTTGGTACTGAAAATACAGATGATGTATTCTAGCTCTTACACAGCTTTTTCAGGCTATTAAAGAATATAATGTACGTACCATTTTTCCACAGTACAGTTTCTCTTTTATGGAGTTAGTGCCTATCTCAGGTCTTTCCTGCCACCTTCCTAGTGAACAGGGAGTAAGTGATGGAACATCTGAAACTATTCTCAGTATAAATTGTTTTACTGACATACCAGCCCGGAACAGAAGCAGTTATAAACAACACGCAGAAAATTCCTCCTTTTGAGAATCTGACACCAGGGCCTGGTTCTTATAAAATTCCACCACTCCAGAAATTAACCCCAGTCTCAAACCAGAGCACAGACAATTCTGTGGTTGATTTCCTAACTCCTTTTCCTTAAATAATAAATAACAATACAAAAAATCCGTTTAGCTCCAAACAGTTTCTTCTGTGCCAGAAAGGCTGCAGGAGCTCTCATGGGGCAGTACCACATGTGAAGTCAGCTCGAGCAACACCCATGCCTACAACCAAATAAAAATCTCATAACTGCTTGTAATGCTAGCATCACACAGTAGTGTATTTTGGATAAATCAGGATGGCAACATCACAGGAGAACCTTTGGAACTTGCTTTAAATATATGACCAATGTCAATCCCTTGTGTTTCACTAATGTGGTAATTAATCAAGACAAAGTTCGCAGGAAAAGTAAGAATTATGCCATCACTTTGCCTCTGAAATTTGATTCTGGTGTTTATCAGCCTCAGTGGAATCGGAGGAGTTTGGTCAAGGATCTGAGATAAGCTGCTGTGTAAGACTGAAAAGCCCAAATAACATCTTTCACTTCATATAATACAGAGGCCTGTTCTAGATTCTTAATTAATGTAAATTTGCATGATTCAACTGACAGGGATAGAAGTCAGCATGGCCATGCTGTTATACACAGGCTGAGGACCTGTCCGGGCATTTATCCTTTATCTTTACCCTGCTTCCCTCTACTAACTCCTTCATCTAACCCTGGTTGGATGTCAGTACTGTGATCTCTGTTTGCCCCATTTGGTTTAGAGCTGCCAGTGAACAGCTGGACATTGTTTGAGGAGTATCCCTACAACTACTGATTTGTCTGTGGTTTATTAATGAGAGCAGAATCAAACTCCGCGTGAATTAAAGCTCAGTGAGGACAGATGGAACTCAAACCTGGTGTCCAGGCCTCTTGGCTGCTCCTGGGGTGATTCCAATGTGGGATATCCCGTTCATGCTGCTTGGGCTGGCTGAAGGAGAGGGCAGGATGAGTGCAAGGGAGGTGGAAAAACTGAAGGTAATCAAACCAAAAGGTCTGAGAGTACTCGGATAGCAGAGGCAAAAGCCTCAGAACACAGAGGAGCTGGAAGGGCAAGGCTGTGTGCTGGTGCTCCGGTGGGATCCGGGAGGGGACATTGCCCAGATTCCAGGCAGATCCTTTGCCCAGGTCTGTTCATTCGGGCTCTGCCTTTTGCCCTGTGCTTTGCATTGCAGGGGCTGGAGAAAACAAGCTTACAAAAATACCAGGAAGAACACATTGGAATGTACAGTGAGTTTAAGAGCTTTTGGAATTAGATCAGCTGTTGCTTTTGAACCTGCTCTGTGATATGATGAAATCTCCTAGGGAATTACTTAGGAAGCTTTGCTTTCATATGTTTAATCTTCTGGAAAACCCTGATGATTACAAACAACAGTCATCCATTTGTCTTCATAATACCATGCTACAGACTATCATAACTGAGTTACTACAATTGTATGTCCTGGCAACACTTCAAATATATTTTTAAGTATTTTTTTTCTTGTAGCTCATTTTTTCTAAACAATTCTGAGTGGATTAAGTAATTGTGTGATGCTTCATTAAGAAAGGAACCCAACTCTTCAGTAAAATTCTTAGCAGATATTTTCTTTCTGAAGTTTAATTGAAATCTATTTTACTGGACAAGTCAGAAGTGAAATAAATATGTTCTAATTGTAACTTGATTCACAAGCAGAGCACATAGTTTTAATTGCCTTTAACAAAGAGAAGGATCTCTGATTCCTCAGGACATTTAAAATGTTTAGATTATAATTATTTGTGAGAATATACACAAGCAGACTTCAGAACCAAGACATAAAGTGAGTTTAGGTAGGGAATTTAAGAAGTTACAAATTTAAATGGTGAGCCTGACTTTGTCATCCAAAAGATACCACACTGAGGTAGAAGACTGTCAGGCTTCTTCATGGGATATAGAATTTTCTTTTGAAAGACATTCCACTTTGAGGGGAGGTAACACAGAATCTGTCATGGTCTCAAGCTATTGAGGAGTCTGGCCACTTTGATTTCTGTGTGGGATGATGTCTCCACGCATATTACCCCAGTGTCAGCTGTCTGCACTGCTAAAAACGTGCAGCTTTAAATTGAGTTTGAATTCATCTGGAAGTTTCCAGCCATTCAATGTATTTTCATAAGGTTACACAGTAAGGGAAAACTCTAAACCTCATTTTATGCCCTCCACTAGGATTGCAGCGGGATCTAGCTCATCTTGTGCTACTTTGCTTCCCTATCCTGGGTCACTCCGAAAGATATCAAGCTGTTCCACAGACCGCCTGGCTTGTGGGGCTAAGATCTCAGATAATTTTGCACTGAGGTAATTCCATTTACTTCCCATCTGCCCCACTTGAGAAGAGGCCTAGTGACAGGACAAAGAATTCCAGATGATCTTCCTCCTCAGAGACATGGCACAGCATAACACACATTCCTTGGAGACCCCAGATACACACACGCATGAGAGGGCATTGCTCTTGTTCTTCCATGAGGTTGCTCTTAAGTATTAGTTGTATTTACATAAAAAACTGCAAAGAAACATTTGCACACCCTACCTTTGAAGAGAAAGGCTGCCAATGTCATAAACACATCTTTTATGTAATTATCCATTTCAATCCATGTTCGAATGCTTCTGATCTAAATCTAATCACTGGGAATTCTCTCATCTCATCTCATCTCATCTCATCTCATCTCATCTCATCTCATCTATGTGTTCGCTCCTAGGCTTCTATTAAAAGAGCTCACAGCTCTATTGCTGTATCATTTATTAATATAAACTTACTGTGTTGCTCCTGGTGCTTTTCTATGAAGGTTACTCTATGTTATTTATTAGTTAATTAAGTAACGGCCAAGGTTCCATTTCCTGCAGATCCAAATTATCCTCTAATCTCAGCTTCATGTTTTCTGGCTCCTACATGTTACTGTAAAACAAAAGCAAACAGCAACATAGGAGAGTTTACAGTCTCCATCTAGTTTTACATTATTTCTTTCGCTGTTGGCTTCTGCAAAGCTGTGGACTAAACCCAAACCACTGAACAGCCCAATAACATATATTTCACTTGTAATGTGCCCTCTTATTTTAATGCTGCAGTCTCTGGGAGTTTTATACAGAATTATGCTGCTTTGCCTTCAGCAATTTCCTCCTCCACTCCCTCCATATATATGGAGGGAATATAGGAGAAAATAATTAGAATGAAATTTATATTCCTAAATTGGTCTTAACCTTGGAAGAACGAAACAGGAAGACAGGAGTTTTCATGTAGCATTTGGTTTATATTACTGCAATACTCTCAAAATGTTCACAGTAAAATAACAGTTATCTGAGGAGCCATGGGTAGAAATGCAAATAAGTATTTTTAAAAGGAAAAGAAAACAAAGGTCAGTTGCTTCAAAGGAGTAGTCATGGATTTGGATGAGTCTGTTAAAACTAAGCTGAACAGTGCGCTGGAGAATATGCCAAGGAGAACAAGTCTGCACTGGCAAGACAAGGGATTTGATGATCTAGTAAGTCCCATACATCTGAATTGTATGATTTCACCCCCAACAGAACCTTGCTCTCTTTGTACTCGCTGTTCCACAGCGCAGTAATTATTGCTAACAATGTGCCTGCTTTCTGGGGTTTTCAGCGTGCGAGTTACGGTGCAAATTTATTCAGCATTTAAAAATATGCTGAGCACTTCCACAGATGGGGTTGTGACAGCAGCAAATTTAGATGTTCTTTAAATGTTCAAACTTAGAACTCAGTAGGGAGACACAGACAGACACCTCCCATTCTGGAGGTAAGTGGGAAATAAGTTACTCTGAGAACACCTGAGCAGCTGATCAGCAGCTTTCAGCAAATGGTTCTTCATGAGTCATGTTTTTTTCCCCACTGGAGAAGGGTGTCCCTCAGAATGTTTCACACTTCCATCTGGATGGGGATCCATGATTCATCCAAATAAACAAGTCAGATCCTGGAAAACTCAGATGCACTTTCACAGCTGCGTTCTTCTTTTTGCCTTGCTTTTCCTGCCGCAGTAAATATCTGAAGAATGAACCCTTTTTTTGTTTGTTTTTTAATTAAATATTCCTGCTGTTTCTCTTACAACAGCATTAAACAGGAAAGACATTGCAAAAGGCAATGCGAAAAAAAATCAGTGTTAGGTGCCTTTAAAATGCCATGTGTGGACAACTGACAGTGCATTATATAGTCCTGCATGTCCCTGACTGCCATCTGTTGGCATCCCCTCCAAACCTGCTCCCAGGTACACAGGTGTCCTCAGCTCGGGAGGTTCCACTCCCATGGGAATGTATTTCTTTGGCTTACAAGGCCATGCACGAGAGAGGGAAAGACATCAGGTCAAATTCACCAAAGTGAAAAAGAATACAGTGTATAAAAATTTAACAGCATTTTTTTAGAATACTGGAACAATATTTGGATATAATATAAATATATATATATATGTACACAAAATTCTTCTAATTGAGAAATCTGATCCAGAGGTCCTGGCAGGCACACAGTAGGTCTCAGCTTCTTTGGATTCCAGATTACTAGGGAGCAGAGGTAACTGTGAAAGCTCTGAGGGAATTCAGGTGAGTGGAAGCCGTGAAGGGGAAAAAAAAACCCAAGCAAAAGCAGATGCATTTAATGTGATACAGAGAAAGATGAAGGTCGACCTCATTGTCTCCTCAAAGGTCTTCCTTAGGTTAGACTGGTGATGCTGAGATTTAAGTGACTGCCAGGGTACCAATTCTTAGAAGCTTAAGCTACAACTGGAGAGAAACCAAAGAATTACAAGACCTAAAATGTTGACTGATGGTTCAAATCTCTCCTTGGGTTTTTGAGCTCCCTTGCAAAATTCACAACGTTAACAGTACATAGGTTCAAGCTACGCTTTGCCTAGGAGCAAAACATTTTTATCTATTCTGAGTTTGCTGCAAGTAAGGAAATTGTTTGCTGGTGTGTATCACTAAGTTAATGAAAACACAGTCAAAGGGTTGTGTTTGAGCAATTTCTAAATGTTGTTTTTTGAAAGAAGTAAAGCGGACACTGACTGAAATTTAGTATTGTGGGTCAAGAAACAAAGGTTCTTTATGAGGCACTAACCGAAATTTAAGAGCTGGGTTTGGTTTGCTTCTTTTTTCCATTATAGAAAGTTCTAAATTACAAAATGCTGGTCGCAAGCAATCAGTTTCCAGGAGCCTGAAGCACCTTTTCCATTCATCGAACAAGTTTGTGAAGACTCTGAAACGGTTTGTCGTTCATTTTATCTCCCAGACATTCTGAGTTTTAGCTGTTGTTGTTGTAATAGTGAAAAGCACCTTAGAAATCTGTGTGAAGACGCCACTACCAATGAAAGAGCAATCAGTCAGAATGAACCTGATAAAATCACGTATGTGTGAGACTGACAGGGAAATAAAGCTCCAGCCCCAGCTGAAATCAATAGAATCTGTTCATTGTTACTCTTGGAAATGGAGGCAAACTGTAACAGAGTGAAATATTCTGTGCAAACACGAAATGCAGCTACTGAAGTATTTGGGAAGCACTGCCTCTGTTGCTGCTCAGTAATAAAACTGTGACATTTATTTCATTCATAACATGAAGTGCAGAGCTCAGATAACAGGTCTGAATAGTCCACTGGCAACAAGCTACACAAACAGGTTTGCAGTCCAGTGCGACCCAACCCTCAGCCTCGATAATTTAGCAATTGGAAGTTGCTTATGCTGGAATTATTTCTTCTTTCATTGCCAGGAGTGTTCAGTTTGCTTTTTTCTCCTTTGTATTTTGATAAGAGTTTGATTCTTTCAGAAGAGCTCTCCGGAGTCTTTAAATTCCCTATGGCAACTACTTAACGTATGTAACTAATTGCAAGGGTAAATATTGAGAGGAATGGTCTCTATAAACAGTTTTGAAGATATGTTGGCCAAATTACACTCAATTACACTAATGTAAATCCATAATAACCCACCTGATTTCAATTGAGTTACCTGAGATTTGCTCTGAAGTAAATGAGGGCAGAACTAAGCACATTAATGATAGTTTTAGTAAAATTTCTGATTTCTAAAGGGCATAAAGCCTCCATTATGTACTGTGTACTCTGGCAAAATTCACACTGAAACTAAATATCAATGGCTTGCACAGATTCATAATTTCTTAGATTCACGTAGTCTCACATCATCTGAAGTGGTAAGCTTCCCGAACATTTTTTAGAATTCACTGGCTGAAGTTGCATGATCTATAGAACACAGATTTTAAGACCAGATGATTCGATTTCTCTCCTCAGAACTTAACATCTACAGTTCTTTGACTAAATTTGGCATGGGTGTGAGTAGACATGAATGGTGTTTGATGGTGTTTTCTTCTCTCTTTAGGGGACTCTACTTATGTGTTATACTTTTTTACAAAGACAATTTGTTAGTAACCAATGAAGATCAAATCCCAATTGTGGAAATCGATGACTCTCACAGTAGTTCAGTTACGCAGGATTTCCTGTGGTTCACAAAGGTAACGGGAGTCTAATTTCATATATTGCTTCTGCAAATCTGTTGCTAGCAGTGCCTAGGCCTCAGCTCATCATTCTGAGTACATGAAATGATATAATTAAAAAGCTAAATGATGAAGTGCTCTGTCACTCATGTTACATGCAATTTTCACAAACCATTTATGTGGGCTAAATTCTGACTGGGTCACTGACAGCAGCACAATTAACTCTTCAATGTACAACCCTACATGAGTGATTGCTATGTGGGTACATAAAGCTTTTATGAACATTTAGAGGAAGAGCCTAAATAAATAACCAGAAGTTTTAAATTTGGTATTGTGGCTGTGCCATCATTCAAGTTGTCTTCACACTATTTTTTTTGTACCCCAAAAACAGTAAATCAGTTTTGTACAATAGTCCCAAATCAATTGAAACAGGTGCATGATGTTTACAGAACACCTTCTGTGTCTGAATCAGTTTCACTTTCATCCAGGCAGCTCTTTGCCATCCACAGAAACTCAGAATGAGCGATACCCACCGATCTTTCCAAGTCCAAAATGCTGTTCAGTTTCATTTCTGCTTTTGTAAATGCTGAGAACAAAAGCTGATTGAACTGGGTATATTTTTGCAGTTGTCTTGCATGTGGGATGACATCAGATGGCTGAGGCAGAACATGGCTGTGTCCGTGTCCTCATCAACAGCCCTGCAGGCCAGGCAGAAGATGCTCTCAGCCGCAGCACAGCTACAGGTGGGTTCCATGGCATATTCCTGGCTATTAACTCAGTGACTTTCTGATCTCCAGGGGACAGTCCTGCCAGCTGTCCCTCCAGCCTGTTCTTTGGAGCAGCATTATCATCTACAGCGAAATGAGGCACTGAGCCCCTAGTGCCAGCTGGGAGCAAGGAGTTACATTAAAAGTGAGGAGCAGGAAACACAAAGAAAAGAAACAACAGTGGCAGATGAAGAAACAAACAGATATGAACCAGTAAATAATGACCACAGACAAGCCTGTGGGTTTGCAGGTTGGGGATTCAAGAGTTATAATCCTAATATTTGCTGCACAAAAGCCTCTTATAGGCCTATTCATTATTAATTATTAATCTATTAATGAAGCATTTGAACTCTGGGTAAGATTTAGCACTCCCTTGTGCTGTATGGGAACCTGCAGCAGTAGGCAGCTTCTGAACCTGACAGGAAGGACAAACACACTGCTGAAGTTGCCAAAATGCGCTCTTTATTCAGCCATGGCTCACCAACTATTCAAGTACAGCTTCTAGGGCAGAGCTACACTGTCTGACAAACAGGACGGCCCTGGTGGTGTGGATTGTCAGTGGAGAAAATAAAAACAAATCTTTCATTAAGTTCTCCATTGAGCTGCCAAAATTTTGAGGTTAAAATGTACCTTTGTGCACAGAACAAGTCGGATACCTATTTAGACCCTTAAAAACAGAGACTAAGAGAGATTAAGTGGTGCACGGACCTTGCCAGTGGTAAGGACAGCAGCACTACGTGCACAATTCACGCCATGTGTTAAAGGCATAGCACTGACTCTCAGGATTGTTCTATTCCAACCTCTGCTACAGTCACTTAAACCTTCTGTGCCTCAGTCCACTACTTGTTATGCAAATAGATATTATCTCCAGAAGAACATTTTGACGTTTATTGCAAAGCTTTGAAGGTGGTTTCATGGTACCATAAAATCTCTAGCTGGAAGGCAGATATTTTCATTAAAATATTTGCTTTTATGGCAAAATACATTTTCAAAAAACTGTGTGCACAATCCTTACAGGAAAAAAAAAAAAAAAAGCATATCCAGGCCTCACTTTCTGCTACCTTTTGCTCGAGTGGAGGCACCAAAGCTTCCCAGAAGCCTGTGGTACAGCCGCGGAGTTAATGAAGATCCTCATCGCTGGGCACGTGTTGGCCACACGTCATCCCGCAATAACCCGCTTTACAGCAGCTCTGAGAGCCACACACTTTGGGGCCAGTATTAGGAATATCCACGTGGGGTTTTGTTTTACATCTTTTGGCGAGGCACGCTGTATGGGAGAGCAGCCTTCCTGGGCAACCACCTGTCTTGACTGATTTCCCCAAAGTGCCCCGAAATACATGGAATGCCAGCCTGCTGCACCTTTATTGGAGGACCACCTGTGTGAAGCAGCAGCTGCCTGTCAGTCCTTTGAGCTGTCACTAGAGAAAGTTTTAACTATACCTGCCCAATATTCCCTCTGGTGGGGTTGGCTCAGCTCAGGTAGCACATATTCCTTGGGTTAGCTCAGCTCCATTCCCGCTGAGCAGACTCCCTTTAGCAGAGCACTGCCAGCCTGCATGGGCTGCACTCAGGGATAACCAGCACCCCCAGTACATCGTGTTATTATTTGTTACCAGGGATGCAAAGCCCTGAGATACAGCAAATGTGCCCATGTGGTGTATTGCTCTGCTGAATTTCCGGCAAATTTATTGCCCTTAATGTCTGTTCCTTTAACTTGGTCCCCGAAGAACACAGGGATTGTCACCGATCTGCCAGCCTCTGACGGTGTGTGGCCTAATGGGATCCACCAATGGAAGGATCTCAATAAAGTTTATATGGTTGAATACATTTTATTGAGGAAGTTAATAGACTGACTCCACAGGAATTTAGGACAGAATGGAAAAGATCAGTGACAACACAGCTGCTAAGGGACTAGATCAGGAGATTCAGAGACAACAGGGACTGCAATTTTGCCTGTTGTTACCACTAAAGCAAACAAAACACAAGTGATGGGGTGCCAAGCTGAGCAGACACAAAACTTTTTTAGTCTATTAATCAGTTCCACATTGATATTAGTAGGTCTCCTGTTCTCTGCGCTGGAATCCACTCACAACACACACTCAGTGACAGCCAAGAACTGTTTGTTTTCATCTCGGCACATTCACGTGTTGCAGTGATTAATATGACAACTAGATGGCTGCGTCTGCTGCAGTGACTTATCCCAGCTGGAGACACATGGATTAACACCAAATGTACACTCAAGACGGCCAGTGTTAATCAGAGATGGAGGCAAACCTCAAAAGGCACAACAGTTAAAAAAGGCAGAGGGGAGGTGCTGTACAGACACCAACAGTCTGCCCTGGAGAGGGATGGATAAAGCTAAAATTATTATGCCACATAAAGGGCAGTCACTGTGCTGACTACCTAGAGCTTATAAACAATTTAATAATCCAGTTCATAAGCAAATATTGCCTGCTAAGTACAGATAAATAATTTCAGGGTAATCTACCAGTTTACAATATCATTAGGTTAATGTACAGCACTTCCCTAAACATACAATGTGCAGCATTGTGAATTCAAGTTTTCATTTTAAACTATCCCTCTCCCTTATCCAGCTTACTGTAGATCTCTTGAAATATCACAAAGTAATGAGCATATTTTAAATGTTAGGCATTTTTCTTTAAGACATCTGGGAATCTCTTCAGTGGCTGGTCACTGGATTGAGTGTGTTTGCACCTATAAGCAGATGCCTTACTGTGTGAGGAAAGGGATTTTGACCAAAATATGTATTTTATGTGGAGCCTTTTAAAATTACTTTTCTTTAATCCTCACATATTTTCCTGGAGAGCTTTGCCCTGGTAGTTTTGTTAGTTTCTGCCTGTTTTGTCTAGCACATTCTTGGTATCAGAAGTAAAAGGAAAAGGGTCCGTGTCTTTTCGAATCCTGTGTTTCTTCACAAACACACTCCACACTTAAGCTACAGAATTATTTACATTCAACACAAATATCTCTTGTTTTTGTTCCTGAAAATAGTCTGAATAATTTTAGAACAGGGAACAGAAAACAGAGATTACAGTTAATGGAGAAAATATTTAAAGTGTCCGTCATGAGTGAATTGGGGAAAGAGGAAGAATTTTATATAATCTCTGATGTTTGGTTCTGGGGAGGTTCAGATAAACACCAAGCTCTTCAGTAAGTTCAAACTAAAGGAATCACACTGGACCAACACTGAGTGCTTCTGGAAATTGCATCCTTCATCTTTACATGACTGAGCAAAAATAGGAAGTTTGGCCCAAATAAGTGAATTACTTTGCATCATTTCCTATTACAGAGGCATTGGGTCGTTGTTCTCCATTAAACATTGGACTAAACCCTGCTGGACCAAATGCACTAGAGGACCCACAACTCAATCCACAAACACAGCCTAGGGAAAAACTTTTCCTTTTGCCACTAAATGATCCGACTGCAGGGCAAGGGTTTGAGAAAAACACTGTGTGTCTAGATTTTGTTGAAGTCAATAGGACTGATGTCAGCGAGCACAAAGCTAAGTTTCAAAAAATACTCTCCTGCTACGGGATAAATAACTTCTATTTTACAATTTGCTTGTTTTCTAGAATTTGCTGGGAACCCACAACTTAGGCAGAGTTTTTTATGAACCAATCAAGGATCGACATGGCAATATGCTGATAGTTACTGTAAGAGAAGTGGAGAGTCTGTATTCATTTTTTAATGGCAAATGGATGCAGGTATCCAAACTACAAAGCCAGAGGAAATCCCTTTCAACTCCAGAGGAGCCAACAGCATTAGACATCTTGCTTATAACAATCCAGGTAGTGCTTTGCTTCTCTTACTGTATGTTATTTGCTTTTGTAAAGCCTGTGCCAGAGCCCTGATTTTTGGAAGCGTCTTGTAGAATTTTAGGCCAAAGTCCAGTGCCCAATAAAATTAATGGCAAGGCTCCCATTGAAAGCAAAGACTTATATTACTTCCAATGGGTCTGGGATCAGATCCTTAATATGCAAAATATCCATGAGATTCTAAAGAAATTACTTCGAAGTCCTAGCAGAGAATAGTAGTTTCTATCAGTTTCGGGAAACCATGCTATGGAATTCTGTAGCAAGGGATAAAAAAGGCTTTAAAATTCTCTGGGATGTTCTTAAGCACCTATACAGGCACTTAGAATTTCTACGCTCCATAAGATTTTTCCATCCAACCTTGAAAACCAAATCTAGGTTTTCAACTTTACTGTTCTACTTAATAAACTTGTTCTGTGGGGTTCAGGGTTCCTTGGAGCCTGGTATAGTTGCTAAAGAATTCTTTACTGACCATAACCCACCTTTAATTTCTGCATAACGTGCTCCTAGACTTACAATTAGGAAAATACCATGGTAAGGATTGATCTTGGAAGTCGCTTGGCATAGTCAGTTCAGTTCCAAGACTGAGACACAGCGGGGTTCAGCCCTTCAAGAACTGAGGTATCTGTAAATTCACATTACACAGTTTATGTAAAGATTAATAGATGTTTTCTGTAGGTAACAGCAACCTACTTCTCACAATCTATCAGTAGCCAATCTCCCTAAAAATCAGTTGCACAGTTACCCAAAATACAAGACAAATTGTCATCTTAGTCCCTTCTTTAGCACCCTCAACAAGATGATGAGTTGCTGTGGTTAGTTTTTGAATTAGAGACACTTTCTCAAGCAGAGACTCTGCTTTTCATACCGGGAAGTGACAGGCAATCAAAATATATGTTACCAGGTTTTAGGAACGTTAAAAAATTTCCAAAAGACAATAAAACCTACCTGATCTATGTTAGATTTAATGTATTAAAGTGCGTTAAAGGTGTAGAAAAATGTCAATCTGGGCAAAAGTTTTATATTAGGAAAAGCAAAATACAGGCCTGATCAGATTTCCACAGAGATCCTAGTGGAAAAAATGTTCCCCTAATGGTTTACACATTCCTATCTAATGCCCACCCTTTCTTCTATTACTTGTTTAATCATCGAATGGGTATTTTGTTCATGAAGTGCTTGTGAAAATGAGGGTCTAATTGCACTGGTCAGAGCCAAGCATAGCACTGGCAGATAATTTGATGGTTCCAAGAGTAAAGGCATAAGGCCAGGTGTCTTAATCCTCACCCACTGCAGAAGCACACATTTCTCAGGATGGCAGCAGACATCACTTTTTGGGTAGTTCTGGAGGACTGCTATACACAGCCTTAAAAATGTCTCCTGGCCTCAGCAAATACACCCTCAATACCCATTTCTCCTATGCTCCATTTGTTGCTAAAGATATTTGCTCAGAAAACCTTGCCACTAATTAAATTTTGTAAAATACCAAGCCCCACGCTCGCAGGGAACTCCCTGGTGACAGCAGGTGATACAGAGCAGGTTTTGGAGGGCTGCAGGCTGGGATTTCTTTGGGGACAGTCCTGGCTCACGCAGCCGCTCCCTCCCACCTGCCCCAGGTGCCAGCTTTTCCCCAGTGCTCTGTCTGTGCAGCCATGCACCAAAGCTGAACCAGGGAACTGCTCCGCCTCGAAAACAACTGCTCCTTTTCCCAAGTTGTTTTTCAGACGAACCAGCTCCCTGACCCAGCTCACTGCTGAAATGATCACACAGGAGGCAGAGGTGGGGGTTATTTAAGCCAGTTTAAACACCACAGTTGTAGAGGATTGAAACCCCAGGTTGTTGGAGCCAATTCCTGCATGACATGGAGAGCTTAGGGATCCTGTGTATGGCTTTAAGTAAGAAGTTGTCCAAGTGCATCCAAGCTACCAGGGATTATTCTTCTGCTTAAGCATGTGCTTAAATGCTTTGCGAATTGGGAACACACTTGAAACAAAAAGACGGCTGTAAAAACATTTGTTGCTTTTTGATCTCAAACTCTTCTGCTTATGTGGAAAAAAAATATGAGATTTTTATGTAGGACTGTTTCCCTTAAAACAGGACATACTTTCCTATCACAAACGAAGTCAGCAACGCCTCCCTCCCGGCCTGTATCTGGGTTACCTTAAACTCTGCAGTTCTGTGGATCAAATCAAAGTGCTGGTGCTGCAGAAGTTGCCCAATGTCCTGTGTCATGTTAAAATCCGGGACAACAGCAATGTCTCCAAGTAAGTAAATATATATATGTATTTATATACACACACATAAGAGAAAGAAAATTTGTTTTAAGTTTGAAACAACCGATCAAATGTAAACGCCAAGGCGATTCTGCCACTGCAGAATTGTGGGTGGCACGAAGGTTTGGCTCAGGTGTGTGGCAGAAAGGCTTGGCTCAGGTGTGGGTCATCCCAGAGATTGGCTCTGAGCTAAACAGGTGCCCCTGGGTCTTCCCAGCAGTCTGAAGGCCAGCCCAGAACATATGACCCTGCTGGTTTCTAAGGATGGTATTCCATGGTCATTCAAATTCTGCACAGGGGTAATGACCTGTTCATAAGATCACAGCCTGCAGCCCCGATTTGGCCTCCAGTGGATTCAGTGCCACCCTTCTTGTGGATTTTCACTGACCCACAGGGTGTTGGTGTGATTTTCCTATTCATTCTCTTCTGTCATGCCTGGTTTGTAACTCTAAATCGCAGCAAACACACAGCAACTGAAAGCCACATTTACAAATGTGACCACCCAATGAACTGCTGAGCTCTGGAAAAGCCATTTTCCCTTCGTCCACCCCTTCCCTCATCCACTGGCAAGTGCACTGTTTGCACTGCCTGGTCCTTGCCTAGTGGGCAACACATTTTATTGGCTTTTTATTTTCTGGAGCTTTCTAATCCCATACCCTTTCAGAAACCAGCTGAGAACTTTGCATAAGGAAAAAAGGAACTGGATATCTACATGGAAAACAAGGATATCCAGAATGTAGTAGTTAATACCAACAATGTTGGAAGGAATATAAAGCCTAATGCTTCAGAGTTTATAACAATCCCTGACTCTTGAAGTTTAAGACCAGATCTTTATTTAGGAGCAGATTGTTCCACATCTATTACTTGTCTTGTAGTGGGATTTCCTGTACGTTTGGGTTTTTTTTTCCTTGAATGTTTGATTCTGGCTGCTTTTCAAGACTGAATACTGGGCAGGGTGAATCAAGGATTTGATCCAGAAAGATGATTCCCATGTTTATCAGGTCTCAAATAGATACATGCTGAGCAAAGCAGGGAGTTCTTTGGCTGCAGCGAGTAGCAGAGAGTCCACCACAGAGATTAAACTTGCCACTAATTGTTGTCATTTCCAATGCATGTTCTTTAAAGCTTTGTGAGAAAACGGGAACGAAGAATATGAAAGAGAAAACCTGGAGTGAGAAGCCTTAGTGAAATATTTCAAAGGCAGTTGGACTTTCAGAGGCTTGCAAGGAACGTTCAGCCTGATGTACATGTGCTGGAAAAATTAAACTTTTCAAAGTTAGATTTTTAGCCCCAAACAGTTGCACGGGTTTAGAACGTTTGGGTATATGAGGATTAAACGATCAACAGATCCCAAATGCACATACACTGAATTCCTGCTTGTGCACTGAACTTTTGTTATATTTCTAATTTTAACTTGACTCAACATACAGAGATGAGTGGGACTGGATCCAAACACTTTCTGGCTCAGAATCTGTGGAAAGTATGGATCATACTTCAGACTGCCCTACTCAATTGTTCTTGTACGAGCTCCAGACGGCAGTGAAAGCTCTCCTCAAACAGATCAATCTACCTCTGCATCAGGTATTTGCCTTTGTGGTATTTATCCCCTTTTTAAAAACTGATTCTTTAAAAACACGACTAAAAGCTACAAACTGTGTGACTTGCAAGTAGGGATTCAGTGTCAGGGCTACAAGACAAGCAAAGCAGAGCAGTTTTGTACTCTGTTATTCTAAGTGTGTGGAGGGGGAACATCTCTGGTAAACTGTTTCCTGGATATTTCAACATATAAGGCTCAAGAGGAAAACTTCAATTAGCTCCTATTTTTGCATCTTTTAGCATATTTGTGACACTTCAGGCAGGTGCAAATGAGAACTTTTGCATGAAACTGGTAGCTCTGAGCACCTTTACCCAGCTGACAAAGAAAATTATAGGTATTTTTCCAGGCAAGCAGAGCAACTGAGGTTTAGAATGAGGCTGTATGAAAGGCTTGCTAATGACACAGCATTTTGCTGTTCTTTTACACACAGATAAATGTAGCACTTCCAAAACACATATCTCCAGACCTCCAGATTACTGTGGGTGAGGAGAGGTATCTGGCTTCTGGCTTTACATTTAGGTTCAAGAAATGCATATGTGAATAAATAAAGTCAGGGAGGATAATCTATGACGTGAAAGATCTGTGAAAAAATAAGCTAAGAAGTTTGTTTCTTGTTTACATGAATTCCATTTTATTTTGGTCTACAAGGGTAAAGAGGTCTCAAAATAGAAGTAAATCATCTTTATATTCACTTCAAGGTCTGCTTGTGCAGGTAGAAAGATGTGGTCTTAAAATAAATCTGGTTCTACATTTCTTGATTTTGAAAGGTTGAGGCTTTGCTTTTAAAAAGGAATCCATCAGTGCTGCACCTTCTAGCCTGGGAAGAGCCAAGTAAGACTCAAGTAAATCCAAAATTAAGACAGATGGTGTGCTGCCTTGTGGTCAGTCACTCTAATTCAATAGGGCTCTGTACAGGTCTCTACTGCATTTGCTTGGAGGTTATAGCTTTTGTGCATCTTTTTTGGTTTTCTTTCAGAGTTAGGGACTAAAATAATTAAATCACTGTGCAATATGTTCCTGAGGCTGCAGCTCAGCCAAGCATTTGAGCTCATCTATTGTGCGCGAGAGACAGACATCAACATGACCTTGCACTTCAACACAGTTGCAAGTGGTTTGATGGCTCAGGACCAAACTTTGATGTTAATGAATTGAATTTTTAATTCAACAGATTTTTTGGATGTATTTTTATTACTTCTGTGGTGAACGGGAGCGGGGGCAGTGACACTGGTGCACACCCAAGGTGCAGTGCTGCACACACTGGCTCTGAGCAGCCTCAGCCCAGCTCCTGCCTGTGCCATTTTCTCCTGCTGCAGCACTTGTTAAACCTTTTCAGTGCTGTGTTGAGGGAGAGCTGCATATTTCTCTTAACCAACCCTAAATTGAATCTTAAAGGTTTTTAATTGAATCCATTTTCATGTTTTCACATAATTATGCAATCATAATCTTGAAAAGCACATGGCATGTGATCATTTTCTGCCTAATAAGAAACATAAATGTTGTTTTCAGGGGGGTTGTGCCTGCGCGTGTTGTTTTAATGTGGAACATTGCAGCTTTAAATCTTTATTTTATGTAGTGACACGAACCCACATTTAGACCCGACTACCCCGCCCCCACTNNNCAAATTTAAACCCCACCCCCCCCCCCCCCGCCCCAAATATTTATGTTTTATAAAAATTCCGGGCTTGATGTTGTGCAAATTTTCTTTAATGTTTTATATCATTTGGGGTGTTGTTTATATAAGTGCCATGTTGTAATTCTCTCCTATTTCTTCCCCCGCGCGTGTCCCTGTACAGGCAAAGCACTTCCGTCTGTACACACAGGAGGTGTTGGAACTGGGTCACAATGTCTCCTTTCTTCTCCTGCTCCCCGCCTCAGACGACGTCTGCACTGCCCCAGGACAGAATAATCCTTACACCCCACACTCAGGATTTCTTAACCTCCCTCTTCAGATGTTTGAACTCGGTATAGTAGCTTGCTTCACCCAGAAATATTAACCCAGTCTCCTTATAATAAAATCACAAAGTTGTATCTGTTTTCCCCCTTGTCCCAGTGGAGAGTCAATAAATCACATGATGGCTTTGGCAACAACACTACCTATAACTGTGTACAAGTTACAGAGGGAGCAGAGCGGTTAAAGCATATACTGTAGCCATCGTTATTGAAATGCAAAGCAGAGAGCAAAGCCCACAGTTATCCAGTATGTGTCCATAAGCTTATTTGGAAGATGATGTTCTTTAAAAAACAGAAGCAGAAAAAAAAATTACACACAACACAGCAAGGTTGGAGTGTGAAAGGAGATGCAAAAAACATCCCTCTGAGTTGTCAAGAGGATAACCACCGGTTTTGTAATGAGAATATTTGCAGTTCCTGATTGGAGATGGTCCCGCTCAAGGTCTGATTCCCTCACAACGCTGTGAAGGGTCTGAATAGATTTTCCCATGAGAGGGTCATCTTTTTCCTATTGATTCCTGGAAAAATGTAGGAGACTGTCCTATTGTTGTGGTGAAGGAAAAGACTGTTATGAAAAATACCAAAGCACTGGACATGAATCTCTTTCTTTAGGGAGCACATCCTGTGCTGTAGCAGATTCAGCCCTCTTGTTCCACTGCCTAGCTGACTGGGTAAGAATCCCCCAAAACAGAGTTTTCCAGCTGTTTCACAGAAGGCATAAGATGCTTTAGCTTCAAGGTCCTCTATTTCTCATTTCTTCTTCTTTGGTCCACAGAGAAAAGAAAGGTTCCACATAAAAGCAGCTCATAAAGACTTAATAGTTCTTTTTAGAAAGAATATTATATGTATGGGGACTGCTGAGCCTTTCACATCAGTCTGCTCTGCTTCCTTCTGGCCTGTAAAACTGGGTATCTTTCCTTCATTTGCCTTGGAGAAGAAAGATATGAGCCAAAAGTGATGGAGCTGGTACACCAGGAGCCACTACAGAACAGGCCTCTGGCACCAACTGTGTCCTCAGTGATGTCTCTCTCAGGTGTTATGTGACATCATTACCTTCCTGTCTCCTATATATCAGTGCTGTTCCAGTCACTGATACATAGGAGAACAATATTTACGTATTAATGGAGGGTCTTACCATGCCTATGTTTCTGCAGTCACAACAGATCCATGACCCACCGTCACCCAGCAACACAAATTTCATTTGGATCATAAATACACGGCTGTATTTATGCCACATCAGCCACAGCACACAAAGTGGTGCCTGTGACAACCCTGGGGTTTTGTGGTGGCTGTGGGAGGACAGATGCCAGCTGAGCTGCCATAAAATTATGAGGGGTACAGCCACACAATACGTGGTGTAGTCTGCCAAGGAAAAGTTACCCCTTAATGGGAAAACTAATGGAATTGAACACGAAGAGTTAGCTCAGTGCTTTGGGTCACATCCCATGGCTGCAGTGCCCTAAAGCCAGTCTTTTATCTTCTGCCCTGCCACCCTGAGGCCTGTTGGCCTCTGTGTTTGGAGCACATCATTTCTCCTGGTGAGAGGGGACTGCTGTGTCACTGTGCAAATTAATGCATGAAGCATATTAATCTCTGATGAAATTAATCTCCACTCTGGAGGTTGTGCAGACTATTTAACTCTCATTATGTGGCCCAGAGGCCACAGGCAGGAGTCACTCTCATTTCTGGAGCACAGTCTGCATCGGGCTGGCAAAGCAAGAGACACTGCCTGGGGTGAGGTGGTGCAGGTAAACACGCAACAGAGGCATCTCTCAAAAGGCATTCCAACATGTTGTTCATGGTGGAGAAAACAGTACGGAAAGCTGAATTTTACTTTTGAGTGGACTTTTTTTTTCAGCAAGCAATCCTCTGGCCAAAGGCAGACGACATTTCTATATGACTTATTATATATGTATCCCTGATGTTCTATAAAGTGACTGTGATTCGCATCTCAAATATTAGAAGCTTCCATTCCCCATTAGCTGGTGGCTACCAACTATATAATTGCATAACCACAAAAGACTACGTTGAAGTAACATTTGTTAAAGTAACATTAAAGGGTCTGACTTAAAACCACAAAGGCTCAAAACTTCAGCACTGGAGCCGAAACCGCGGCTGTAATTCACTCAAGAGTCCACCACATATGGCACATGTACTGTAAGACCACACACTATTCAGACTGGATCCCTGCTATATCTAGGCATGGCTGAAACCAGAAGGTAGAATTCTTCCTTTCCCTCTTTTTTTTTTTTTTTGGTGAGATTTCTATGCTGAGATTAGGCCTTTATTGTTACAATGTTTCTGCGACTGGATTTCATAGTTTGAGAATTAATCCCTCAGTTATTCTTATCATGTTGTTTGCAAGGGATAAGTAGACATGTGACGCTGTTTTTCTTTGTCTTTTTACTATTTATGATAAGAATGTAGGCAATTCACACTTGAAACAGTCTGAAAAATACCATGCCCCAATCCAGAATGCAGTAAACAGACAGGCATTCACCGCTCTAACAAGATCATGATGCATGTTTGCATTTACTGAAGCACCAGTGAATGGGCAAGTATTTCTGGAAACTTGTTCTCCCTGAGCAAGTTCCAGTATGTCTGCTCTGCCATTTGTAGAGGTGACTGCTAAGTTTTGCCTGAGCAGTTACAGGTTCTGGAATAATAAGCTTTAAGAAAGCAGGTAAATTAGCATTTGAGAGGCTCTGTGGCACTGTAGCTGTTCTGTCTCTGATACAGCTCTGAGTGCTGCTCCTAAATCAAATTACACAAAGCAAGGGGTCGTGTCTGAACTTTCTGTGTCACGCTTCTGCAGGAGAGTTCGGAGGATGATGTGTGGCAACACCTAAAAGGGTTTTAATTGTTTCCCCCAAACTGTGCTATCACTGCGATGCTTTTCCTGCTGAGTCATTTACACTGAAGTTCCTGATTTAAGCCAGCATAGCCCAAGAGAAAGTTATTAGCCTTCAAAATCATCCTTTCTTTCTGAAACACTCAATTAAAAGAAATAAAAGATGAGTTTCATTTTCCAGTCATGTCACTGCTTTCTTGATAAAAGAAATGATGAGCTATAAAAGCCTCAGAAACAGCCTTTCTGATTGAAGCTATCAAGGGCAAGATAGCCTCTGGAGCTGCATACTAAGGGCCTGATTATCCCTGCACTTAGATATAAATTAGAAATGACTCTTTTGAAATCAGTGAAGTTACAGAGTAAATCCAGTGTAAATGAGAGAAGAATTAGAGCCTGTATTATTTATTTCTAGCTTAAAGTAACCCATCCAGAGCTGGTTACTATATTTCATAAAATTTGTGTTCTGAAAGCTAAGGATTTCGTATTTCATAACCAGAACATAACAATTTTCCTTTGCACTTGGTCTTTTCACAGTTCATTTTTGCTGTTACAAGGAAAAATTTATAAGCCTGTATTGCCGCCTTTCTGCTGTCATAGAGCTGGACTCTCTGAAAACCCAGCAATCCCTGAGGGAAGCAATTTCAGACAGTGAAGTCGCTGCAGCCAAACAAAGACACCAGCAAGTTATAGACTACATACAGGTAACAGTCTGTTTCTGACTATTCCAAGGAGATTTTAAGGTGGCTTTCTTAAAAATTGCATAGGGCTGTAATTTGAAATCTAAATGGAGAATTATTCACAGACATCATAAAAAGAGCAGTTGTATCAAAAGTGCAATTCTGTTTTTATGAAATTCAAACCCAGAACATGCTTTCCTTAGTTGTTGCTTTTATAGAAGGATTTTTATGGGTAAAATCAAATGACAGTTATACTAGACTGTTATAAAGAAATGTGTCAGTCTGCTTGTAAAACTCCCTCCCATCTAACGTGAGGTAAGTTAGCACCATGTCTGGGCATTCAGTTGTGTAAGAGTTTTTCTTTGTCTGTATGAATTGAGGACATTTTCCACCACGATAACGTGGCAATTAAAAAGATTAAAATGAATATTCCGACTGGGTTGTGGAGACAATCTGCGTCAACAATGTCACACTCAAGAATGCAGCTCTGCATTTCAGATGGTAAGCTGGCCCCAAAAAGGTCTGTGAGTCTGGCCAGCACCACGCAGTGCCACCGCTTCAGTCCCCCAACGCAGAAGGACCACTAATGTTACCATACTTGTCTGATTTCCTTATTCTCTGTCTCTCACACTGATTTTCCTGTATTGTTCCCAAATCAAGACTTTACCAACTCCACTCAGGGCTCTTTGAACTAGACCCCATTGTTCAGCATAGCAAAGCCTGTCCTTTTGCAAACCACTCATAAATAAAGCTCATGACCTTTGCAGAGTGTGTCTATGGACATGGATAAGCTGTCTCTCTACGGGAGAGGTGCAGATAAGTTTTCAGCTCTCTATTCTTAATATTCAAGCAATCTTCTGTTGGAGCAGGGGCCGAGAAAACCATTTGTCCCATTGACAATATGTTTGGCCCTCCATAATTATGAAGAAGATGATAATACTTCTATTCTTTGTTCTGCATTTAGGCCCCCTTTGCCTTACCCACTTAGAGCTTCTGGCAACTTTCAGAGGGGCAGAGAGGAATGTTCCATTGTACTTTCACCTCTCAGTCATCTCCCTCCTTCTCACCTTCCCATTCTCACACTCAGAAAATCTAGCTTTTTTCGCAGGATGCAGGAGAATTTGGAAGATTTTTACCCTTCACATCAAAAATAATGCATATTAATATTCAGGTACTGTATAGACAGTTCTACGTCCCTCTCCTCCAAAGCGTCTGAGTCACATCCATAGGCTGGGAAAAACGTGGGAGAACATTTTAAACTTCAGTGTTTTGTGCTGAATTATTGTGACAGTGTATTGGGCTTGTCAGGTTTCCTCTCAAAATGAAAACCAGCTGTATTCCACCTATTGGCAAAAATATCTCAGCCCACCACATACCGCTGTCTTCAGTGGTGACCACGAAACCGCAAGAGCATTTGTGTGATCCGAGATCTAAGACAGTGTTGAAGTCACTACACAAACCAAACACTGTAAAGAGCAAGGGAGTCTATATAAATGCAGTTCTGAGAAGGAGTCAGAGGGCAACCGAAAAGTAAAAATTATTAAAAAAAAAACAACAAACCAACAAAACCAACCAGCAGATAAGGTGCTTGAAGTGTTTACCAAAATGTTACACAGCAAGGAAAGAAATCTACAGACACTGAGACTAAAACTGAAGTTCAGCTGTAATTTATATCCTGTAATGCTTCTAATGTTCCTAAATTTTAAAAGAACCACAGGTCATTACAATGACCTGCAGAATGGCATCGGGGGAAAACCCACAGCATTTGCATTTTATTAAACTGCATGCAGTATGATTCTTGTTTGGGGTTGAGGGAGGATCACAGAAAGGAAGTATAAAATCTCTACAATCAAATAGGTGAGATGTTTGCTCACTGGCATTCTCTTCATGGAGCTGCACTGAAGTCTTGAAATGATGCAGGATTATGAATTAATCCCTGAACCATTTGCTATTCTTATCAGTGTATATTCTTAGCTCAAATTAACTCAGTGGCAAGGCTTGCACTGACATCATTGGAGTCAGGATTTCACCTTTACATAAAAATGGCCATACTAGGTCAAAACAAAGATCCATCCAGCCAGCTATCCTGTCTGCAACACGGCTCATCAAGAACTACCCCAGCTAATCTGGCATCTGCAGTATCCCTTGGGAATAAATTTCACACTTTGAATATGCATTTTGTGAAGTATCTCCTGCTAAGAGTAATTGCTGGAGAACTCAGAACACCAGTCTCAGTCTCCTTCTCACTGATCCCTCTGTCACTCCCCTATTTGATAATTCTCACTGCACAAAGTACCCCTCACTTTTGCCTCTCCATTTACTGACCCAGGGCTCTCTGCATTCTTGCAGAATGTTTCTTGTGTAACTGCAAAGCAGTTTCCCTCAAATGCTGCAATATTAATATGGAGGCTCACTTTAAACGCAGAACCTTCTGTAGGAGAAGTACAAGGGATGTTCTAGAAGGACACTGCAGCAGGAGGATATTATACTCACAGCTACTGTCATTTCATGGTTTGCCCAGTCATCAATGATCTTGAATGGCTTGAAGATGTTAAAACTGTTCCATTATCAAAAGACTCTTCAGACCCACATTAAACAGCATCTTTCCTCTCTGCAGAGACGCTTAAAGCTCCATCCTGCTATTGATTTAGGCACTTGTCTCCTACTATCTCTCAGGCACGTGGTAGAACTGGTTTTGTGTAGATCTATACTTTTAAAATGTATGCAGACCAAAATGATGACAAGGGAGAAGCCTGCAGTTTGACTCATGGCTGTGCTTCAGCCCTCCCTGCAGGTATATTCTTCCACACCTGTGTATGTTCTTCTTCCGTTAAAAACTAGGTTTAAACTGAGCTGGTTTTGACCACCCTGGGTTTGCAACGCTCAAGTCTCGCTTTCACTCCAGCACGGAATGAAAGCAACTTTCAAGTGTGCTACAAATTGATAAAAAGACAATTTTCATTTTCTTTCCATGTCAGATTTTAGACCTGAGGTACATAATTTGAGAGTCTGATGGCCCGTGCAGTGGTGGAGGAGAACAAGCACTTTAATCAAAATCACTTCAACCACCTCAACCTGAAGTGCCCTGTCAGGGGATCCTGCTGCTCTCTGTTAGCACTGACTACACACCTACTTGGGCACTTGAACAAAGAACACACTTAGGCAGAATTAATACTCAACTGTATTTTTTCACCATTTTTTTTCCCCACAGCAAATCGATGAGATCTGGAGGGAGATGAGATGGATCACAGAAGCACTGCAGTATGCGAGGTACAAGCAGCCAGCAGCCGGCCTGCCAATAAAGAAGCTTGTGGATCTTTCAGAAGAACACCCTCAAAAGAAAATGAGCTCCACCTCTTCACATCTAGACTGTCTTCCTTCACCTCCCCCTTCCCCTGAGGCCAGAATCCAGAGGAGAAAAGCTGTGAGTGGTAAGAGAATTTTCCTGCGCTCACCAAGTGCAATCTTTGAACTCACTTTTAATTACAGCAGTTCTTGTATGTCTTTTTTAAAAGAGTAAATTTTTTCTCATACCTGCCAAGGTATTTCAACAATCACTTCACCAATCATTTGCCACTCAATATCCTGAGATCCTTGTACAAGCTCTACAATCATTTTTTGCTTTCAACTACTCAGAATAACTGCTCATCATCAGCCAACTTTGTCACCTCATTGTTCCAGATCATTTAATGAACAGGCTGGAAGGGACAAGTGCTACCACTGGCTTCTCCACAATGTCCAGAATTCCAGCAAAATCCACCCATGGTGAAAGCTGACTGCTTCATTTGTTGCCTACACCAAAAATCTGCTACTATTATACGGAGGGAGCTTTCTCTTCATCCTAATTACAGCTTTCTTGCTGCAGAACCTGTGGTAAAGAACCTTGTCAAAAGCTCTTCGGAGCTCTG
Organism: Cephalopterus ornatus; assembly: GCA_013396775.1. NCBI lineage: Eukaryota > Metazoa > Chordata > Aves > Passeriformes > Cotingidae > Cephalopterus > Cephalopterus ornatus. The sequence continues at coordinate 1,317,973 of VZRE01014873.1, forward strand.
AGGGTGGCTGTGTATTAACTGTGCACATGTTCAGAGTTTTATTACACTGATGAGACATGAGTTGCTAAGCAAAAGCTATTGACCCTTTCTAATCACTCATGTATCTATTATTCTTCCCCACAGTTTCTATTAATTTGACAGACTCTCAGGTTTTTCCGTAGTTTCCATTTGCCACCTTCTGTTTCTCTGATATTACGGCCATTTTCTTTCCAGACTTTGACTGTTCCTCTGCCTTGCAGCAATTCTTTCTTACACCCCTTGTTTTCTTTTAATAGAGCAAATTTTAGTGCTAATAGTCCAATTTAACAGCTGTTTTCACACACCTCAGTGTTCTCAGTGGTTTAGACAAGCATTTCAAAGCACAGAATTACACAAATAAGTACCCACCTCACTGACCATTATTGCTTCTCTGCATAGCCAGAAAATTAAACTGATGAAAGAAAGGGATCACAGCAAATAAAGATGAAGCAAAGGCAACAGTAACATCCATTTTGCTAACAGAATTAGGACTTTGGAGAAAAAAAAATAAACTATCATTCTGCTGAGCTGGCTTTAAGCAACAAGTAAATGAAACAGTAGAAACAAAAGCAACAGAAGCTGCATTAAACAACTGCCATGACCATTTTGGTAATCATAATTTGTGGGATTTTTTTCAAATAGGCAGTTTTATACAGTTAAGAGAAATTATTCAATCTATTCTGATTAGATTTCACTAGGTTAAAAGAAAAGAAACGTGACGAGGCTGCTGCTTTGATCTGCTCCATTACACAGTGGTGTTCATTCTCACCACCCCTCCCTGAGCTATTTTTTGCCTATATTACAGACCATGAATGCAGAATAATCCTCAGCTCTGGCACCGTGCAAACTGGTGCATTATCTTGTCCTGCATGTGCTGGATTCATTATTGCTGGGCTGTGTGGCAACTTACACCAGCTCCAAGGGAACAGTCAATATAAAATCTATGTTTTATTCCTTGGATCTAATATAAACTATCCAGGGCAATGGAACATCAATCCATTCTATCACACGTGCCACTACTTATTGCATTATTGATCCTTCTGAAGCCAAAAGACAGCAGTTGTTTCAGTGCCAGTGTGAGATTTGCTCCACAAATTCACATTTGAACTCTGTGTGTCTGCTTTGGATTTGAACACACACCATGCACCTGATGGGCAAAAGGGTGGTTTTTTTTGTTCAGCAACCTCCACGTTGTGCCTCGAGCCTCTCACCACACACGCAGTCACACCCTGCACACAGTTACAAAGATGTAAATACAGATAACTCAACTGATATCTTTAATAAAAACAGAACCTGGATTAGAGATTTTTTGCTCTCCCAAATCTCCATCTCTATGAAATCTAGTGAAAGCAAGAAAAAAGAAAACAGATCCTTTCAGAAGTTAGTCCCAATTCAAATTCAAATTTTTTCCCTGTACGTAATATAAATTAGTCCTTTCTGCTTTTCCTAATTCTATCGGCACCACTATAACACATGCATCAATCCTCCTCGATAAACCCTCCCCGAATACTGCGTTTGCTGTCACCTCAGCCCATGGCAATTCCACAGAGGCAACACACACACATTTTCAGAATTGCAGATTTGATTCTAAATTAAGACCAAAAAACACATAAATGACAGTTAAGCATTTCCTCTCCCGTGCTTGTCCTCAGCGTTAACGAGTTCTCCTTGCAGACTCCCAGCCCTGCTCAGACGAGGAAGGCTGCTCTGAAGTGTTCCTCCCAACTGACAGCGACTACGACTCCAGCGATGCGCTGAGCCCCAGGGAACTGGACCTGATTTACTCCTCGGCCCAGGACATCTCCCAGCAGGCCGGCAGTGGCCTGGGAGGCAGCGCTCCCGACGTCCTCCAAGCCCACGACATGAAGCCCTGCCTGACTCTCCGGGAAGGCCTGACGGAGTGCGGTGCCTTCGATCCCCACGCTGAATGTTGCACAGAGTCCATGAGCAATCTGACCGTGTCGGGGCTCACGTCGAAAAGCACAGACAAGTCCTCCAGCTCCAAGCAGCCACTGGGCTTTTTAGGGAAAAAAAAGCTCGGGAAGCACCAACACTACAACTACTTCGGCCGGCAGCACCGCTGGCTGCGCGTGCACAGCGAGACACAGGCGGGCTCCCTGTCCGAGGGGGTCTACACTCAGCATCTCATGAGATCTCCAGATTTGTCCCAAGAACCTACCTCCTGCGAGCAGTTAAAGATCCCCATCGATGGGTCTCGGAGCACTTTCGTACCTCATGCATCCAGCCTTCCGGAACGTGAGCAAGGCAAGTATGAGCAACCAAGGCAGAATGCCCACAGGATACACGTGGAGCCTTACGAAACGACATTTGGGGACGAGGAGGGCAAGCCCTGGGCAATGAGCACACGGTCTGTAGGACACACAGAGGTGCACAATCCTATGCAACAGACCACGGGTCCAGATGAGCAGCCGGGTTCTGCTGTCCCAGAAGTCTTCAGCAGCACCCTTTAGCCCCAGAATCCTGCACGGCTTCCCACGAGATAAGAGCATTATACACATAAGGCCATACTTTCAAAACCACTGGTAAAAATCCAGCTCCTGAAACGGCAACTCACGCCACCCAGAAGAATCCTGATCTTTTGACTTCCTCACCAGGTTTCTGGTCTCAGAGAGTATCATCTGTCAGGATGTGAGCATTATTATTATTATTATTATTATTGGCATCTGCAGGTTTGCAGGAAGAGTCGTAACAAACACCACACAACAGAACAATCTGTGGCTGCAAATCCAGTAACAGCAGGTCTTTTGATGTCCATGTTTCTCTGAGCATGCAAAATTTTAAGCATGAGTGGTTCTGCCTGCAAGTTAGCAGAAACTTGGTGTCCTCATGTTAGGGCTGTGTCCCAAACTTCTATTTACCTGTTTTCCGCTGTTTCCTGTAAATTTTTCTACTTCTCAGCCTTCTCGAGTGGATTTAGGTTGGATATAACTGGAGTGCTAATTGGTCTAGTAGCACAAATCATCCAGAGTTTCTAGGCACTTAAAGAAATGAAAATTCTTTCAGTATCTACAAAATGCAGTCAACTCCATCTCTGAATGCCATCAGAGCCTGATATAATTAGCACAATGGGGTTTTCTTCAGGAGCTTAGATTTCAAATTATTTACGTAGCAAGTTATTTTAAAGCTTAGGAGGTGAACCTTTGAGGTCAAGAGCAGAATGAGGCCAGGTTCTGGAGAGAAAATATGCAGGGTCTGGATGAGATTGAAGCAAAGTTTGATCTTGTCTTCTGCCACCACACAAGAGCACATTTCATTATGTTGGAATCACCCTCACACACCCAGTGGAAAGAAATGCCCCTATTTTTGTTCACAAATATTCACTGTAATTTGATCACTATGTCTCAAAAATTCTGGCAATTCAGATTAGGGAAATTCGGGGTGCAGTCTGAATCTAAGATTTTATCTTTGGGCCCCAAATAAATAGTGATATCCTAAGCAGGGTAGGAGGTGGTGAGTTATCATCCTATATTGTTTAAAGGCAGATCACACTGAGTCAGGATTTTGTCCTTCGCAACCACAATAAGACTTAGAGAACTACAGAAGATGATCTCAAAAATGAAATCTATATTAATGAGAACCATAACACTGGAGTCACTAAGAAACGAACCAATGTGGAGAGAAACCCCAGCTGTTGCACAAGCTTTAATTTTTCTTAAACAGTTCTTGAAGTTTAATTTTATAGGCCACATTCCTGCTGGTTAAATTCCCTCACTCCGTGTTTGCGCAGCCTTCTACCTTTCGGTTTTCCAGCCTCCAGGTGGATACATTCTAAGGCCCCCAATAAAGAGATTTGAGTTAAATAGTTGAGTTTACAAGTCCTTGAGGTAAAGGTAAGGATTTGGGCCCATGATCTGTGGTCCTTATTAAAATAGCACTTCCATAACCCCAGTGCTATTAAAATCCCTGTGAACTCAATCCATAAATTCAAAAATAAATGTTATTCACTATTTTATGCTTGGTCAGTATGTGGAAGCCAAGAAGAGTCTTTGCAGTGATAGGAAAGGCAAAAACTTTCTCACAAGGGATTTACATTTGTAACTTCTCTTTTTGGGAGCGGGAAGTTAACTTTTTTGCACCAAAAATATTCATTCATTACCTGATCCAAAGCCCAGTGAGGATGGAAAGACTTCCATTCACTCCCACAGGGTTTGGAGGAGACCCACACTGAAAATTCCTGTGGGTGAGAGCGCGCGGGGGGAGCAGAAGCGTCAGTGCCCCTTTGCAGTTAGAAGGACACACATTGTGCGGAGCTGGGACTGGGGAAAGCCGGACTCACCCTCCAGAGCCAAGCAGAGACGTCTGACTGGCACTGAAGGCACTCACAGCCGGTTGCTTTAGAGTCTGTTCATTAGCAGAAGGCTTTGCACCAGGCAGACAAACAGTGTGATGCTCATATGAAAAGCCAAAATAATTTGCACCGTTTTCTAGTGCCCAGCCCCTCGCCCAGGCTCCCCTAATCTGTCTCACCTCCAAGCAAAACTGCCATAAAACTGTCTATTAAAGAATAAAATTTACAATGCACTGAGGCCGTATGTTTTTTGCAGGAAGTGACAAGATAAAACAAGATGTTTCTAAATGAAACCCATCTCGCTTTGCTCTGGATCATCAGGAACCGTGAGGGCAAGAAGTAGCAAAATCTTCAGCAGACAGGCACACACTGCTGGTGAGATAAGGATGGGAAAATCTGTTACTTGCTCCTGCTGCTGGACTTTTCCAGAAGCAGCCGTGTAGCTAATAAAGACTAGGTTCTTCACTGGTAAGAAGGGCTTGATTTGATCATAATCTTCCATGCTGAGATGGAATTTGGGAGTGCAATGCCAGCCATAATCTACCCTGTCTTGATTTTAACCCTCCTGTGTGGAAGGAGTGTTTAGGTGATGGCCAATGGGACATGCTTCCTCGACCCTGTAACCTCCAGACTGAGGTTATTCCACATAATTTAATAGTCAAAATAGTAATTAATAGTTCTGGGTTTAAATACTTCTGGTTATAAATGTGTTCTTTGTACAAAATTGCTATCACTACCTATTCTGAGTCTCCTTAAAAGCACAGTAATGAACACCCAGAGATAAATAAATAGTAGATAGCGGTGCCTTTCGAGTACTGCCATAATACTAATCATAATAGTTCTGCAGTTCTCTTAGGAAGATCACTCACACATTTCATAAGCAACTTCAGCAACTCAGAAGAATCCTGCAAAATGCAAAACCCAGCACTGTCATCCCCACTCCACAGAGGCACGAGTGACTCTGAGCAGAGCTGAGTAAAGGCTCACAGTCAGGAATCAAATTAAAATTAGAAACTCAGACCTTTGCTTTAACTTCTGGGAACCCTTTCTCCACGTTGAGCTCGAGTGCCCCTCCAAGGACTCGTGCCCTGAGCTGGGCAGTGCTGTGGCTCAGGGCCCCGAGCACACCAGAGTTTTCTCAGAGAGCAGACAGTTCATTCAGCCTGTGCCCACTTTGTAGCAGCTGAAGCTCTGCTCTCACAAGGGTACTTGGGCTTTGCATCTTCTGGATCCCTCTCTCTCACTCATCTATCTTGCCAAAGAACTTTTGTCCTGCCTTTTCCAGGGAGTATTTTGTCTCCTGGGTCGAACCCAGTCCCTCCTATTTCTAGACATGACATGGACTGGCTAGAAAAGTGTACGATGCTTTAATATTATGACTTCATAGAAAGAAAAAAAAAAAGTGGACCATATCCCCCCATTTAGTGGTCTAAAACCTTCCTGTTTCTGCTGCTAGGAAGTGAGATAAACTGCAAGGTTTACACTCAAAATTCCTTGCACTCAAAAGAAGGCTGCCTGCCCATGGACAGTTTGCCTCAAGACATCTGTGGTTCAAGCATTTATTTCCCATGCTTGTTGTTTGGGGTTTTTTTGCTTTTAATACTAATTACCAATTGGATTTTCTACACAGTAAGACACAGAGAATTCTATAAAATAATATTTTTAAATATAGACCTTAAAGGGGGAGAGGGGAGACAGAATATTTTATTCTGAAAATTTAAAGTGTTTTGGAAAGAGATGGTGCATCTTCATATTCTCTATTGTATAAAGAAATGCATTAAGTAGCTGGTCAACTCTTCCAAGGTGATTAAATGCATGGCTCATGACTGTTATGTAAAACTTCAATACAGCCTTACAAACAAAAAGGGTACAGTGTACCTGAAAATAAGATATACAGCTTGGAAACGTACTCTGAATTTCTCTGAGGTGTTGAACTTTGCCATCAGCAAAAAGTGTTTTTAGTAAACAGGCCTTGAATTTTCAGACAACAGAGATTTCATCAGATTGGGTCTCTCACTTTTCCACTACAGAAAACTATTAAATAACTAGAATACTTTATTTATAAGTATAATTTCTCTTCTGACTCCACGAAGTAGAATTCACAAGGCTAAATCATGCCCAGAAGGGAGAGGCAGAGCTGTTGGCCCTGTATATTCTTTGCAAAAAGCAAGGGCAGCGTTCCCCGAGGTGGGCTGCACGTTGTACCCTGGCAGCATGGATGGTCACCCACCCACCCTCCCTCCTCGGTGCAGGCAGCCCCCACAGCCTCCCTCCGGCTGAGGAAGAGTCTGCAAAGCCATCAGGAGTTGTTCTGTTGATCTCATCAGGCTCTGGAGCAGCCTCATCATCGTTGGACCCTGTACAGATCCCACCACTCAGAGATCACCTCTCCTCGCTCCTGGTGTCTGTGAGCTCTGACCCAGCCAGCTGGTTCTCAGTCTGGAATTTTGGGGTGAATAAGAGCCAGGCCAGAACACCTTCCTCATCTTTTCAAACCACAGCACCCTGGGCAAGATTTAGCCTTTAAACCAGTCATCCCATAATATGGCAATGTGTTACTAAGCTTGGCTGTCACTAGGCTACAGAAAACCTCCTACTGGGCTTGTCAAATGATAACAACAGATTTTTAATGTTCATCATTATTTTAATTTTCTTTCTTGGAAAAGCTACGTGAAGCTGCTCTGACGTCGGAGGAAAGGATTGGTGTAGCACTAATCTACCTTATTACTGTGAACTGTAGTAATTTATTAAGCAGATTTTAAGCTAAAAGCACAGACTTTATGCATTTCATAAAGGTCTGTCTGGGCCCAATCCTGACCTCACTCCAGGTTCTTTTGCACCAGTGTAGATCCAGAGTAGTTGCACCCGAGCTGAGCCAGGCGTTCCCACGTGCAGCTCAGCACACCCTGACTCGCTCTCAGGGCTGGCTCGGTGTCAGCTGAGGACCCGCACCAGTGGAGTCACCATGAGAACAAAATGTAAAAAAAGGTATGTGTAGGGAAGATAAAAGGGTTTTATCTCATGGAATATTGCCCTGGAGGTCACAGGGACCGCTGGATCCGGACTGGCAGAGCGAGCCCAGCTTGCTGCTGTAGTACCAGTGGGAGAAGCTCACCCTGCATAAAACACTGCTCCTCCTTATAACAGGGACCAAATCCCTCTCCCATGTTATGCAAATGGAATCCCCTACTGAATTCCGTGGGAGTTCCAGTTATTTTGCTGATAAAAACGAAGACTTAATAGTGTTATTGGGGACTTGGGGGAGGGGAAGAGGGGTTGTTTGTTTTTCCCCCTCAGAGAAAAAGTCATTTAAGTGAAATGTGCGAGGCAGTGTTTAATTGCTTCCTGCCTTGTTTGTACATAGCAATTTGGCTGTTTATTGGTTGTCTTTGTTCAGATTTTTATTGTAACTTGTTGCTATATATGCAACCAAGCATATGTTAAAGTTTAAACTTTGCCACACAATAACGCACAATTTTATGTGCTTTAAAACTTTGTAAACTATCTCGATGAACGACGTATGCTGTGCTAACTGTGAGCCTGGGACTTGACACAACAATATTTTCATGCATTATGTACCTGCAAATGGTTTGAAAATAGCAAAATATATATATTGAGGATGGCCACGAGCCAAGGGTAAATGAGTGCCGTATGACTCATGCTTCTTTAATAATTCCTGAAAGAGGCATGTATAGTACATAAAATAGACAATAAAAATAATTTTCAAGACTACAAATATTTTTTATAACTTCAGATATTAAATACTATTTTAGAAAAAAAAAGAAAAGATTGGTCAGTAAAAGAAATCCTAAGTTTATTCGAGTGAATCATTGTCATAAAAATGTTCTTAACATAGATTTTTTTTGTTTGATCTAATATCATAGAAACTCAGCTCTTTTAAGATTTAGAAGACTTGAATTGCTCTTGCATTCTTACAACTCCTGTGATCTTCTAAAATTATGGACTTCAAGTCTTCTCCCTCATTAACAAAAAATATGCTGGTGTGTACACTCACATGATCCCAAATACCACGTGTACTTGTGCACAATCTTTAAATGGTGTTTTTTGAAACATGTTTTATTTTACCGTCATCAAGTACCCCAGTATGGGAGGCTTACAATCCACACAAATCTGAACACAGTTTGTGTTTTTCCCTGAATTCTGGTTTTTTTTATTGGAAAGTGACTTTTTCTAAGGCCAAGCTTTCAAATATGGTCTCTAAACTTTGATTTTAATCCAGACACCTGAATGGAACAGGCATGGCTTCCAGTGTTTGTGGGTGAAACTACCCTCCCACCAAAGGCAACCGAAATTTAAATTTTTTCACATATTCTTGTATAAAGAAACGCAAAGCAGGTAACACTTCTCATGGAGTATGGAAATGGGCTACTGTATGTAAACAAGAGAAATAAGAACAACTCCATTTGAATGCTGAAGTGAAACTGGAAGGGTTCTGCTCTGGGTCACTGTTTACCTGCTTTCAAAGACAGACAGGTTGCTAAATGTATTTTAACAATGAGATGATGCCATAATTGGAATAAGTGACACTGCCAAGGTCACAGAGAGCTTGTGGCAGAGCAGGGACGTGATTTTTTGGTCAGCACCCATTATCACTTGATTATCCAAGGCTTGTGCACAAGTACACACGGTAGAGTACACGCTGACCAACGTCTGTATTCCAGCCAGCACATGCCAACTCGATGCAAGCTTCAGAATAACAGCCTCTTACTGGAGTATCTGTGGATGTTTTCACACGTGGAAAATGTTTTAGCCAAAACACAGCCAAAGTGCAGCTAACTAGCAGAGCAAAACAGGTTTTAAAATATAAGATACAATGTGACTGTCATTTCTGCTTCCTCAATTTTTAATTTCAGAACGTGAAAACTGTCACAACGTTTACTAAGCTAGTACAAGGGAAAAAAAAAAAAAACCAAATGCAAGTAATTAGTCATGTACAGTAACTTAAGAAATTAACTGGGAAAAACACCGCAAGACAGAGCAGGATTTTTGTGTGCATGTGCTTCAGTCACTCTGGTGCATTTGGCATGTCCCACGCATTTTTAGAGCCTGCTTGTTTGTATGTTTTGCTTGCCCCAAGCTGAGGTTTCTTCTCTAAGAAGACCAGTAAGTGAGCAGTGCAATTCTTACAGACCTTTCTCACACGTGTGCCATGAAGGACAGTGCTGTTCTCTACCTGCCTCTGTGTTCTCTGCTGTTTTACCGAAATGCTTTTAAACCAACCGGAAAAAAAGTTACAAACTCTTCTAGGCATGTTTCTGACTTGCTCTTCTGACAGTAAAAGATACCTATTTCGCTGTTCCACTCCAATATATTGACCTATATAAACTCTCATCTCTCTGAGAAAACTATTAACTTATTTTTTAATTCTGTCTTTAAATAAAAGCTTTGGGTTTGATTTGGGTTTTTTGTTTGTTTTTGCAAACACGCAAAAAATCTTTACTAATAAGCTTCGCTGTTCTCTTCCCCCGGCTGCTGTTTTCAGTCTCTCTTTTCAAATATGGTCATTTAGAAAAGAATTATTAAAATGTTTCGATTTTCTTCAAGTTTTCAGTTCCCAAATATTAATGAATTAGTCCTAATTAATCAGTAGGACTTCTGCTCCTTACCTGTATGAATAACATCTAATTATTCTGATTGTCCAGTTCATCTTTATTATACCAAAAAAAACCAGAATCCTCTGCTCTCTGCTCACAAAAACAGCTACAAAAACAAAATAATAAACTGAGCAGTTTATTATTATTTATTAACTTTCAAGCTTTATAAACTAATATTAAAGTCAATTGAAAGACAAAACAGCCTTTTATGCCAGTAAATATGAATGCTTTCTTTTGGAAATAGCAATATAAAATCACCAAATCTAGTGATGTCATCATTTTTTTTTGACTGAATCAATGTGATACTTTCAAAATAGATAATTCTGAAATTTCAACTAAATTTGATTTTTCAGGGGAGAAGAGGCAATGCCAAAATGTTTTGTCTGGAACTGTTCGTAATCACATTCTGAAAATCCTGAAGCAAAACATTACAAGTGTAGATATTTTCATTAAGTGATGATAAATATTTCTGTAAGAGTTGAAACACCTTCAGCAAGAAACACTAACATCTGCCACTGCTGCTGATTTTAGTGGTGTCGGGAGTGCTCGTCACTTCTGAAAATCGGGCGTTTTGTTGAAGCCCTTTGTCACACAGGTGTGAGAATGTGGCTGTGGTTCCCCTCTGATGTAAGCACTTCTGGAGCACAGAAGATTCTTCCCCCAAACAGGGGTTCTTCACAAGAACCTGCAAGGCCTTCGCCTGTTCCCATATTACTCTGTAAAATTTTTGAGAAAGGAAAGTGTTGCTCTTTTTTTTTTTTGGCTTGTCTCCTCTTTTCCTGAAATGGTCACAGAAAGGCACTAAATCAGAACTCGGGCTCGGACAGTGTAACGCCCCACTCTCATGGCTACACGTGCTTTGAGCCCAGTCCCAGCAGAACAAGGATTTTTTCAGGCTTTCTTCTGGGGCATACTTGCTCCTTCCCCCTTCTGTGCCTTGTGGGTTGCTCCTGATCCCCTGCTCTCTTGTGGCTCCATCCTGATCCCTCTTTTCCTTGAGTCTGAGTCACAAGAGCAACAACCCTGCCTGCTCCGACCTACTCAGTGCCTCAGCTGTTAGGGTAAAGCCCGCGCTCCCGGGGGACTCACGTTTGAGTACAACCCCAGGATTGTCAGGGCTCTGGCTGGCAGTGCTGCCGAGGGGACAGTCTAAGGCTCTATTTTAATCTTCTGGAGCCTGGCCAAACACTGGAACGGAGCTGCCAGCACGAGGGGGGCCCTCCTGCTCACTGCGCCTGACCTCCCATCAGGAGAGGTGCTGGTGTGTTCCTTCTCAAACTACTAGGGCTCTTTCATTGCGCCTGACCTCCCATCACGAGTGCTACCAGGGATCCAGCTCCGACTACTGGGGGCTTAACCCTGGCACGAGTCCAGCACACGAGCCACACGCTGCCTGTCTCCAGATGTAAGATGCTCCAAGCGTAAATTCACGCGCCGCAGGCTCAGCTTGGAGGGGCTGTTTCAGGTACGTTGTTCAGCAGCCATGGGGTGACACTGACTCCTTGTCCAGTCTTACAGAGCTGAACGTGCCCCCACACGGTTTTCAGCCGCTTTTTATCTTTTTAATTTGGGGAAGTGTGTTTAACCAGCATTTCAGGTGTGTCTGTGGTTCTGGCCTGAATCTGTGCCCTGCAGCTCGGCTTCAGATCGACGCTCCTGTCGTGAGCGGCATCGGCTCCACAGCCCGTCCCCGTAGTCAGCAATGAGGTGAATGAGACCTGGCTGTGCCATGGGCCTCGGGGAGAAACCCAAACACAGCTGCGAAGCAGAGCATGTCTTCTGGGTACCCAGAGAGGTGAATTTTACAGAAAGCCCTCACAGAGGTGAGCAGTTCAGCTCAATCATGGCCAGTTTTGCTGCTCAGCTCTGCAGAGCTCTCCTCCCACACAGGCAGCAAGCACAGCAGTGCCCTCCTGACTCACTCCTGGTTTGCTCAGTGTCCTCTTAAGTTTGCTCAAAGCCCTGGGACACCAGTGCGAGCCCAATACAGGCATAGCATAAACCACCCCATCACTCTCCATGTCATCCTGACATCTCCTGCAACGCCGCTACTTTTCATTGAAAGAGAAATGTACTCTTGACAGCCCATGTCAGTCTGTCCCTATTAACTTCCCTGACGCCCCGTCGGGTCCTATGCCAGAGTTACACACAGCTTTACACCAGATTTACACCTCGACAGCGCGGAGCCTCTGATGCTGCAGTGGTGACCGAGCCCGGGACAGCGGGACAAAGCTTTGTCCTGAGGAGGCTCAGGTGGGGCTCGGCATCACACACGGGCTAAGGCTGCCCGTGCCCCGTGTGGGACAGCCCGGGGGTCGCTGTCTGTGCCATACCCGGTGTGGGACAGCCCGGGGGTCGCTGTCTGCGCCATACCCGGTGTGGGACAGCCCGGGGGTCGCTGCCCATACCCGGTGTGGGACAGCCCGGGGGTCGCTGCCCGGGTGCCCGCGGTGCCGCAGGCTCCTCGCCCCCGGTCTCCCCTCACGCCCGCCGAACATGGCGTCCCGCGGGCACTCCCGCGCCCCCTCCTGGCAGCCCGCGGCCATGGCGGCCGGCGGGCGGGACGCGGTGCCCTGAGGGGGTTGCGACGCCCTCGTGTGCGCTCGGGATTCGGGGAGCCACCCAAAACCCATAAAAAGGTGGGTTCCCTGGGTGTTTCCCGCAGCCCCTGGACGAGGTATGGCACGTATGGCATCCGCGTTGCTGAAGCTCATCCCCGCGTGGATCGCGCCCTCTGCGCCCATCGATGGCCACCAACGACACGCTGGTCGTGAAGGTGCTCGGAGCTCTCAGGTGACACAGATGACACAGGTAACGTTTTTCCTTAAAGTTAACCTGTGAACTCCCACAACACCAGAAAAAGGGGCAGCTCAGAAGGAAATTCGCTCGTGCACTGGTCTCCCGCGTTCTGGGGTGGGGCGGGCAGCCTTTGGCTCCACGCGGCGTCAAACACAACCTGAACCTTCCAGAACCTGCAGCCAGCACCGCCAGCCCTTAACCCGCCGTACAGGGCTCTGCGCCACGCCTTTGGAAAACCTTTACAGCTTTTCCATCGGAAGAGTTTGGAAAGCACCGCTCTAAGTCACTGGGAAACACCTGATGTGGGAAAACTTCCAGGCGTTGGTCTCCACGGATGAGGCGTTTCGGCAGCTGTGTCACCCGGGGCTGAGGAGCCTCGGGAAGACAGTTTGCACAGGGATTCTTGGCAAAGCTGAACTCATAAAGATCACTCTGTTTGAGTGATTGCATCACCGCAGGTTTCTGAGTGACTCCAAACTTGAGATGCATATTTTAAATCTCCCCTGCTGTTGCTGATAATTTGTTCCATATTTACCATATTACTTTAGGACTTGCAAATGGTGGGGGGGGGGCTTAGAATGTAAATGCTAATTGAATTAGATAGCCATGGCCAGAGCAAGCCAAGCTCATCTCTGGCCCTCAGTGCTATTGCAATCCATGGTTTTAACATTCAGGGTGCATTTAATGCTATTGACTTTCCCCCAACATTAATCCATGGTGCTTCAAAAGAGACGGGACTTTCTCTCCTACTTAAGCTCAGATGGTTTCTTTTTGAGCTTTGTGCTGGCTTTGGGTCCCAAGGTTTTCAAAGGATGAGGCTACTGAAACAGTATTGCTTGTTCAAATATAAATATGGGATCAATATATACAGTTCTGGACTTACTCAAAGACCACAGTTCTTATATCTGCATCTGTCAGGGTAGGATTTGAGTAACAATGTAGGTAAAATAAAAGGCTTAATGCAACAAGCTTTTAAAAGCACATTTACTCAGCAGGAGTTTTTATGGTAATATTTTTCCTTAAAGTGTATCTGCAAACTCCCATAATATCAGAAAAAGGGGCAACTCAGAAGGAAATTATCTCATGCACTGGTCCTGTACATACTGGAGAGATTGCATCCACTGTCCAGTATTGCATTGTTAAAAACCATTGAATGAAATTGTATTTAAGGGGCCATAGCTACCAGTTATGAATAGAATATCCTTTACACGCATGATGATAACCTTCACTTTGGAGCAGGTATGGAGTAAATGAGATCTGTGCCGTTGGGCCCATTAATGTGCAGGCTGGTGGGAGAGCCACTGTTTCTGTCACAGATAGCTTGATTATTTAATTTTCCACATGTTCTACATTATTTGCTAAATCAATTTACAGAAAAATCACTTCAACCAATGCTGAGAAAAAAAATTTTAGTTTTGGCAATTAATTTTAAAAGCAAACTGAAGCTTCATTTCAGTGAGAGTGTGCAGCTGTACTGGGCCTCAGCTACCTGATCACAGTCCAAGTAGACAATAATCTAGTTTTCAGCTTTCATGTTAAAAATCTCATTTGAAGTGAGAAACTAATGTCTTTTGCTGGTATTCTTCTTGCTAAATGTCTCCTCTATTTGTGGTTTAACCAATTATTTTAACTTTAATTCTTTGCCAAATGACCAGATTTACCACATACAGATCCATATTAATGCACATTAATGCAAGCAGTAAAGTATTTCATCCTGTTCTGGAAGTCAGACTTCAGAAAGGTTCAGAAGGATCAGTAGAGATTTATAAGAATGATTCAGGGATTGGAAAACATACCTTAGAGCAAGATACCAAGGCAACTCTTTCTATTTCATTTAACCAAGAGGTGACTAAGAGCTATTAGTTCACATCCTGTTCAGGTTGTGTGTTCATGAGAAGGAGGTTTTGGGTCATAAAGGTGTCCTCACATGGGCAAGAAACTGCTTTGGGAGACCCAGTGTCAGGGTACTGGAGCAGTCTGGGGTAGAAATAGGGAGTACAATTAATTTTTGGAGAAACTTGCTTAAGATTGATTTGCCCTTTGCATTGAAGTGCTTCTCTAAATTCGTATTTCTTATTGGATATTAAAAAAAAAATACTATTCCACAGCATGTATTCCCATGAACAATTTTAGGATGAGCTGTGCTCCCAAAAGAGTTTGTCTCTGGCCCTGTGCATGTTTTATTCATGGCCACACATAATTTCAGTGAGAGGTGAAGGAAATAAATGAAGATGAAGACATTAAAAGTAAAATTAATTCAGGTGGTCACACTTCATCCCAATTTGTGTGCCTAAGGTCTGTTTTGGCTTCGGGGTTTTTTAAGGCTATTTGCAAAGTTATAAGAGAAAACTGTAGAATGGGTTGAACTTTGCCTCTGGAACATATTTCTTGTATTGGGGCATTCTTTAATTTTTAAAAAAATCTGCTGAATAATGTTTCATACTGCATGGCATACAAGATAGCAACAGTTTTCATACAAGATAGCAATTCCCCTCTTTAATGTAAAATTTGTGTGAAAAGAACTAAGTGTTCCTATTGCCTTAAAACTTCACCATGTGCATTTGGTGTACGTATTTTCAGCATAATTTAGCTGGTCCTGCTGGTGTAACACTTCATGTCTCCTGTGCTCTAATTCATGCAGGAATTATTTTGGTCTACATTGTTAACTAGTCTAAATAGCCCGCATGTTAGCAACCACTGAAGTGAGGCATAGCTGTAGCCTCCATGTGATGCTTAGCAGTTTATTATTAGCTTTGTATTTTGTGGACTTTCATAACACGCAGTCACTGCCCTTTTGTAATAAAAATCAACAGCTGTGGACAAAATGGTGCAAGTTGGGCTGTACCTCTTCCTCTGTGGCCTCTCTGTCCCCGTGTGCTGACCCCTGAGCCCTGCTGGAGGATGCAGAGAGCCCCGAGCAGCGGTGCATTCGCACCTTTGTGCCGCCTCCCCAGTTTGGGGCAGCAGCAGGTTCTTTGATGGGTGGGCTTGTCGTTGCTCAGCAGGGAATGTTTTCGTGCAGTGCCCACCCGAGTGTGGGAGCACCTCCTCCAGCTCTCAGTGCTGACTGCCCCAATCTACAGCCAGAGGATTTATCGATACATTGAGACCTCTGGAAAGGACATTGGAAAGTGTGAGTGATCTTGGCTTTAATCTTCCAGCCTGACACATAAACAGCTCTGGTTCTACCCTGTGCCCTCTATGCTGGCAAGAAGGCACCAATTCAAAGTGCAAACTAGCGCACTTTGCAGGTTGTGTTGGTGTGAAGTGATGGGGGGCAGGTAAAAGCACACAGTAGGAACATTGAGGCTACAGAATAAATATATTTGGACTTTGTGCACCCTGTTCTACTGGGTTGAGACAGAACTTGACTTTCTTAAAGAAGTGAAGGATACTGGAAGTTGAATGACTCCAATAAGTGTTGGTTCTGGGAGATGAGCACAGGTAAGACCTGCATTTTTGGATGCAGTTTGGCCGCAGTGAAAGTTGGCAGAGCTGAGCCAACAGCGAGTCCTTTAAAAATCCCATCCTTGCCCTTCTAGTTCCCTGGGTAATACATCCCCTCGGGCTGTGTGACTGTACACAGCAACACACCTTTAAGTACTTCCGTGCTGGGTTGGAGTATTGGCTCGTGCTCTTCTCCACTTGCCTGTGGGCAGGTTTATAAATTATCTGCTGAGGCTCATTTCGCTTATGTGGTTTCGTGAAACATGCTTAAACTTAGGAGATACTTAGTCAGTACCTTTGCCTCTTTCAAGACATTCTGCTATAATATGTTGCTCTCATATTAGTTTTTTGGTTTCACAGATACTTTTAAAGCCTCTTGACCAGCAGATCTGCAGTAAAGCCCAACCTCCTGCTCTCTAACCATGAGCTGCTTGTCAAGGTGCCTCTTCCCCCCTGGTTCATCAACTGAACCTTGTTGGCAACAGCGAGCATTTAAGTAGCTAAATGTCTATTCAAAGACTGGCCTTCCAAATTACCAGTGCAGGCGTATTTTTATAAAGAAATATGCAGCTCAACTTGTGGTGGCCATTGAGAAGCTGAGCTGCAAAAACATCAACACCACAAGGACACAATATTTTTCTCCTGATTACAACACGCTCATTTATTTTGGAATTCTTATGCCAGTGGAGGACTACAGGGCAGTGACAGTAGAAGAGTTGTCCAGATGCCAAGGAAAAGAGAGAACTGTATATGTACTCCTGTCCTGAAATGGTAGAGGGTAAGGAGAAAGGCTAGGTAGTGATTTGAAAGAATACATTTCCATAAACTTTCCAAAGGAATCCACGGATTGCTTCCACAACAGATACCTGCAATACTTTGAAAATACATATAAAATCCAACTGATTGCCAGATTTTGAGGTCTGCTTATTCCCTTTGCAGAGATCTGCAGATTCAGAACAACCTTTCTTTTAAGACTAAGATAAATGATTGCCTTTCAAATTAGCTGGGAAAGCCATCACATAATAAAGTACTTGTGGTGAGAGGAATCCCTGTGCCTTGGGCCAGAGAGATAGTGGGCTCTAACATCTGACTGGAGTGGCCAGGCAGCAGTGCAAAGAATAAACAAGTAACTATAATAGTGACTTTGTTTTGATGTATGTGGAAAACTCAAATCACTGAGTCTTTCTCTAATATATGTAGACAGGTTTTTTAGCTCTTACTATGTGATCATTTCTGCGTGAGGACAACCTCTCCAGCACTCAGCTTTATTTAAAACTTTTAGATTCCCTGGCAGTTCACAGCACTGACTTTGAAAGAGACTGTGTTCATCAAAATGTAGGGAGCACAGGCTGTATAACCTCATGCAGAGGCTGTGCAGAAGTTTTTTTTCTGGGTCATACCACAGTATCTTAAGTTTTCTAAGCCTTTTTTAAAAGCCTTTTTTTCTGTTTTATCTGATTTAAAAAAAAAAAAAAAAAAAAAGGAGCACAGGTGTGCTGAGGCAAACCAGCAGACAGTTCTGTTTCATTCCCTGTCCTCTGTCCTACCATCTGTTACCTCCTGGGTTTAACTTAGGCTATGAACTTTTGAGGCAGAAAATATGCCCCCCCCCCTTTTTTTTTTTTACACATTTATACAATACCAAACATGATCAGTCCACATCCAAGCTTTTAGGTACTATGATAAAATAAATAATAAATCTTTGAAAGGATAGATTTTTATTTTATATTTCTATTATCATCACGGGTGCAATGTCATTTTATTGCTGGGAAACCAAGACGTGGATGGTCTACAGTCAAAGTTATCGAGTATCCCCTAATTGTGGCTGTGCTTATTCAAACCACCTAAGAGCTGCTATTTCATACCAGGACTTTATGTGTTCAAAGGCCAGTTCCAGTTGGCTTGAATTGCAGCTGTTGTGAATGCACGCCCTGCTATGAAAGGAGCCCAAGTGAGGCTGCATAGCTTGAGAGTTGTTGAAAATGAGACATAGACATTAAGTGGCCACCTGTGAAAAGTTTTCAGTTGCTTACAGGCTACTGCACTGGGATTCCTGGCAGAACCCAGGGAGAGGATTCATTTTTCTGGGATGATGTTCAGTTCCTGCAAGGGTTGCCTTGTCTTCTTGCAACCTTCTGCTTGGGTCAGGATTTACCACGGAATTACTGTAATAAATCACGGAGTCCTGTTTCTGCAGCATTTTCCTTTCAGTGTATACCCATTGTCAGGTGCACCAGCAGCCAGCTCAGAGGTCAAAAAGGAAG
This sequence comes from Cephalopterus ornatus, assembly GCA_013396775.1. Classification (NCBI taxonomy): domain Eukaryota; kingdom Metazoa; phylum Chordata; class Aves; order Passeriformes; family Cotingidae; genus Cephalopterus; species Cephalopterus ornatus. The sequence continues at coordinate 1,336,425 of VZRE01014873.1, forward strand.
TCCACACGCTGACTATAAAGTACAGGGAACAAATGGCATTTGCTCAAATATAAAGTGTGAGAGCACTTCAGGGCTGTTTCTCAGACACTAGTGGCACACGATAGAACATGGTCCATTATCAGAAATGTGCTTCCTCCACACCAAGGCACTTCAGCTTCATTCCTTTGTATATCACACTCTTGACTGAAGGTGGTGGAAGATCCTCTATCCCCAGGGTGGGTATTAGCAAAACAGTCACTATTCAGATAAAGCACTACAAAGTTAACAATTATGTTTCTAACTGACGAGTAACTTCCACTGTAATGAAATCAGAACATGCTATAAAATCCGTGAGGCTCTGTGGTCTATCCCTGCCAAAAAGATACTCTATAAAAGATAGGAACCAGTCCTAAGCAAGGAAAATGGAACCCTCTTCTCAGTTTTGCTGGTTTGTGAGGTTGGGCAAGCTGGTCTGCTGCTTCATGTGCTTTTATCTTCTCAATTTTTGTCTTTGATTATCTGTTGAGATGATCAAGAATTCAGACCCTGACCTGCCATTCAACACATGCCCAATGCCCACTGCAAAGGGATCCTGATTACAGTGCACTGACACTTACCTGATACACTTCACTGAAAAACCAAAGTGACATAAGGACCTGAAGGAGATGAACTCAACAGAATAATCACTGAGCAAGCACTGAGTACCCACAGCGTGGTGCAGAAAACACACTGGTTTGTACAAAATCTGTTGGATTCTCCCAGCAATGTCTCTGGTAAATCTCTTTACAACCCCACAGCTGTCCTTGTATGCTACTGCAATGTGTTCTTGATGTTGTGAAAATTTTCAAAGCGGCCTTTCAACAAGGAGCCATTATTTTCCAGCATTCTCAGTCCATGATACAACAGTCTTGTATGAACCTCCTTGTACGAAATGGCTTCTTTGCCCAGTGAATGATGTAATTTAAGCCAATCAAATCAAAGTCAACTTTCATTATAAGCAGCATCAAGTGGCACAGCAGGATTTTAAAGCACTAACTGGGGTTTCAGAGCTCAGTTTTCAGTTCTGTCACAGATTTGGGCAACCATCTCTGTTCAGGTGCTGGTGACTGGCTCTACCTGTATGAGGAATGAGCCACGCAGCCCACGTGGAGGACAGTCAGGCTGCCCTGTGCCTTGGAACAGGGGGTGAGATGGGGTCCTCTAGCAAACCAAACCTGCCTCCCACTCTAGTTTTGCCACTGGTTTGAGCAAGTCCAGGTCCTACTGACTCAATAAACATGGCTTTTTCAGCAGCTAAGCCAACTGGGATCTAAGGAAATCAAGAGACTTGATTGCTCCTTGTTACTGTCTTTTGGAAGGCTCTGTTGTCCATTAAAATGCATGTGAGGTTTTCCTGTCACTCCACAGGCTTCTTGAATTAAAGCCTTTCCAATGGCAAATCTAAGCTGCAGGATCAGGCTCTTACCTTGAAAATCTATGCCTTAAATGCCTTATATCTTATCTGTATAGCTATTGAACTAATCAATAAACCCTCTACTAGTTACATTTATCCTCCCAAGCTGAGGGATCACGCACCACTGGCATTGAAAAGGCTGAATGATTGGCCCCAGTTCATGCTTCTGAATAAAACTGACAGCTATGAGATGGAAATGTTCAGCTCATATTTTAATTTGCTGCAGGAAAGATTTATCAGGCAGAGGTGAAGTCTTTGACCCAGTTTTGTCCTACTGGGGTCTCTCTGTACAAGCTGCAGAGGGAAAGGAGGGGTCCCAAGCACTGATATTTTCAGGTATCTCTTACTCTCCCAGCTACAGCCAGTGGGGTTTTAGGATAACTCGTGGCTCTGTGCTGCAGGCTGAGCTGAGGTGTTGCTGGGCTGGTGAGGGATTGCTGCAGAGCAGGGCTTGGGGCAAGGGGAGCCAAATCCACTCAAAGGAGCAGTCGGAGGGCAGAGGATCCTCAGGATGCTGCTGCTGTAGCCTGAGTGACTCCATCAGCTCCAGGGGCAGCGCTCAGGGACCCTCGCTGGGGGAACAGCAGGGTGGGCCAGGGGCTGAGCTGAGCTGGGCTCAACCCAAGGCTCAGCTCCACGCAGGGTGGGCTGGGGATTAAGCTGGGCTCGGCCCAAGGCTCAGCTCCACGCAGGGTGGGCTGGGGGCTGAGCCGGGCTCGACCCAAGGCTCAGCTCCACGCAGGGTGGGCTGGGGGCTGAGCTGGGCTCGACCCAAGGCTCAGCTCCACGCAGGGTGCCGGCGGCCCGCGGGCCTGGGGGCAGGGCGGCTGTCTATTTTTAGTGAGGGTTTTATAGAGTGGATCCCTGCGGTCTGGCTCCACACTGAAATATTGTCCTAGTCTCAATGACATAAACACAGGGCCAGCCTGTGATCCTGGCGCCAGCTTCAGCTTAGGGAATGTGAATGAAAGTACCAGTGGGGTCTAGGCAAGAAGGAGAAGAAAAAAATCCCGACTGTAATTACAAATAAATCCCAAACCCTTTCGCTCTCATGGCTCACTTAGTACAGCAAATAGCCTCTGATTCTCTACAAATAAGTCCCAGCTTAGTTACTGACAGATCTACCAAGAGGCAGTTAATGGAATAATGACTAAGGGAAGCTTAGGGTAATTTCCAAACAGTTCCCAGTGTTGGAGGGTGATTGCCCCCACCTCAGCCCCCTCCCTGCTCCCTTCAGGTCCTGCAGCAGTGACCACTGGGCAAGACCCAAGCCTAGGGACACCAGGGCCCTCTTCAGCTCGTGGGGGAAGGCTGCCATTTATTTATTTATTTATTATTCATTTATTTAAGACATCTCACACAAGAATGGTCACAGGCAGACTCTGATATCTGCATCTGAACTGTCCCCCCGGGGAGAGCTTAGGTTAGGGTCTGCAGAGCAAGGTTACTCCTACCTTCTTTTTTGATAAGGAAACTGGGGAGATTTTAAATGGAAGTGGCATAAAAAGCCATCCCTGCCATGAGACACTTTAAATGCAGCATTCTTCCTCTTGCTCCTTTTTCCGTTACAAAGGCATCTCTTTTCTTTGAATCCCTTGTCTGAGCTTGTTCCAATACCTCATATTTGAGCTGAAATGCTCAGTTTGCTTACAAAAGTTAAACTTCATGTTCAAAGTACAGAGAACTCTTGTGGCACTTCCAGAGTGGCCAGAGCAGTGCTCTTTTATGTTTGGTTTTGAGCTTTCTTTAAATCAGAACAGGATCGTGTGTCTTTAGAACACTATTTCATCCAGAATGGGAGTAAGGGAAAGGCTGTTCCTACATGGGAACAATTGTAAGTGCATGCACAGAGAGAGAGAGAGAGAGAGAACGAATCCAAGTAATAGCTGACATATATGCCATTGTGGCTTGCATCTTATTGAACTGCTGTTGTGTTTATTATAACAATAAATACTTCAAAAGGTGATGAGGCTTCAGGAGAAGGCAAGGATACTCAGCTGAAGTGTTATTATTTCAGTGTTCCTTGAAAGAAAAATATGCTGACCAAGGTCTGTGCTGGAAAGCCTAGCTGATTGTTAGTCCTGTGATGGTTTGTTTCTTCTTACTGTTCCATCTTAGACTTTCCAAGTATCTCTGTTAAAAGGAGGAGAATAGTCACTTATTATTTAAAAGAAAACCTCAAAGTCCTTACTTGTCAGAGGAAGTTGGCTGTACATAAGCAATGCTGTGCTGAGAGCAAAATAGTAATTTGTGACCACTTCTTTCAGTGCTGTGGGGCTGTTTGTCTCATATTCCTGCTGTACCCCCTGTACCCCATGTCAATTCTCTAATTTTAGAGACCATGGCATTGTGGGATGTTGCTCTATACCCAAGAATGGCTCCAAAAGTGTTTGACTCTATCCTGTAATTGATGTTTTGTGTAAACTGCAATAAAGGAAGGATATTAAACAAAAAAAAAAAGGGGGGGTGGGGGGAACAACATACTTAATGAGTAAACACACCCAAGATGTAACTGTAGATATAAGAAAAATAAAAGCAGCTGGGGGGCTTCTGAGACATTGTTTGTCTTGAAAGTGATGAGAAGAGGCACCATCAAAAGACTTGTTTTACTACAGTCATGCTTCATTATGGGGAAGGAGAGTGTGGGGAAGGGGAGGGGTGGGGGTTCCCTACGTGACCAGGTTGCCAGAAGAGAGAACCTAACTCGTTTGCATGGCCTAATTAATCCCTGAACCCAGTCAAAGCCTGAGTCAGAGGGAGAGAGCAAATGTGAGATCTGTGTCTGGGAAGCTTAGATTCATTATTTTACTCGCCTGGGTCCCTTTGCCTTCAGAGGCAAAGACTTGAAACTCCCAAGCCAAAGAAACACATCCCAGAGATTCCTACTGAACATGAGCAGGTTTGGAATCAGTCTCCTTTGTGTCTGTTTCTGTATCTGAATTAATCCCATACCCCCATGAGTGTGCCTGTTTCATCATTTGTGAGAGAAAGGGGAAATCATTCCATGTGCCACTAAAAGTACAAGTTTCTTTGAAAAGTATCCTATTGAACATCCAGCTTTTCACAGCCAGCCCAGTCACTGGGAGTGTGTATCTTGTGCCACTTCATAGTGGCTGCAGAGATAATTCTATGCACACAACTCTGGCTGATCATTGTGATCCACTTCTTTTTGAAGAGATCAAATTCCCCAAAGGGATAAAGCATAAGAAGCTGGAAAGAAGTGATAATACAAAATGCTGGGGAACGAGGCACACTTTAATCTTTTTCTAGTTATTGAAGCTCCTTCATCCTTGCACATTTTCTAGCCAGAGCAAATTTAAAGAATGCCTAATAAAGCAGCAGTTCTGAATTTGCGGGACCTTCCTCTGCTGCTTTAATTCTTGAGGCAAAACTATAGTCAGGAGTTGTTTTATATAACAGGCTCAATTCTGCCCTTTTATTATACTGTAGGCAAGATACTTCTTCTGAGCATAAAGTGCACGCCTTTTAGATTTAGTCCAGGGTTTCTGAGTTGTATATATTTGTGATCCAGTTCCTGGCTCTCTGATCAGGATTAGAAGCTGCCTCTGGGACTTTGTACTTCCACAAAACCCGTGAGTCTCTTGGAACATTTTACAGCAGAATCTGAGGCTGCATTTACTGAGTGCAGGGGACCTGGGGGCTCAGGACTTAGTTGATAGAAGTACTTTCAAAATAAGTTTCATTTTCCTTCATTCATAACCAACAGGCTAAGTATGATGTAATCGGATTTATTTTTTCCTCTTCACCCCCACTGGAGCCAGGAAAATGAAGTAGTTGAGAGAAAAGGGGTTGTCATTTTCAGTCAAGCAGCTATTCATCACATAGCATTAGACAATTAGCAATAAAACATTTGAAGGGCTCCATTGGTGCTAAAAGGGCGAGGGGGTCCTTTTAAATATCAGAGGTGAGAAATGTTATGTATCAGGGTTATTCAGTAGCTGGCACCAATGAATCACTCCCAGGCACACAGAGCTTGATTGGGGGGGTTGCTGTATTTCTCGCTTCATTGAATCTCTGTCACTCAGTTGTCTTTAGTGTTTTATAAAAAAAGGAATAGTAAAAACTTGGTTTATCTCAGTAGATGTTTATCTTAATGAGCAGGCTGGCTAAAAAGGATAAATACATTCCTACTTGTCATGTGTGTATATATGTAATATATGCTGCCACAGGGAGTTTGTTTGGATAAACAATGTTGCCTGTGTGGAAATTCAAATCCCCATCAGGAGCCACTGCTTGTAAATATAAGTGTCATTTTTTAACATAAAAAATGCCTTGGTTTCTGTTTCATCTTTGCCAATTCTCCCACTGGCCTCTCTCCCCATAATGAATTGGTCTGCTCACTGTGAGACACTGGTCTCTTCTCCTGACTGCTGGGATGTTAGTATTTGGCACAAAAAGTGGGATGGTTAGGTGGGGTAGAGGAGGGGGAGGATTTAGAAGAACTTTGGGTTTCCTCTGTTGCAAACCTTTTGCGTAAATAAATAAATAAAACTAATTCCTCCAAGTGGGGCTGCAGCCAAGAAAACTGTTCTGAGAGATTCAGATTTACGGCAGAAGACACTGCTGAGAGAAAGAGCGAGAAACAGAGACAGTGGAGTTCCACCTCCCATGATATATAGAGCCAAGGGAGGTATAAATACCCGTCACTTCCCGGACCCTCTTTTAAAAAAAAAGACAAACACCCAGGATCCTGTCTCTGGCTGCCTTGCAGCAAGGCGCCCTCATAAAAGCTAAGATAAACAGTTTATCAGCAGATGAATGCACAAGCTCTGGTCTAAAGACAAAAGTCTATACCTTAGGAAAAATGTAGAGACAAGAGGAGAGTGGGCTGAGAATCAAGCACAGTATTTCAGGAGGAAGAATGACATGAAATGAGAAAAATAGAGCAATTCTATAAGGACTCTTAAGGCAATGGGTACATCTCTATGTATAGCTGTACTTAAAGACTAAGAAATAACTTGTTTTATTTCTGGGGTCTTCTTTTTTTGTTGTTTTATTCTTCATGGTTTTAATGCATTAGTCATCTTAGGATTTAGTCCACTATAAAACATTCATCCCATAGCTGAGTTTCAAAATATATTATTTATACATCATTTATCACTGCAGATAAAGGTTCTTGGCCAAATGTATCCTTCCCTGTCTCCATTCTGTTGGGATTTCAAGGTAGAACTTTTCTCTGTCAAACATGTTTTACCTTCCAAAGTACGTGGTTCATAACTGTTTTCCTTCAGAGCAGCTGATCACCTGCTGACACTGGGTCAGTCTTGACACAGTCTTTATTCTGTGGCCCCTTCTGTGCATCAGTAATGGAGCAGGGAAATGGATGAGGTACCTTGAGACATAGCACCACATTTCAAAGGTCCAGCAAGATCTCCCTGAATCTTTCCAGACTAAAGAATATAGCTTGAAAATTGTAGAAAAGTGATTTTCTACCAGTGGTGTGTGGATTTCTGGTCAAGGTCATACATGACCTTTGATAGCTCATAATGTAGATTGTCATCTGGTATATTTGGATGATGTAAAATGGCTGAAAGCTGTGCATCTCCTTTAGAACTTCTTTAGGGATTCACAGTTTAAAAAAAGGTAGAAAATTAACCTGTAAGGAGTTCTTTACAAAATTTATATGGCTGTGACAAGGAAGAGGGAACTGGTCTAGTAGTTTGCTAGGACCTAAGACTAAAATTTAAGTGATTTTAATTCAGTTGTCTGCTCTATCAAGTACAGATTTCCTCTACAGTTTTAGTAAAACACTGGACTCTTCCCGCTGCATTGATGCATTGATACTGGCAGCATCTAATCAAACTCTCCAACATGTCCACGGAAGAGGCAAGGATTAGCACTCCTGCTCTACAAATAAGGAAAGGCAGAGCTATGAAATGTGTTACCCGAAGCCATAAAAGAAATTTGCATGAGAGTTGGACAGAAGACTCATTTGGTTATGGTTTTGGTTTTCCTTTCCTTAACAAACCATCATTGTTTCATGCCAGTGGATTTTTAAAAGCAAGAAGCAAAAGGCAATGAGATCATGATTTAAATGATCTTTAAGTGTAAGGAAAGCAAAAATAGTTTCAAGGAAGCCTCCACTCCTAAGGAAGGCACAACTTTTCCAAGCACACCTGGCATAGTTTTTCCTCATCCCCGTTCTGCAGTGCTTTATTACTTGCTGGGAGATTCCCCTCCGTGTTTCAGAGTGGTTCATGCATCGTGCCTGAGACCACTGCTCCTAGAGCAGATGGATTCCACAGGCTGAATTCAGAGGGGTGTCCCTGAGCACTGGCTCGGGTGAAGCAGGTCAGGCCATTTTCTCTTAGTAGATTTAATGGGAAACAAATCTATCCTGAATTCTTCCTGTGCATCCTCGCTGCTGTGGACTGAGGTCAGCTGCTTACATAATGTGTTTTCAGCGCTGTGCCTGCGGAGCTGTCAGCAGGGCCGTGCAGGCTGCATACCTCTTCTCTCCTCATCAGCGATGTGACCTTGCAGAAGTGGCATCTTACTCTTGCCCACATTGGCTTCCTGTGTGCCTTGAAGGTTCTATTTGCTTTGTCTACTGAAAAAACACATTTTTACTACTGACAGCACTCCAGAGCCAATAAAGCTGAGGCGAAGGGAGTTGTTTTCTACTCTGCTGCATGCACCATTGCCAGTAGAATGACCAGCTAAGGCCTCTGTGAGCTGCTGGCCTCTCTCCCTATCCCAGGAAGGGCTGGCATCATACACAGAGCCTGGATCACACCCTTTTACCTCCAGGTTTCATTTACTGCTGTTTTCAGCAAACCCTGAAATAAACCAGTTTCTTTTCCCTCTGACCCAGAGGCCTCTGGCAGGGTCACTGGCAGCTCTTCCCCAGTCCTGCTATCAAGCCATTCCACCAAGAAATTCTTGGGCCACAAGTGACTTCTGTCACTTCTGCATCCCTCGAGCTTTCCCAGCCTCGCCAGGAGCCCAGTGCACCCGAGATGAGGTGGACACATGTGCTTGAGGAACTACGGAGCTTCAGCCTGCTCTGCTCACAGCAAACCTGTACCTCACTGAGGCTTGAAGAGCATCATTCCAGAAACTTCCTCCTACAGGTAACTCAGTTCAGGAGGGGAATGTCTTCCAGTCCTTGCTTAGGGTCACAGTTTTGAACGTAGAATCTGTAACACACATCTGGCTTGAAACAGGAGGAACTCAGTCCTTATAGGCTTTGCTTTTCAGACTTAAGAGACTAGTAGTTGAAGTACTGGTTTCAAATACCAGCTGAGAAAAGCTGAATTTATTATCAAAGGAGAAATACAAGCCATTAGGTCTAACTTCTGAATTTTTGCTTTTTGTTCTGTTTCTGAGATGTGGCTTCTCATTTATATTCAGGCACAACTTTTGTACCAAATTTCAGCAATGAAAGTTTATGAGGTTCTTGATGAACGCAGAGACCTCAACTTCCAGATATAAAAAATTCTAGTAACGCGCCAGCAGATCTTTGACTGACATTGTAGCAGCAAGTGTCACTGCGAGGCTCTTTTGCAGTGTCAAGTTAGGGTCAGTTTTCCATCTTTTTCATGTAATTTTTTTCAGTTATGTATTATTTATAAAATACCCCATATGCCCAGGAATAAAGGAAAATAAGAGTTGTTTTAAATTGAAAATTAGGAGTGAAAAGTTGAAAAAATATAATTTTGATAAAAACCACACAACCTTGGTAATACGATCTATTTATTACTTTCATAATGAACCTAAATCAGAAGTTTAAGATTTAAACAAATGCATAAATAATTTAGGTGAAATGGCTAAGCTTCAGTCCCATTAAACTTAGGCTCCTAAGTGCCTAAATAGCCTGCAGGAATGGGATTCAAGCACTTGACGAAATCTTACTCAAACGGCAATAGACCCTTACAGCAAACGGCCTGCCGTGCCCGGCGAGTGCTCTCTGCGAGACAGTAACTCTGCCACGGAACAGCATTTACTATCAATTTTTAAACTGTTTTATGTATTTGCCATTGAGGCACTTTCCATCTTTTCCTGTCTGGACTGAGGGCATAACTGGAAATTGCGTTTCTGGTGGAGAAGTCCTGGAGAACTCCCTAGAAAATCGCTGAGAAGTGCTCCTAGGAGGGCTCCGAGCGGGGCCGCGCAGCCTGCCGGAGCATCCGCCGGGGGACCGCAGGTCCGTACGCGGGGTCCCGCCGGGCGGGCGCCCCGGAGGTGCCAGACCGCGTCCTCCCTCCCGCAGCAGCGCGGGGGCCGTGCCCGCCGCCCCCGCCCGCGCTGCCGCGGGGGTCCCTCGCT
>VZRE01014873.1:1349253-1424697 GCA_013396775.1 Cephalopterus ornatus
GCTCCCGTCCCGCCTCCCGGGGCCGCCCCCGCCCGCCCCCGCCGCGCTGGGACCGGCCCGGCCCGCGGGGCTCCGCCGGCACCCGGCCCGGTTCCCCCAGGGTTTGACTTCTGCGTGCCCGGGGACCCGACGGTTCGTATCTCATAGATACCAACTGCGAAAACAAACCCTCCACGTGCTCTTCAAAGGCTCCCTGACAGTGCAAAAAAAAGCCTTTTCCTTATTTATCTTGGAATCAAAAAACTTTTTTTTTTTTTCGTCCCCAAAACTCGGAGGGAATCGATGCTAATCATCTTAAACCCGTGGGTCTTTCATTGAGACAACCCAGCCCTGCTTTTCTCTGCCGCTTAGTTCGGTATCTCCAAATGCATATTCATTCCCTCTCTCCCTCTTTCGGTGCGTTTTACCGCCCGTCTCTTTGCTTCTAATTTCAATAGTTTGAGGGGGGGGGAGCGGGAAAATCAGATCTTGGGACATTTAGGGTATTCATTAACCTAGTGAAGAGGAACAGAGGCATTATTACTCACATAGAAGGCACCCTGCCCCCATGTCTATCTAAGGGTTCATTGTAAAAGGATTAAAAGTTAAAGACCTTCATCTTATGATTCTTTCATTTAATCTTCGTGGCGCCTGAAAGACATGCTGGATGGATGATCACATTTAAAATATTCCTAATGTCGGCTACCTTAGGACTCCGGGCAGGGCAAACAAACGTAATTTATTTCCAGAAGAAAGGGTATATTGAGATGTTTAAGTTTATGAACCACCATTACCATGTATATTTGTTAGGTTCTGACAAATACCCAAATAACATTAAAATCAACCATTCATCACATATGAATTTATGCAAAACCTTGTATGCCTGGGGCCAATATTTTTTTAGACAGAGTTTCACTTGCAAAAAAAAAAAAAAAGTTTATTTAAAAAAAAAAAAGCAAGAGTTTTTCATGACTGGTAAACACGAGAATTATGTGAACAGAAACTATTTCATGCTGGGATGGCAGCCAGGGACTCGGGAATGTCAACAAAAGTTCTCCGAAGGTTGAAAATGTCACTGGATTACAATACAAGGTCCTTTGCCCCATTAGCAAACTTTACTAAAGTAATATTCCCACTATTTAGTGAGGGGGCTCACCCAGTGATTTATCTGTCGGTGATCCCAGCAATGGGCCAAACAGAGACTTCAGCTGGAAACCACCTCTGACTGCTTGCTCCAAGATATAAAATGTTGCTGTGTGCAGAGCTGTGTGCGCGTTGGTGAGTGTTGTGCGAGTGCAAAAGGAGTGTGCTGTTAATGTAGTCGAAGTATCTATCACCGGATCTGTCTTACTTTTATTCCGAGAGTCATTGTAATCAGAGAGTCATGTGTACACATGTGCTTTCTCAACCAATAACACCCTGTTAATAATAAATTTACAAGAATATTTTGGGTTTTAAAAAAAATCAAGTTTCACCATCCACAAGGCCCATGATTTTTTTATTTAAATAAATAGCTAAATTTTGTCAGCTGGTAGAGCAAAAATAAACTAGTAGTTTTCACTGTTGTTTCTGGTCAGGTCCACTTTCTGGTCCTCCTGCCCTGGTGTTGAAATGTTTGGCTTGTAGTGGAAGTGTTTCAAGCCAAACAAATAAAATATCTTTCTGATGAATGTTTCTATGCAAATCTATTTAATATTGGATTTTGTAATATGTTTTTAAAGCAAAATTGAATTATAGCTCTTTTAAATAGAAATCAATTCATAACACTGCCAATTTCTGTTTGCTGATCTTTGTAGTGGCATCATAAGACCTCACAGAGACTACTGTGGGGAAGAAATAAGAAGGGAAAGGTTGAAAGTTTGCTTTTAGTTACTCTTCAGTTTCTTCTTTTGCAATTTTAGGGTCTTAAAGCATAATACTGGGAATTTAAATTAATTTGTGCTTCAGCCATAGACTGTGTAACCTCACTTGGGTGTTTACCCTGAGTGCTGTAGTTCCTGATGAGGAGTGCAGGATGTCATCATCTTTGTCACTGTAGTTAGTCTTTATCCAGAATAATTTGTTCTCTCACACCATGTGTTTATTCAAAATGCACTAAAGTTAAGGCCTAAGAGTAACACAGTTGATAAAAGCATAAAAAAGTAGACCAGAGTAAGTTGGCCAGAGGTTTGTAATAAGCTCATTCAGAATTAGTGCAGGTAGTGTGATGAAAATGAACCATCTAAAAAACATCAGACACACCATTAAAGTGCTGTGTCCCCACATATGTACTTAACTGAAAAAAATATATTTGATTCTTTTTATCATTTTCAAAATACTACCACAAAGATGAATTCTTGAGATTGCATGAGTGAACGATGGAGTCATCACCAAAACAACCACAGCCAGAAATTACAGCAGTAGTATTTGTATAAATACTGGACAAGTTTTTGCTCTCTCATAGTTTTAAGACAGAAATAATCTTAATTTAGTAACATCAACACTTCACCTTACTTGGGCTGTGTTGTGTAAATGTAATCTGCACACCACGTTGGCTGGATCTTGGACCCATTAAAAAGAAGATATTCCAGCTCGGAAATTTGCCAGGAATGTTCATTGAAAGTTGAAATAAATATAATGACATCATCATATAATATAACATCATAGCTTTCAAGGTAAGCCAAACCAAAGGTATGTTGGCAGGGGAGTGCTGCCACCTGGTAGATCCATGCTAGGAATAGATATGATACTCCCATTCAGAGGGGAGGAGAACAGCCACACTCTTCCCGGAGTGCCCGCATGGATCGTGCAGTCTCTCCGTGCCTGCAGGTCCTCCGGGAGCCCCGCTGCACGAGAGAGCTGCAGAATCGGTGTCAATGCTCTCTTTTAAGCGAGCAGCTACAGCAAATTTGAAGAGACCCTTTCATTCCCTCTTCCCTGCTCCCAGGCCAAGCAAGAAGCTCCAATGGTTAAAAGGAAGGGAATGAATACATTCGCTTGAAACAACTGTTGGAATGGTTCAGAGGGGAACAGAAATATTCAGCAATCAACATTAAAGACTCTAAATCCTCGGAGGTGTTATTGCAGGATCAGCAGCTTACAGCCCTCTTCGTGAAGGCTGGGTACCAGCGTATTACTGTTAAGTCCCCTGCAGCTTGTTCCCTGTGGGGAAAGCAGCTGCTCTGTGTGATGTGCTTTTGAAGAGTCTGGGAGAAAAGCTGCTGGAAGAGAAATCTGCACGGGTATAACATCACAGTGAGTCACTTCTCCCTGCTGAACTGGAGGACAGGAGTGCAGAGATGGCACAGTTTAGCCTCTGACACTGTCGAGGGACAGCTCAGATAGAGACCAGCTGAGAGCAGATGCTCTGGGGCTCACTGGTTGTACGTTCTGCCCTCTCCAGGGGTGTATTTATGTTGCCATCGAGCATCATGCTGTGTCAGCACTCAAGGCCAGGCCAACCTCTGTGTGCACTCAGGCCTAGTCAGCCTGTGGATGTCCTGGAATGCTTTGGAGCCATCCCTGTGAGGGGCTCTGGCAGTGTGTGGGTGCTGCTGTCCAAGAGCTGCCACCCAGCTGAAGGCAGCAGCACACACATCCTAGCACTGACTAGCCTGGAGCCTTCTCTTCACCTAAGGCAGACATTCCCCAGGACTCAGGTCTCTCCCTTGGAGAATCCCAGAGTAGTTGCTGCATCAGATAATCATAACACAGTTTGAAAATAAGTTTCACACTCCCTCCTCGTTGTTTTTTTTCCCTCATGAGAGGGGGAGTGGCAAGACTGCCATCACAAAGAACGTTACTCAGAACCAGAACAGATCTTAAGGCACAACACTAAAAACCTGTATGCAATGGAGAAGGACTGGGTGGCTCGAGGGATTGGTAATGGTATAAAGAGCTTTTCACCACTAGGCTTCTGGCTCCGATCCAGAGGTAGTAACTGAAAGCCACAGTCATCTGATGCCTGCAGAGTGGGCTCTGTAGAATGAGTTGTTGGTCTCTGCATAGATCCTACCAAGCAGGATCCAGATCACAAAGCCACCACCAGAACTGACATGCTTGCAAGGATTCTCAATCCAAAGTGCAGAATGAAACAGGAATGAGGATGTTTGATCTGCGTTCGTGATTCAGTAGCAGTAAGAGGACGTTGTTGTTGGGGTTTTTTTTTAGTTTGTTTTGTGGGGGTGGGATTAATATAGAAGAATATAACCAGTATAGTCCCTTGTATTGATACAACTTTTATAGTATTTTCCTTCTGGCAATATCTTTATTTTTGGCCTACACCTGGCAACTTACTACCTGGCTTGGATGCACAACCATGATCCAGAGGAAGATGCAGCAAACACAAGAGCCAGGCTCTGCCATATTAATTGAAGTTCCTGCTGCACTGGATGGTGCAAATAACTTCATAGTAAATGCATCTTATGCCTACCAGTACAAATACCTTAGTTACAGCAGTGCAACTTTCCAGGGCTCAGGTTAGAGGTTACCCTTCCATGGATCCCCAGTCAGGCAGCTCTGAACACGCATTTCTCTGAACAAAGGATGAACAGGCTGTGATTCAGAATAGTCTTGCCAAGCTGCTGCATTGTACCTGTGCAATAAAAAAATCCAGCACCTTTTCTGAGCTATAAATAAGCTGAGTTGAAGTATTAGGAAAAAGAAGTACATAAAACCAATACATGTTTATATAAGGACAAGTGTAAACATCACTCCTCTGTTTCAGAATGAACCTTCTGGTTGAAGCACTTCATAATACTGTCTGTGAGCAAAGAATGGACAGAAAAGAGTTTTTCCTCACACCCTCTCCTAGTTTGCTTGGCCATCTAGAGATACTGCATATCTAGGCAGGTTTATTTTGCCCTATGCATTGATTTGTTCCTCCAAGAGCACTCCATTTCTTTCATGCAGCAACAGAATATTGAAAAATATTGCATCAAAATTATTGTAAATGTACATAAACTAGTAGAGAGACTTTATAACCTGGTGAGACAAGCTGAAATACTGTCTTTTAAAACTGAGTGAACTTCAAGGTTCATCATGTCCTTTTGGAGTAAGTGGACAAAATTTTGTTTTGTAGTAATACTTGCACAATAAATGAGGTCATTAACTTGAACCTTGAAGCTCTTGTAAATAAGCCTCAGCTAGAATCCCTTCCCAAATTAGGTCTCAGTGCTACATTAGAAGTCTTTCTCATGGCCTTAGAAAGACTCAGGTGTCTCTGTCTCACTGTGTCTGCTGTTGGCTCCAGAAGGGTGTGAAGAGCCCCTTTTCAGCAAGCAGCTTGCTGGATCTGAATCTTATGTTGTTGTGGTGGGTTGACCTTGGCTGGACGCCAGTGCCCACCAGAGCTGCTCCATCACTCCTCTCCTCAGCTGGACAGAGGGAGAAAATACGACAAGAGGCTCTTGGGCAGGGAGGGATCACTCACCAATTACCATAACAGGCAAAACAGACTCAACTTGGGGAATTAATTTATTACCAATCAAGTCAGAGTAGGGTACTGAGAAACAAAACCAAATCTTAAAACACCTCGCTCCCACCCCTCTCTTCTTTCCAGCCATAAATGCACTCCTGATTTTCTCTACCTCCTCCCCACCAGCAGCAGAGGGGGGTGGGAATGGAGGCTGGGGTCAGTTCATCACACATTGTCTCTGCTGCTCCTTCCACCTCTGCCAGAGCATTCTCACACTCTTCCCTGCTCCATTGTGGGTTCCTCTCTCCATGGGACCACAGGACCCTGCTCCAGCGTGGGCTTCCCATGAGGTCACAGCCTCCTTTGGGCATCCACCTGCCCTGGTGTGGGTTCCTGCAGGGGCTCCAGGTGGATCTCTGCCCCACTGTGTTCCCTGGGACAGCTGCCTCACCATGGGCTGTGTCATGGGCTGCAGGGCAATCTCCGCTCCCAGAAGTGCCCGGAGCACCTTCTTCCCCTCCTTCTGCCCTGACCTGGATGTCTGCAGAGCTGTTCCTCTCACATGTTCTCACTCCTCTCTCTGGCTGAAGTAGCTGGGTGTTTATCTTTCCCATTCTTAAATACATTATCCCAGAGGTGCTCCCACAATCACTGATGGGCTCAGCCTTGGCCAGTGGCAGGTCTGTCTTGGAGCCGCTGGAATTGGCCCTGTTGGACATGGGGAAGCTTCCCACAGAAGCCACCCCTGTAGCCCCCCCCAGTCCCCAAACCTCACCGCACACCCCCAGCACCATTGTGTGTATACACAGTGGAGTATTCCAGTTAGCTGGAAAGTCTAATAAAGTTCCCTGAGCACTACATGAAGAAGGCATTAAGGCTGGACCACCGGGTCAGGGATAGTTACGCTGCACTTAAGCTGTCTCCAAAAGTGCAGAGCATTCTGGGCTGAGCCAACAAAATTTCAAGCACACACTCAACCCAGGCTTCACGAGCACCTCCCCAGAAGGACTGACTGCTCATCCCACGGGCCTGTAGGTTCTCCCTTGGACCAAAACGCTCAGCACCCTGTCCCAGAGTCCCGAGGGAACCAAGAGCAGCTTGGGTGTTCAGGGGAGGGCTGTTCTACCTAACCAGGAACAGCTGAGTGTTGTGGTTTGTTATAAACTGTTTGCCATGTATGTGTGGCATGTGGCAGTAAATGAAACACTTACTTTAAAACTTATTGAAGTTCTTTCAGCAAAAAAATTAATGTGGGGTTGGCTTTTATGCGTTGTTTCAAATGAAGCAGAGATTTATACACCTTATTATCCTAATTTTTTTCCAGACACTGCCTTGAATATCTCTCATATCTTATGGGAAATCAAATATCAGAGATCATTTTTAATTTCCCATCCATGGTACGAACAAAAAAAACGAGTAAGTCTAATGAAGTGGCATGTAGTCAAATGTTCAGACTGTAATCATCCACCAAATATTTAAAGCAATCTGAATGAAACTTTTCAGACAGCCAGACTAGGTTCCTCTTACTCCTAAGTTTCTGAGAGATGCCAACAGATTTTAAGGTTAACATTTTCAGTCCTGGATGCCTGAGATTAGGCATCTTGTTCTACAAGCAGACACCTGTGGGGGAACAAAACCTATCGTTTGAGTTTTTGGATGCAGAAATTCACATCTCTCAGTAGGAGACAATGATAATACACAACGCTGTGAAAACAGCAGATGTAGCTTTACTGCTGCATACAAATTTCTGTCTGATACGGTGAATTTTGTAACTGGTTGTAGTAAGGTTTGGGGTTTTTTTTCCCAAAAAGAGCTAATAGATGTACATTTTAAAAAAAATATGGCATTCAGGTATATAACTTTGCTAGGAGCTGCAGAAAATCCCATTTCCAAATCTTCTCACTCTCACTCTGTAATGAGAAAAAGAAAAGACTTAGAGTTTCTCACAGAGAAGAGAAATCCTAAAGCAAAATAATTGGATTCTAAGCCATATCTCCTGCCAGGCTGGATTTGTAGGGGAAAAGGGAGAATGGGGGAGGAAAAGCTGTGGCAGCATTACCCTCTCTTCACTTTTTTCCCTCCTCCTTTTTATCACCCCTTTTCTATTCTGTACAATATATGGATTCTAGGGCTGTGCTGCCAAATCTTGAGGAGCTCATGAGTAACTTCCAGTATAGCCTTTGCCATTTTGCTACAGTTAAGGAGAAAATCTGCAATTAAAATGACCTTGGTCACTTTATAGTGTAAAGTATTGTTGAGGGGCTGAGCATAGATGTTATTTCCCTGTTAGGCAGAATATCTGGTATAATAATTCCTGTCAGTGTATCGCAGGATCTTTGGTGTCTGTGCACACACTGCTGCCACTTGACCTGAAGAAGGCATTTGCTGGCAGCTTCTCTTTTTTGTGCAGACTTAACCTTCAGAAAGTAACACAATCTATGTATTTCACGTTCAAGTTTGTATTCCATGTTCAAGTTTGGGACAGTGACTACTGCAACCTCCAGTGACCCTCTGTGCTGTTCGGCGGAAACAATAATTTGAACACTGAGGGGAAATTGCAATATTTGTATTATATTAAGCTGTGGAACATGTGAAACCTGGCTTCCTATGGGTTTGTGTCTTGCAAATGAATTGCTGGAGCTCAGTTGCCAAATTTATCTGGAGCCAAACCTGGACAGCCCTGACCTAACCCTCCCATTTCTGGGGAGCGTCGTTGTGCCTCTGCACTGCAGCTCAGGTGACATCAGTTCAGAAAAGGCTGAGTGGCCTCTGAAAGACATGACCTGAGTCCTGCTCTGTCTGTCTGTCCCTCTGAGTGAGGCTGTGGGTTGATTTTTGACAACAGCTGAGCTTGCACTTCAGCTTACCTTACCAGATAAGGGAGCTTCTGGATCTCTCTTCCCCACATCACTTTTGGGTTCTGTTATTGTCAGAAATTTAATATTCATAACTGAGACAGCATATAGACTCATACAGTCCAGCATATAGACTACATGTCCAGAAAACCTGATTACAATTGAAAAGAAGTATGTAAAAAAGTTCCTGGAGCACTGAATGATAGATCTGAATGCCCTGAATCCATGAGTATCTCTGCTGTATTAAACAGCCCTATTGCAAATGATCCCCAAATCTCCTCCTGCCTCAAATGTTCTTGAGCATCATTTCTGTGATGTCACTTGCAATGTGTGAGTCAAATAAGTTACTTATTTCAGAGTATTTTGCTGCCTTCCAGCCTTACTGAGCAATTCTATAATTTATTCTGTATTGATCTTGTATTTTGGATTCATTTCATTGTACAGTAATGAAATGAGATTGAAACTTTCTTTGAGTCCCTGTTTCTGTATTTTTGGTGTAAATTGCTCAGAATGGTTTTGGTTCTGTTAAAACAGTAAATTTAATGCCCCTGGCCCTGTGTGTGCAAATTGTCTTCCTAAGATCAATAGATTTGTCTACTGGTACAGCTGAGGAAAATATTTTAGCAGCTTTTCTGGGGCAAAAATGGTGACTCAGTGGCAGTGTAACATTTTACAGATTCACATCAGCTGAAAAAATGTGGCCAATTTCCAGCTTTGAAAACATTGAGTAATTTTTTTAATAACAAAATATTCTGTTCTAGTGTTTTCAGAGTAATACCTGTTGATTTTTTAACTTAAAATGGTGGGGTTTTTTTCCTTTTGAAAGTCCTCATTCAATTCCTTTTTAACCTGCATAAGCCAAAATCCCATTTCAATCAAAATTACACTCTGTAAGATTGAACAGAGCATTTTATGTGATTCTGAGCCAGCATTTCTTATTTTTCAGCTCACCAAAAATTTTGAAAATGTATTATTTTTGGTGAGCTCAGAGCGTATATTTAAATTATTCACCAGAGCTATGAGGAATGGAAAAATTAGATTGTCTCAGAGCTCAAATCAGCCGCCAGATCCACGGCTGCAGTAAATCAGACGAGCTGTTCAGTTTTATGCAAGCAAGAAATCCAGCTCCATTTCGGTATTTGGTTCAGTGGGAATGTGTGGATGGGCTCTCCAGGTGACTATGGCTTGGAGCTGAGATCCTTGAGAGGAAGGACTTGTAAGACAAAAGTAATATCGGAGTTATCCATGGCATTAAGGTGTGATGCCTGTGTTTGAGTGCTAAGTGTTAGTGTAAATCCTGTGTGCATGGCCACTAGTACATGAATTCACTTCTCCACTCCTTCTCTAGGAATATTAAAAGTTGCATGACTTCCAAGTCTTTCTATGTGCTGTTGATTAGCATTCCACCAGGATCACTAACCTATTAGAGTGTCTGTCACTATTGGTGGAAAAGAGTCTTTTATTTCCTTCTCAAATGATTTTGCTTTTCTTCAATGGTGTCCATAGCAACACATACTGGTGGTGATGAGTCCCTGATTCTGTTGCAGCCTTTCCACGGCAGTGTCTTGCCAGTAACAACAGTTGACCCGACATTGGGAGGCTGCTGGGAGGCACGTAGCTGGTTCTCCTCGGGAATGGGAGGTGTCTTTCCATACGTGGCACGTCAGTTCTGGTAAATGCCATGGCTGATTTCTGATCAGAACAGCATCCTCCTTATTCAGTGATACGAATCTAACTCTGGAAGGTGTTACGCCTGAAATGCCTTTCCTGAGTGTGTCTGTGCACACGTGTTCCTCTGCTCGTGTGTGACTGTTTCTACCAGTTTGCTGCTCTGAGCTGAAAGTTAGTTCTGGTAGCAAAGAATCTGTGGAAGAGGTTGTCCAGAACGTAGCCAGAGGACAAGAAAAGCCACTTGTCCCTTAATCTATTCAATCATCTCTCCTTGTTTTAAGCTTTTTGTCTAGGTAAAAGACATCTCAAGAAATGAGTAATCTGCAATATGGACTCTCTCTGCTGCAGACTTTAGATCAGAACCAACAATTTAACATCAAGCTCAAATAAGAATGATTTCATTACGTAGACTGAAGCTGGCAAGGAAGACAAAGTGCTCTCCTGTGCCTTAACCTAGTATTCACAACTAATGGGAACAAGTCTTGGACTTAGTAAGAGTTGGCTTTCTATCACAATGTGCATAAAGCAGGGACCAGATCCAGTGACCTTTCTTCATGCGAGCAATTCTTGCCTACATATGTAATCAATGGGATGGTTTGCTTAGGTAGAGTTTCTCTGCATGTGTAAAAGTGGAAAGGACCTGGACAAAATTCCACAGTTTTTCTTTCTCTGACTCATACTTGTCTCTGGATTTGCTTTGTGTATGTATTGGCACTGTCATTGCATCCAAGCCCCAAGTACATCTCTGCAGTTCTTTAGGTTGTATTCTGAGTGCCAAATAGTCATCCTGCATTTCTCATGCACCCATCGAAGAATCTGCGTTTTGGAAGCAAGAAATCTTCACCAAATGTCTATCACATGAAATGAAAATGATTTGTGCTGACTGCAACATCCCTGCCACGTTCATTTGCGCTCCTGGTGGTGTGTCATTTCTGGTTTTCAGTGTCTCTCTTCCAGGGACAGCTTCCCCCTGAAGTCTCGGTGTGAGGGTCCCACCTGAGCTGGGGCCAAGCACAATGAAGGTTGTGTTAACAGATGGACATGCCTGCAGTCAACAGACCGTGCCTGAGTGTGAGTGCTGAGAGCAGAACTCACAGGTGGGAATGGCCAAATGTCTGTCTGTGCTGTGGTTAGGGGGACATACCATTGCTAATTCTGCTCTGGGCTGACTTCACTGAAAAAAGGAATTCTTCCCTCACCACATAAGGAGAGGTTTTGGCCTGTTGGAATTGCCTGGGTGGTGCGAAGGAAGGTGGGGTGTAGAGAGACATTCTAATTAAGTCTCTATCCCCTTTTGTTCATATCTTTTTAGGAAAGCCCCCACGGAATAGACCAAAATAAGCTCCTACCCCTAGCTGAATAAGTTGTCAGGGTGCAGAACTATATTCTGCAGACTTATGCATGTGTAAGGGGTGTGTAACATTTTTGTCTGAATGGAGCCCTATGTTCTCATAATTTATAGTAAGTAATCTTATTTGCAAAGCATGCCCTTACAGTTTTAAAAAACAAGTTAATTGACTTGCATAAAAATCAAACATGTCAAAGTTTTCCATCTCGACACAAACACCACATTGAGCAGCACATTGCTACAATAGCCATGATGCAGTCTGGGCTACCTATTGAGATATTTCATAAACCAAAATGGAATCTTAAAAAGTTTGTCAGTTTTGCATACCTCTGAGTTGCTGAATTTAGGAGTCCATTACTCGACTAATTATACAATGTTTTATTTTTTTCCTTGTGTAAATAAACAAACTTGTGTCTGAATTTTGGCAAGGGGCACTAGAAGCCAATTAGAAGGTGTTCCCAATGTATTACAGTATTACAAACAAGATGCCTTTTCTTAGAAAGGCGAACACACCGTGTTTCTTTTAATGAGTGTGAAAATATACCAGTTGCTTAATCACTAGCAACTTATAGTTATAAGCATAAGTGAGTCCTTTCTCAGGAATGAAAAACATAGCTTAGTTTCTTTACTAACAGATGACATTTTAATTTAAAGCTCCATTTTTTGTCTGGAAGGGCTGAAACATCTGAATTATTTGAGAGAGAAATAAGGGGCCGAGGGGAGGTGTGAGGGAGCAGGAGGGATTTTCTTCTCTGAGCAGACTTTGCCCCCTGTTCCTTTGCGTGGTGAAGGTGGTGCGTGTCCCCTCAGTGTGTGTCTGAGATACTGTGCCATGGTTCAGTCAGTCAGTCTTGCCTCACTTTAGCACAAAACTGGATCCAAAACTAGAGCACTGTGAGTTACTTAAGAGTAGATTATTCTTTCTGCATGTTTTAGGTACGGGTTGGAGCACAGCAGCATCCCTGGCAGAGCGAGCCCAAGGAGGGCTGGTGTCTCAGCTGTAGTTTCTTCCCCTGATCCTCTTCGGGGGGAAAAACAGGGATACAGCCCTGAGTTACTCTGAAAGGGTAAAGCATCCTCCCATGCAGTCTAGACAAATCACAATATGCTCATTGTGAAGCAATAAAAATACTAAGCTGGGTAAGAGACTGGATGGAACAAATAGCTCTATATAGAGATCCTTTATCCTTGTTTTTCTTGAGATGTTTGTCTAGAAACATAAAGATCACTTGATTTATGACTTGTTCAGCAAGCTCCAAATCAGATGGTGTTGCATTCAGAGCAGTGAATCTGTCAGCCTGGCATTACTCCACTGCAGCCAGTGGAGTGCTGCAAATTCCACAGGACACATCCCCAGCTGCTGCTCACTGGGGTTATGGCAGGAGTATGTTACTTGTCAGCACATAGAAGAAGTGTGCAAGAATCTGGACCATCACAATTTTTTAATCCTTCTCATAAAAATAAAATAAGCCTTGGGAAAGCTCTCCAGTGTTATTTAAAAATAGAAGAATGAGTGTTAGTGGTTTTATATGGATTACATAAATTACTAGTTTATTAGAAAAAGGGATAATTTTAAAAAGAGAGAATTTCCCTCGAAGGGAACGTTTAACTTCTTTGCATTACTTTATGGATATTTTATTTTACATTTAGAAATAATTAAATCTTTTAAAGCAGAAATTTTCTCTTTTTAATTTTTTTTTTTTAATCAAATAATGCCTTTCCTGCTTCAGAGCTCCACAGCCCCATGTGAGCCATCCTTGGTGCTGCTCAGCCCTGAGGCCTGAGCTGGTGCAGCCAGTTCCTGTGCACGGCTTTGCTCAGGATCTGTGCAGACACTTAATTCAAGGCAAGGTAGTGCTGACTAGCCAGAAAACCAAACACAGGAGGTTTAATCCAAAGCCAGCTGCACTGCCCAGCTTTAGTTGTGTCAGGTACCCATGTTAGATTCCTGAGTTGGGAGCTTAGTGTCCCTGGTTCCAGTGGAGCGTTTGGAGAGGCAGAGCACAGTTCTCAGCCTATTTACTACCTTACTGCTCTAAATTATGATCAGAATTTTCACACAGGCATTATAATAGCAGAAAAAGCAGTTCAGGTCTCCATGAAAGATAAAGGAGTGCTGCCAACTGCCCACTGAACCCAGCCCCTAACCCTTCTGAAGTGCAGGGAGGAAGGGCCTGGATCCTGCCTGGAGCAGACTCTCCGTCTGGACACATGGGCACTGTCCCTGTGGGACAGGTGGTGGGGAAGTGCTGAGGATGGGAAAGCCGTGGCTGGTGAGGTCCTGGAGTGCAGGGCAGTTTAGTGCAGCTGTAGATGAATTTCTGCTCCCTGCTCTGTACAAACAGGACTGGGAAGCGGCTGTGGCTAATGCTGAGTCTACAGGACTGCCTCCTAGAGCTGGTCCTAGTGTGGTGCTGCTGGGACACAGCCCTTTACTTCCTTCCTTCCCACCACTCACAATTTTGATGGACAAAATTGCCCCTTGCACTGTGATTTTTAATGCAAAGTCGATCTCGTAAAAAAATTTGCTTTTTTTCTCTTTTACGAATGCATCTGAAAATGTTCAAGTTCAGGTTCTGAAAAAAATATGAGGCTTTGATTGGGTAGCAAAGTTTCTGCTAAAACGAAGGAAAAATCAGGTTTGCTTGTAAAAATTCTTTGGATTTCAGTCCCCAAAAGCAGAGGGGAAGAACTTTGTTCAAAACTAAAACATTTCAGCTTTCTGCTGCTGAAAACCAACAAGTTGTCATTGAATTTTTTGTGGTGGAAGTAATAGTTTCTAATCTAGTTCTGAGATTTTCCAGGACATTTAGGGAATAGGCTGTGCTCTGGATGGGGACACAGGATGCCAGTTCTCACTTTGTTAGAGTTTTCTGACAAGATACATAATTTCATTGGGTATGTCTTCATGCCCTGATAGAGGTGGCCCAGGGCTCTGCTGGAGTCAGTTCTGTCTGGTTTGGGAGAAAGTCGTCAGTTAATGCTTTTCCGTCTCAGTTTTTCTTCTGTAAAACGGGAATAATGTCCTTGACCTGTTTTCTCTCTTCAGTTTGTTGGTGCTCTCTGACAGGATCTGTGTCTCTTGGCAAATGAGGTCCCGTTTGTAGCTGCAGAGACATGGCTGGTAAAGGTTCCTGGTACTACTTGCTAAGGAAAGAATATATGTCTAAATACTCCCTTTTATTCAGATTTTTATAAGCATTTTGCTTTACTGGGAAAGATCCTCGACTATTGTAAATTTGGCAGGCGTCCACCAAAATGAGAGCAGCTCTACCAACTTATACCAACTGAGGATCTTGGACCCAGAGTGTGCTGCGGGGGGGGAAAAGTAAGCTTGGTGTAGGAATCCTTTTGTTAATGCAATTAGCATATTCTGTGTTTACAGCATTTTTAAAAGTTCTGTTAAAAATAAATTCCTGAAGTCCTGGATAAATAAATAGTTGTACAGAAGAGTCCTCTGTAGCCATGAAGTTGCCAAAAATTATCAGTAATCCTCAGTCAGATGGAATGTACAGTTGGCAAGGGGATGGCAGGAAAAAGTCCTCACCAGTTCTGCCTCATATTCCCATACAATGAGAGATGCCAAGTTTTTCTGTTAGTGTCTGTGATGCAGTTGAAGATGGGAGTGTTTGTCATTACAGAAACCTTGTTTTAGTTAAATAACCAGTGAAGGGCTCAGTTCAGTTGCATATTTTTCCATCACTAGGCGTTGATTTCACACAAGCTGCTTTATTTTGTTAATGAAATCTGACCCTCATTTCTTCTCCCTCTGCATTTAACTCCGTTTAGGTCAAAACATATAATATGCAAATGAAGAACCACAAGTCCAGCCCACTAGTGATGTGGTTTTAAAGTCATGAATAAAAATAAAAATTATTTACAGACTAGTCTGAGGCAATATATGCCTTGAAAACTGACATCCAGGATCCCGGCAGCTGACGTATGTATTTATTTAGGCTTTGACACTGCTAGGATTTATAATTTGGGGTGGGTTGGTTTTTTTGGAAGGTGGCTGGCGATTTTAAGGGCCTTTATTCTGAGTGACGAAATTCAGACAAATGCAACTGGCATGTGCTCCCTGCTGTCTGAAACACTGCTTTATTTGAGCACTGGGTAGTAAAGCTTCAGGCTCTTGAGGAACCCCCAATCACTTGTCAATTCTGTGTATCTTGGCCCCTGGGCACAGTGCATGTAAGTGGATAATGGGCCAAGAGCTGTTTTTATTTAAAACTCTGGAATTCCCGCTTGGTTCAACAGGAATTACACCTGTTCAGCCAAAGGCAAAATTTGGCCCAGGGATTGAAATCTAAAGATGCTGCTGCATCGGAGCACAGTCACACCAAGCAATCACAGCCTCAACACAGTCTTGTCCCAGAAGTACTACATCTACACCAGGCACAGCATGAAGATGAAATGACAGAGCAGTAAAAAAATGGGAAATCTGCTCATCTGAGGTTCTCCCCTCAGTTTGCCTGGATCCAGCTCTAATAAATATACCCACTAAACGTTCCACCGTTAGATCTATGTGATGGCATTGCTCTGTGCCAACAGAGAAGTTATAAACACTTTGCTGCTTAGAAAAAACATCTGCTGAAAAGTTTAGTAGCTTAATTGTGAAGTGTGTAGAAATGTTTAATAGAAGAGTAGGAGTGACTGTGTCTGTGTAGCACTCAAGTCTATTCAATTAGCCCTGAAGGAAGAAGTCTGAGAACAGAAAAATTGAGAGACTGAAAAGATTTACCATCATTGCCATGATTAAGCCCCATTCATACTCAATTTTTCAGCGTTTTCCAGACCACCAGAACATACAGGGAATGTTTGAACTGTTTAAGGACTGATGCAGCTCCAGATTAAATTAATATCTACATTACAGCAGCTACTTACTGTGACTGTCAAAAGTTAGTTTTACCCCAGGGGGAAGGTACAAAGGAAACAATGGAAGGTCTTCTGTGTGAAACCCTGAAATCAGATCCTAACAGGCACGCAGAGTTGTGCAGATGTAACACAATCTAACCTTTTCATGTTTAGACTAAAGCATTTTCATTTAACATTACACTTAGCGGAACAGCTTTAAACCAGCCGCAAAGGAGTGACCTGGCATGTTTTGACTATAATAAGCATTGATTCCATGCCTATAAATTTTATAGTTGAATCAATTATACTCTTTCTTTATAGGATT
Organism: Cephalopterus ornatus; assembly: GCA_013396775.1. Lineage (NCBI taxonomy): Eukaryota > Metazoa > Chordata > Aves > Passeriformes > Cotingidae > Cephalopterus > Cephalopterus ornatus. The sequence continues at coordinate 1,365,681 of VZRE01014873.1, forward strand.
AAGGAAAACGTTCCATTTCAAACGGAATTTTTTTTTTATTCTCATGACAGAGAGGAATTGAAGGGAGAAAAAAGAAAAATGAGTGAGCAATGCTAAAATTATTAAGAAAATGCCTAGAGTATTTTCTGCTAGAATAAAAACTGTCTAGTTAGAATATCTCAGCCTGTGGAAAGATCCACAAGCACTGAAAATACTTCTTATTTCCCATAAATTAGAAAGTCACCAGCTGTGGTCTATCAGTTCCCAGAGCAGTTAGGAGCTGACACTCAGATCTCACTGCAGATGGGCCTGTGCCATCAGACTCGGCACTGACGGGAAGGCACATGGTTTTCCATCAGAAATAGTAGACTGGGCTTTGGGGAGAGCTCAGTTAAATTTTCGTCTCTGCCACAAGCTTCTCCTCTCATCTAACAGTACGAAATGGTCAGGCCTGGTGCTGTGTTTTCATAACGTGCTCGGTCAAATGGGACTGTCAGTCTTTTGGTGGGGCTGAACATAGATCCTAATGATCTCAAAGTGATATGATTAAGTGATGTCCGTGGAATGCAGTGTCCTCAATGCTTTTTGCCTATTGAGTGGTGAAGTTGCAAAATCGAGTAGTAGGGAAAAGCTCTGAAAATCTTTGGTTGAAGTTGTGTGGAGGTTTTAAGGTACGTTTTAAACTCCTTATAAACCAGATATAGTTCTAGACATTTGCAGAGGATTCACTAAGATACCAAAGGCCATTTTTAGTCAGTGGTCACAAAGCAAGGAATAAAAGCCAGAATGGAAGCTCTTCCCGTTGAGCCACATCTCACTCTGGAGTGAAAACATCCCCTCACTTTGCTGAAGGGAGATTATGAAGTCGCTTGTGACATATATCAACAACACAAACCAGAACTCTTCACAGTCTCCAGAACTCAGACGAGCTTGTGTACTGCAGTAGTCTTTATTTACAAGTGCTCTGAGTGAGGTGCCAGGCCAGAAGTGCTAAAGATTACATCATAGGTAAGGATTGAAATCAGATCCCTGGTTTATTCAAAAGCAACCAGGACACAATTTACAGGGGTGCACTCACACCTCGGTGTCAGAGCAATGCCCACCAGGGTGGAGCTGGGGACCGTCGTGGTTCCTGTGCCGTTGTCACCATGTCACACTTCATGCCCATGTTCATGCCCATGACTGCTCAAGCATCACTGCAGTTGCACAGACCCTGCAAACCAGTGCCAGGTCAGAGGACAGCAAAGCCTCCTGGCCCAGATCAGCTCACTCCACCCTCCACTAATAAAGAGAAGAGAGAAAAGGAGCCGTTGGCTGCTCCTTCGCACTCCCTGAAGGTCAAGGCCTGGGGCAAATGCAATCATTTCAAGTCATGAAGTGCAGTAGCTGATCAAGGTGCACTAATTTATGATGTGTGATTTTATAGTTCTAGATTAATTATACCTTTTTTCCCCCTCCTTGACAAAACAATGCCCAAGCAAATTTCCATAGCATGAGGGGGTATGAGCAGCTTCTGTTGAAGGATACACCTGAAGTTTTACATCAGAAACAGTAAAACATCCTTGAAGCTGCTACAAGCTGCTGCTAATGCCTTTTCAGTTATTTAGACTGTGGTTTAAAGGAGATGAGATTTTAAAAACTCCTCTGGCCTAAAAATCTGGGGAAAAAAAAATACTGATCTCTCTTTGCTTCCTTTGTTGGAAACAGTATAGTGCAGGCATTATTGCAAGCATCATCAAATCAGATTTCATTTAGTCACTGAATTTCTGTAAATGCCTTTAAGACCTTCAAAGGTATTCCTAGTTCCTCGGGCTGGAAGCTGTGGTAAGGTAGCTCTGAGCAGGTGAAGATGGATTCTTTTTGTAAGGAGTTTTATTTCACCCACAAGTAGCGTGCCCTGGTTTGCCGTCATTAGTAGCCTAAGATGGGGAGTGATAATGTAACATTTCCCTGAGTGTTTTGTTTTTTATTTTTAGAATAGTAGCATTTATATAACAGTCTTGGTAGAGATTTAGGGTACAAAAACCCCCTAACTGAGGCTGCAGCTATTAACCTCATGTGTTGTGTTTATAAAAAGCCACTTTAATACGGTGCTCTATAAAGTACATATAAAAAGAAAAATCCATTACAACCAAGGGGATTTTCAATGAAGTATTAGCCTGGTAAGAGGGTTAACAAGGTTGGTGCTTTGCTTTCCTTCCTTTCTTTTTTTTAAATCAAGGCACAACTTAGTATAAGCAGTTAATGTGCAATTTTGGTGCCATAGATTAAATCGTGCAGGCAAAAGTACTACAAGGGTTTTGTAAAGACATATATTCAGTACATTGATACGTATAAATAAGATTATGCCCTTTCTCATGTATTTGCATTAGCCAAGACAAGTATTAGACATCATAATACAGAATGCTTATTCAGAGTTCACTAATTATGGCTTCATATCTTTAAATGAGATTATAATATGGCCAGCTCTGGGTCCTGGTACAGCCTGACTGAGTTATGCTGTGACACTTGGAGGCAGCAGAAAAATAGCCTGGAAAAAAAGTTCACAAAATATTTCATATCAAGTTGGTGAGTATGTGAGTCTGTGTGTGTGTGGGCAGGAGAGAAAATGGACTTTATCCTCCTGCTCCAGAGCTGGGATTCCTGGTGCTGGCAGCTGTCTGTGCAGGTGCTGAAGGTAAATAATAGCAGGCTGCACTAAACCTGCCATGAGAAATGGAGGTGGCTGCCTCCCAAACACTCCCACACTGCTCCCGTAACAGCGGAGTTTGTCCCTGCTGGAATGCTTTCAAGGACTATCCCAGAGATTTCCGATTCAGCTGAAGATGTGGCTGTGCAGTTGTTATATTGGCTCTGGGCTCAGCAGACCTTTCCCACTTCTGGCCTTCAGATGTTTGGGCAAAGCTGTGTGTGAAAAAAGAGGATGCAGGCTGGGGGAATTTTTATTTTGCATGGGACTTTTATGGGAATGATACCGACATTTCTTCCTTTCCCTTGGCAGCCCGTTGAGTCTCTGCTGCTCTCCCCCTCTTCCACCTTTTAGTTTTTGAACACAGTCACATCCCTGGCTCTTTGGGTGGCAAAGGGAGCAGGACACTGTAGTGGTGGTGGCTGAGTTCTCCTTCCTTTCCCTGTGGAGCTACAGCCTGGCATGTTTAACATCATGTGTAAATCACAAATAACATCACAGAATTCCATGTAAATGCAGTAAGATACAGAAGAGGAGTTTCAGGCACTGCATGCTCCCTACTGGAAGCTGCTTTATCATATTGCTCTGGGCTGCTGCCTCTGAACACACTTCACTCCAGGGCTGGCTGCTTTTCAGTGATGAATGAAGCCACCCTGTGTCCAACATGTCTGTTTTGTTTTAATTCTGCAGAGCTCCTTGGAATCTTCTAGGATGAAAGGCGCTGTATAAGTGTGAGATTGTTGTTTTTATTTGAATTTGGAAATAGCCTTTCTGAAAATAGTAACTAGTAGATTAAATGCCAAACCAGGATGAGGCAATACCGCTTTGTACACAGAGAGGATTATTAGAAATATTTCTTTAGAATGATACCCAGAATGTGAATTACTCAACTTGCCAGGTTACTTATGAAACAGAAAAAGTTACAGAAGCGCTTATGTAACATTGTTTTTTCCCAGAAAAAAAGAGGTGGTGATTTTTTCTCCGCAGTTCCATCTGCTAAATGGGCTCGCATCTTGCAAAACCCCCTCACTGCTTTCCCTCCCAGAAGTCCTGCAAGGGGACACACACAAAAGCATAGCCATGCGTTGCAAAGAGCAATCTCAGATGGTTCAAGTAGGCAATCGGATACAGGGACAAGCTTGGACTATTTGCTGGGTGAGAAAGGTCAGTTTGTTTTTAACTTCTCTGCATATAAATCATCTATGAAAAAGTTTATTTTGCAAACGTCTTGAGCAGCACAAACAAGCAACACAAAGTTCAGTGATCTGGGGGCGGGGGGCAAGCTGGCCAAAAAGGTCTCTTGACGTGCTTCATCCTTGTCACACCAGCAGTCCATTACCCCACTCAGGCACAATCCCAAATGACCTCCTTTCTGCCCAGCCGGGATGTGCAGAGGGTCGGTGTCAATGCAGAGTCACTCCTGCAACACTCGCCTCTCCTGGATGCAGCATTTATAGATTATATTATAGATTAACAACTGCTCCCTCTGCCTTTGGAAAGACTGGCTGGAATGCTTAACATTTGAGGCTGAATTCTTCTAGAAACGTAATTATTGTTTAACACAGAAGGAAAAAGGCTTAGTCAACAGAGAGTATTGGCTTCTGGGCAAATATATGGGAGGTCTCCAGTGATACAGAGTTGTGTTGTGCTGCTGTTTAGTCTGCTAATAGCATGTGCAGTTTTGGGTACTGAGCTGACAGAGATCTCTTTCAGAGGGTGTATAATTTACCCCTTCAAAACAATGCTTCTTGATGTTTATTTTTTTATAGTATTTTAAAACTTACTACAGAACAACAACAACAAAGAAACCCTCCTCCTTGGCTCCCCAGTAAAGCTCTGGGTGGGTGTTTATGTCACTTCTTTAATAGGTGTTTCTATTTTATGCTTTATTTTAAAAATGCATTTACAGATTTCTTTCTAATTAAATTTTATGAGTGAACTTACTGCTCATGAAAGTGAATGATTAATAATAGTGGCTGGGGTCAGAAGTGGTGGGGTGGGCATTATGCAAACTTCCTGTGTGATTCTGCCAGAGCATCTCAGTCTTGACCAGTTTTACCCTGGAGACAGGGCTGCCCAGTCGTGTGACAGTTGTGGCACATGGTGTGACTTTTGCATCACATGCCACCAAGGAACAATTTTCCCTTGGGATATCAGTGGCTGGCACAGTTCTGTTGTTTCTGCTGCTGACATCTGTGGTGCTGGCACCAGTAACAGCAGGGAAAGCTGACTGGGAGCTTTGCACTTGGCTCCCGTGGAAGCAAAGAGTAGGACTAACATTCCTGTCCCTTGGAGAGGGGCTGAAACTTCAGTACCTGAATGACTTCAAGGATGTAAATAATCTTACTGCCTTTAAGAGGGGAGTCATCTTCTTCAAGTCAAGTATGTGCTGAAGTCATTTCTTGCCTGTGAAAATCCGAAACCAGCAGGAGCAGTGAGACAGGGGAGGTGAGAAAGACAAAGGCTTGAAATAAGTCATGACAAACTAGAAATCAGCACATCACTAATTTGTCTATATCAAAGCATACCTTAGAAAGGCAAGTAATAAACAAGACCCCTTGTAAGTACTTACCCACTATTCCTTGAGAATCCCATATTTTTGTGTGTTCGGAGCAACTTCTGGCAAACACTAGGCCACTTATGACAATGTGACCTGAAGTAACTGTAGGAAAAGCTCCATTTCCAAAAGTTTGTAATGCCCAGTGTGTTTCCCAGTGAATCCTTCCCAGTCCTGAAATGCACATCAATTTTCAAGGCTGTAATACAATTCTGAGTTGACATCTCGGCATCTTCAGAAATCTTTTGGATACCGAATATATGAAGTTATACCACCTCTGAAAGATACAGATCTGTGCTTTACTCGGGGTGCTTTTTGAAAACATAACCTTGAGTATCACTTGTTCTTTGACACTTTCTGTCTCACAGCAGTCCTTTTATTCATCTGGAAAGGAATCTTACCTTTACAATGACTTTCACAATAGAGCATTTCTAGAAAGCAAAATTCCCTGTGACAGCTGTTCCAGTCCTTCTCTTCCTTCCTATTTTTAGACAGTGGGCTATCAGCTGGTACAATCACAGTAGCACTATTAGTTAAATGTAAATTTAACTAAATGTAAATGTAAATTTTCAGTAGCAAGAGTTTAGCCCCAACACTTCAAATATGTTTTTCAAATACACTTTAAACTGTGACAATGTTTAGCTTATTTCCTTTACATGCCTGTTACATTTTTATAGAATAAGCCCTCTCTTCACCACATACTTTCTATTAACAGTGTTTCCAGCCCTCTTACTACTCACTGTTTATACATAAAGGTTTGGCTTTGAGATGTGCATGAAGACATTAGAATAGTAATTTTCAAGTTTTATATCTAAAAATACATTTCTCAGTACTGTGGTTATGAAGTTTGGACACGTTTCTTAGAACAAGAAGGCAAACAGAGGTCAACAAATATTTACAAACTGTCATAAGAGTTTATTTGTTTTCTAAAAAAACATAATTCTGAGTCTGCTACGTCATTTCTTCAAACACTTTGTAATGTTGTAATAGATATAAATTACCATCAGGAGGCAAAAAGGGCTCTGGACAGAATGAAATGATGCTACAGTTATATGACAAGTAATTAACTGCAGTGTGTAAATAATGCCTGTGCTGCTTGACCAGAATTAGCCAAGCCTCACACAACTCATCTGATAATGCTATTTGTGGGTTTAATTTTTCTCCCAGAGAGAGTTCTGGTGCTGCAGAAGAGTCTAATGAAAAGTCTAATGTGAAGACTAATGACAGTCAATAGATTATTTAATGTAATGCTGGTTAATACTGGGGGATGAGACCAAGGACGGTTGCTGAGAAGTTTTTAGCAAACAGTAGTTGATTCAATAACATTGGAATAATTGATAGGTGTTCCTGGACACCAGAGGCAGTGCTGGCACAGCTCTAGGTTGGGCATGGAATCTGCTTCTGCAGGGTGATAGTCTGTAATGGGATTTGAAGTGTGGACCACACCTGAACTCCTAAAACTGAACAGAGACTCTTGCAGGACATCATTGGACCCCTCACACATTCTGGGATGTATTTACTGCCTTATTTTCAGCACAGATTTTAGGACACTTCATAGGGAAGCTGCTACTTCCATGTGGAAAATGCAGCAATGTCTTCCTGACCAAAAACAGGATCTCCAGTGAATATTTAATGTCAGACAAAGTAGACATCTACAGTAACCAGCAAAGTGGCTGCCATAAGTGCATACTTAATAAATAAATAAATAAATGAAATAAAATAAATAAATGAATGTTACACCCACAGTTGAATGTGTTACGGAAAATTGATTAAGTAAAAAAGCCTGATTGATCATGAAATAGGTTTTGTTTCTTGGTGAAAATCATGCTGTCTGCACTGAATTGCAAGTAAATTTGTTGCAGAACTCCATAAGAATCTTCCATCCCTCCTCCTCCTGGCTTTCACTGCTGTAAATCCAATCTCAAACCTGATAAATGAAGAATCTTCACAAAAGGATTTAACATTCACTCCTTGGGAAAGTGTAAAGAATGACCATCAGATAGGACTTTGCAGAGAAAATATTTACCTGCACCAGCATTGATGTCTCAGTAACTGTGAAGAGCATTTTCCAATGAATAGTCAATGTTTGGCTTCAACTCAAGTGGCCCAACACCTAATTCAAGTCGGCAGGTTTTGTTGACCCACAGACCTAATTATTTACATTCTCCAAGTATTGTGACCTTTAAGAAGCATATTTCAGATTGAAGTAAATGGATATATGCCAATTTACACCAGCTGTGGAACCTGCCCTTAGTTTTACACCCTGTTCTTAAACATTTTGAGTCAAAACCAAAAGTACAAGGATTCACAGAATTTAAATAATTTCTGGATGTGTTTCTGCATCCATATCCAAGATAGCTTGTCCCCTTCCCTGCTCTATGAGCTTCAGAAGATGTCTTCAGCACGATGGTTTATGCCTCAGAAAGGCAGTCATTGCTGCTTCAGTAATTCCTGCCTACATACAGCATTTCTTGTCAAGGCCTGGTCTGCTGCAGGTTAACACAGGTGAAAATCAGGCGCAGTGTCACCCACCTGGCTACAAAAAAATGAGAGTCTTTTCTAAAGACCTCACCTAAGGAAGAAAGAGGAGGGAGTGAGGAATACATCGGCACAGAGCAAGTAAACTATAAAGCCAGAAATAGCACTGAAGTTTTCCGACGTTCTCGGAGTGCCCTGCCCGCTGGGCTACACAGGTGTGGTTAGGGGGCTGAATGAAGTTGTGAACTAAATCCATGGGAACTCAGCACAGAAGAGCTAGCCAGAATATCGGGAACAAAAGTTGGCTGTTGGAATTTGAAGGGCTCTTTTGCCAAGTTCACAGAGCACTTCTGGAGTACTTTGCGTGTAGAGCCCTTAACTGTGAGGCTGCTCCAACCTCTAGACACTAACAGACAATTCCTTTCCATCCCTTGAGCAATCCTACACCTACAGGGAAAAACTGCAGAGAAATACATGGATATTAGTGCAAAAAACTGCAGCTGTCCAACACACAGCAACTGGAAGCATTAGAGAGCATGGCATTGGTGACCTTGTTGCAGAAAGTCGTCAGATTCTGGTCAGGAGAATTTAATCTATTTTCTTACATGTAATCACAGTAGAGAGCGTTCCAAATCTAGTTATTTTGAAAAAGGAACCAAATTTCAAGAGTTTGACTCTTAATTTTGCCCATATTGCTATGATAAGAATCTCTAGCTACACCTAAGGCCATCAGTTTGCACTGTGTGGGTTTAAAAAAGGACTCATCACAGAGTGATCTGCACTCAGGGAAAGATTTCAGGGGGTCCTGACTCAGCATGTGACACAGGTGCTTTGAGAAAAGGCAATGACCAGCACTAACTGCAACTGTGCTATTATTTTTCCATAGAAAAAAAATGCCATTTTGAATTTTAATTCAGTATTCTGATGTTTAGGAAGGAACTTTGGAGCAAAATCAGAGGAAAAAAGAGTGAAAGAAACTGTTCCTTCCACCCATTCCAAAATAGTAAGGTGGTAACTGAGACAGTTACTTGGAACATGAGATAACTGGCTCCTAATCCCTCTGATTCAGAGATTTAAAGCTTATCCAGCAGCTTTACACTAATTGTTACTCTGGAATTGTTACCTTTTTGGTTTCTTCTCTGATTTTTGTGGATGAAAATTCAGACAGACTTATTTTTATTCTTCAAAGAAAGGCTTGAGAGTAAGTGCTAATATTTAGCAATTCCTGGAAAGTCCAGTTCTTATTTCCTAGCCTGGATTTCTCTCTGAAGCCGTCACATAGCTATCAGGAAGAGTTTCTGCCTTCTTCCATCCCAGTTTCAGCTTTGAGTACATGTCAGGCCAGGGAACTCCTATGCACTGAGATTTCTTAGCAAACACAGATGTTACACTGTACAGGAAAGACTAGACAATATATAAACATTCTTATTCTTTCAAAGTCATATTTTTATCTGTTGGCTTTAAACTCACAGCCATGTGCATGAGGAATTGGGTGTGCCAATCCCATTAACAATAATGGGAGCAGAGGGCTTAATTCTCCACATACTATGCTGAAAATGTCCCCCCTTAAAGAATATTGTGTGTTTAATTGATTTGGGCTATTTGTTTGAACTTGCCAAATGGATTTCTTGAATATTTGTAGCTAGTTTTGAAAGCACTCCCATCCCCAACCAGACACACACGTTATTAAAGGATTTGATTTGACATTTAACAATTTTGTATATTAATATTCCCCACTTTTTCCTAGATCGACATAATCCTCCTAAATCCCAGCATCAACAGTCATTACACCAGAAGAACAAGATGTTGCTGGTGTCGCTGGGTTCCAACATTGAATTTTCTAGGAGCTTGGCTGATTTGGACAGATTTATATTCTGCTATTTCCTGAGCTGTGAGCAGGACCTTGCAGGTTCAGCTCTTTGAAAACATTCACATAACCAATCTCACTTCATTACTTTGAAGGAAGTAGATTCAGTGGCACCTGCTCGAGTGGTGATATTCTGTGACATGGAAAGACATCTTTTTGCTCTCAGTCCTGGCTAAATAAGACTAAGCCCTGGGTACCAAGAGACTGGTACATGATGGAGATCTGATCTCAGATACAGTGAGGATTCATATAATTTGGAGCTACTCTGGATTTCAGCTGTTTCAGGAGAGAATGACAGCAAGAAGCTTAGTTTCAATTGATGTAATGGTTGATAGTTCTTCCCATAGCCAAGGTGAGTTGCAAACCAAGGAGTTCAGTGGTTTTTTTCCCCAGCTTTTCCTAGGAGTTTTTCTATGATAGGTCTTCATTCTGTCTCACAACACTGAAGTGCTTTTCCTGTCATCTCCTCCTATGATCTCAAGTTATAAACTATGTTTCGCCATCCTGCCTCAGACCGAGTATTGCATCACTCAGCAGATAATTCCACTGCAATGAATTGGGCTACTCAGAAAATTTATCCTTCAGCTTCAGATCTGGGTGTGATGGAGTGAAGAGGATTCACTCATCAAGTGATTTCCTTATTCCAGTAGGTAAAGTGAAGAAGGAATGTTGGCTCCAATTCTAAAGTCAGTAGCCAAAACAGCAAGGTCAGCATAGCAGGAAGATGCTATAATTTGCTGCTGGTGTAAACCAGCAGTAAGTTTCTACCCCGAAGGACCAAGAGAAAGTAATGAAAGAACAGTGACTCAGAGGTGTGTCTGTGAGTCACAAACACCCTGGGGATTATCTTCAAGACACGGTGATTAACCCTCATCCCCTTGTTGGAGGCTGTGCCTAAAAGGTGCAATACGGGCTGAACACTGATCTGAGCTGGGACTGGTGGTGTATTGAGTAAGGTAAATGCTAATCCCAAAGTCTGGAAGTTGAATGTAAGTTGTACAAGTCAGCCTCTAGCAGGGGATGCTTTTGAGAAATGAGAATACCTGAAACTTTTTGTGGAAGAGGCTTAACACTTTTTATTTTTAACTCTTGTCAAACACACTTCAAACCCAGGCTGAGGAGCTTGGAATAGGTTAATATGGATACAGGCAAGTGTTGATTATAGCAGAAACCCCCAATGAGTGAATGAAGAACTTTATTTAGTGCCATCCGTTTATCAGCAGTGGTTTGTTCAGTGGATCAGCCTTACATTGACACTGTAGTGCTTTCCAGGCCTGAGCGCATCTCTCCAGGCTGTATGCATGGAAAATGGGAGAGAAGAGGGGGCAGTCTAAAGAAAGGCCTCTCTGGCCCTCCCTCCCTTGGTCCTACTGCTCCATACACCACACTGAGCACCTTCGGAGCTCTTTCTGACCCCTTTTGCCTTTAGGTGTTAGTCCTGACTTCAGACATCTGGGACCTTCTAAAACTTGCTCATTATATAAACCAGCAGTAACTGAGAATATACCTCTTCTTTTATATACCTCTTTTTTTCACTATGCTATACCACTGTTCACATTTTTGTTATGATTCATGGAAAGACCTCAAGTCTGTGATTCACATATTTTAAAAATCACCGGTGTTATGACCTTTATTTCCTAGTGTGCTGACAGAAGTTGTGGTCTTGGTTGTGTTTTGTAGTTTTCCCCAATTAAAATGTCTTGAGAGAAGCTGTAGTTGGTGTTGTTATGTAAAAAAGGACTCTCACAGTTAAGATGACGAAGAGTGTAGCTAATTTGCTGGACTCAGCAGGACTGAAGGGCTGCATTAGCAGCACAGGCACTGGCTTTTCTAAGGCCTGCTCGTGTGGGTCCCTGTCCCTGCATCCATCAGCTGCCACTGGCTCAGTCACTGCTGCAGAGAAAAAGGATTTCCCTGAAAGCTGCTTCTCCCAAGGCCAAAACATTTTTGTGACACTGCTGGTATGTGAAAGACTGACACACAGCAAATAGTATTTGTACATTGCTGAGAAGACCATTTAGGGCTTCCTGTACTCTAAATGTTGAAGGGACAGTACTTCTGGGGAGGTGACATTTGGTGATATTGTCATATTCCACTCCACCCTCTCCAGGTTAAGATGTAGAATTGCAGTCTGGAAGGAAAGTATTTCCCCTCCACATTCTTAAACTTTTCATCTGGGCTTGCATGTTTGACTTCAAAAAATCCTGAATTAGGCAGGAAAAGAGAGAACTCTGGATAAAGGGAGCTCATAGGAGAAAAGAATCTCTTTGAGCTAATCATAATTACTCTGGTAACAGCCTGGGTTTCCCAGCAGCACTAAAGACCTGTCCAGCCCCTGGGGAGAACAGGAATTCACCCACCCAAACCCACCTCATCTCTAGCACGTGCTGCACGGTCCTGCTGCACCACATGCAGCCTGGGCCCGGCTCCTGGAGCACGAGCTGTGCACAGGGAGAGGGTCCAGCCCTCACACCTCCACCTCCTGTCCTTGCAGGGCTGCTCCTGGTGCCCCAACATCTGACACAAAGCACAGTCCCACCCTGGGAAGGACAGACACCTTGCCTGGAATGCTGGAGGAGAGCTCAGGCCCACTGTGTGAAAAGGGAGTGAGTAGAGCAGCAACACTGATCTTTGTGCTTTTGATCAATGGGGTTATTTTAAGATTTTCATGTCCCTAAAAACAGTACATAGTCCTTTATTTTATGTCAACAGCCTGCAGCTTAACTCTGTCAGCTCCACTGAGTTCTGTGCACGTTCCATAAATATGAATCATATAGTGCACTTAAAAAAAAGGCTGATTTATGCTTATTTATTCTGTACAACTACAAACATCTGTGTAGAAAATAAATATGGACACTGAAGGAAAAAAAACACTTCACCCTTTTTCCTCCAGCCCCCCCTTATTTTGAAACCTTACAAAGGCAGGCCATGTGGTCAACATCTGGAATGTATGTGGGAATTATTCAAATGAGCCTTAGTGGTAGTTGCCTTGTGCCAGGCTCCTGAAGTGGTAAGGAGGAGTGACAGCCGCCACACTGTGTACATGCCACAGTCTTGTGCACCACATCCACATTCCAGTCATCTTCTGCTTGCTGGGTTTGCCAGTGGTGGCCAAGAGGCCTGGTGGCACGAAACTCCACCTATTTCATGTCAAGTATATTTTGCATGTGTATGGACACATCTATTCCGGGATCTCAGTGCTTCACAGTGCCCCATCTTTGGGAGGGAGGGAAGGGATGTTGTTGCTGGTTTTAGTTTGGCAGGATAATGTTGAGCTACCTGAGCAATATGCCATTTGCCAGGCAAGGGGAGGTCAGTCGCATCCATTCTTACAACTACTGAGCCCCCCATCCAGCCGGGGGGGAAACAGGCAGTTCCTGGCCAACTGAATCCCATGCTGGAGCTCTCACTGTGTTACTTCCAGTGAAGGAAATCAATGCTGTTATAAATTGAATTTGGTGGATCAGCACTAGGACAGACCATGGGCCACTGCAGAGACACAGTCCAGCTCCCCGGGCAGTGCCTGGGAGGTTGTGGCACTGAAGGTGAATGGCCATCAGGTAAAGTGTGTGGGCCTTGTGCTTGGGCTGGGGGCTCAGGCTCTGCTTGCCTGAAGTGCACAGCCCAGGCTCCAGTTTGCCATTCACCTGTGCAGCCAAATTTGGAACACCCCACCATGCTCTGGTTGACTTCCCTGAACCTGAATATGTATTTGTGAATATATGTACCTACAACACTGCATTTAGTATCAGATAGTTTGAGGTTTGTTTTTCTTTTCCCATGGCTATTAGCAAAGAGTCAATGTCCATACTTAGGGAACACCTCAGCAAAATCTTTATCTTCTTAGCTAGTCTGAGAAGAATCTCAGAAAACACCCTGGAACTAAGCAGACCTTCTCTTCTGACCTGACAAATCTTGTTCCTTTTCTTCCCAAGTAGCCAAGCATCTTATAATTCGAAGCTGGATCGTGAATGCCTTATTCACATCAGCGGCTCATTACATCAGTCATCCCGCTTGCGTTGGTGCCGGGCTAATGCTCTCCCTGTTAACTTCGGTGGGAATCGGCGTGTGTGAGTAACCGGGGCGAGCCAGCCCGAGTGTGCAGCGATTCCTTCTGAGCTCAGCAGTGACCCAAGCACTGCGCTTTCATCAGCGGAGCTCGCAGGGCTGGAAGGAGGAGCTGGGACCGCGCCGGCGTCCCGACCGCAGCGGGAGCGGAGCCGGGAGCGGAGCGGGAGAAGGACGCCCGGTGTCCCCGCAGCTCCGTGGGCTCCGGTCCCTTCAGTATCGGGAAACCCTCTGACGGGGGGGGTCCACGCTCCGCGGGCGGGAGGCGCTGGGGAGGCGGCGGGTCCGAGACGGGCCGAGCCCGGCTGGGTCGAGCCGAGCTGAGCCGAGCTTCCCTGAGCCGGGCCGAGCCGCCGCCGTGGGCCGGGCCGCCGCTGCCCTCTAGCGGTGCCCGCCCCGCGCACCCGCTCCCGGCTGGAGCGGAGCCGCTCCCGCTGCCTCCCGCCCAGGCTCTGCACACACCGTGGCCCCGGCTGTTCGCACAGTGGCCCCGGCTGTTGGCACGGCGGCCCCGATGCACCAGCCGCGAGTGCCGGGGCTGTGCGTGGGGATCGCTGGGCAATGGGCGAGCGCAGCTCTCGGCTCCGCGTTGGTAGGGCCGGTCACAAATGTTTTGCCAAAACTGTTTTTCAGTGGGAAACCGGATTTCTGAAATCCCCCCCATCTTTTTCACAATGGAGATGTGGTTTTGCAGAAAAAAATGTGTTTCCCTCCGTCACAACTCAACCAAAATCTTAAACTTCTCTCTACTCTTAGTTTCTGTTGAAATTATTAATATTTTTTTTAAAAAATACAAAGTTTGCATTTCTGCAGCAGAGGAGGAGTCATTTTCCATACAGGTCTATGAATTAACTCTCATAAAACCCCAGCCAGCAGCTCGAGCATAGTTTTCTTTTTATGGATGAGAAGCCGAGAAGCAAAGAGGTTAAGTGATTTGGCTCCAATCCCTACAGGCACCATTAAAAGCTCCTGGCTCCCAGTTCTGTGCTCAGAATGTTAGATCGCATGACATATCTTTGTGAGGCAGTTAAATGCTTTCAGACTCCCTTGGATTTCAGCGGGAGAATCAGCCAGTCTATGGAGAACAAAAAGAGTGATGGAGTGGCCTTGCCTCAGCTCACACAGCGTGTCCTCAGCAGAACTGAGCGAGGCCTGTTGACTCCTAGTCCTGTGCATGACACATCACACAACATGGCTCATCAAACAGAAAACTGGCATTTTCCTCTGACGCGCCTGGACAAATCTTATGTCCTAAGATGGAACAGTGTGGCTGTTCCATGGACAGTGGTGTTCGTCCCGGATCTGAAATCTAGTTGATGCCCAGAATTGAAAACTGGAACCGTTGAGGTTCACTGAGTGATGATATTACAGCATTACACCATCAGCCCCAAAATGTGATGGTCAGCCACTGGGAGGAAATAAAAGACTAAGTAGGCTGACAGTGTGACTGAAGGTGTCATGTCAGTCTTTTCTTGGTTAGAGCTCATGAGCTGAAGTGCCTAAGCTGTATTTCCACTTTTGGTATTTTCATGATGTCTAAAAAGGTTAAATCATAGCATTCCAACCCAAGCCATCTATGTTTTCCTTATACCTCAGTTCTCGTATGTGCTTATACAGTGTTTCCAAACCTTGTGAGGGAGCAAGGTCTTACTAAAAGGAATGGTATTTAGCTGGGCAGAAGCTTAGGTCAGCCACGCTGGGGTTTTTGTGTGTTCTCCATAATTAGGAGAGGCGAGATTGCTCCCACCTGTGCTCTAAGTGTGCACATGTAGCTCCAGAGCCTGACACCTACAGTGAAGTTCCCACTGTGGTGAGGTATCATAATCTGAAGTGACCTGGTTTTTAGTGATTTCCACTAATGTGTGTCTCTTCTCAGATGATTTGAAAATTGAATCACTTTGTATATTGACTGAGTATTTCACTGAGAAGAGCCAAGAGGGAAAACCTTACTTAGATTCTTTTGTACACTGGAAAACACAACATTTGTTCCTGGGTGGTTCAGATCTCACTCAAGCAACTGTGTGTGTGTTAATATTTTTACACTCAAGTTTTATTACTTTCATTCACAATTTCTCTCTTTTAGGAGTTGTTACTTCTTCCCTTTTATTCTGCACCAGTGTCATGATGAACCAGGTCAAGGAACTTGACTATAAGTTCAGGAGAATTCACAATCTTGCAGGAGCTGATCAAGAAGGCCCATATCCAGTTCACAGACCATTGACCAGACCGTGCCTTTTATCACAGGATCCAGTACAATTCTTCTCCTTTTCCACTTCAAAAATGATTCTTTTAAAAATCCAGTTCCAGATATATTAGTGATTTATTTTTAATGCAGAATAATTGATTAAGGCATCCTTACAACCTAAACACCAGCACTTTTTTATGAGTAGCTTCAGATATTTTTTTGTTTGCTGTTCCTTAGCCAGTTGTGGAGTTGATAAATATCACTGAATATTCTAAATTTTAGGAGGGAAAAAAAAAAACATATCTTTTTTTCCCTTCACAAAACTTCCAACCTGTTTTTTCTTTGAACTCTAATTTCTATTTCTCCACCAACAAAAAATGAAGAGTGCTCCTTGTTTTGGGGCCCTGGGGGCACGAAGGGCCTTAACTGCCCTCACCTGTGGCCTCCCCATGCTCCGCCCATGGCTCCAGGAGCTCTATTTAAGCTCAGCTCTGGGCTCTGAGTTCTTCTGTGGCCAGGGTTGTGGAAGCATCTCTTTGTAGTTCTGGCTTGGCTGTGTTTGACTGTGGCTCCCGGAAATCTGGCTTTACCTTGCAGACTGTTTTCCCTGCTTGGTCCTGGACTTGCCTTATTGCCGTGGACTCGGCTGGAGGCACAGGACCCTGGTTCCTGTCACCAGAGCTGATCCTGATGTGACTTCTCAGCTCCACCTCGTCACCGGGGACTCCCCTGATGTGGACACTTGGCTGAAGCTGGTGCTGCCTCGGGCCTGCCCTGCTCACCTTGCTCAGGTACTGTGGGACAGGGCAGGGGCTGGTGAGGTCACAGCCCCACATCCCTTGTGGAACAGCCAGCCCAGTTCTTCCAAATACACGGAAGCTAGACAGGTGTTCATCTGGCTGAAATAGTTTGAATGTTCAGAATTAAATCTGTATAAATAGGAGTTTAAAGACATACAGAGAGAAGTTATGTATGCAATAGCCTGATAGGAAACCTAGAAAGTAAGCTCATTTCTTGAACAGGTGACCCCCTACCAAGTGAGTCGAATTTAAATCTTCTTTAATGCACGTTCACCTCACTTGGGAAAGGGAGCTTGGAGTAATTCAGTTTTTGTGCCCCTCCTCTACTCTGTTAAGGAGTAGCTGGATAAATTGGCTCCTCTTAGGCCTTGATATTTCTGCTGTTTTGAATCAGAGAATTCATGTTGGTGACACTTTGTCCCTCGTGTGAGAGATTCTACTGAAATTATTTTCATTATCAAGTCAGTTCATATTTTATCATCTCCAGTTAAAGTTTGTCTATTTTGTAACTCAGGCAGCAGGTGAACATCTTGGTCTGGATACACCTGTAGGTGAACCTGGGACTGGTGTCTAACCATCCACTTAGTGATGTTTAAGCAGTGTAATATGTATCCTATACATTGTGTAACAATTCCTGGAAAAATCCACGTCATTGCTTTCATTAAATCTTAAAAATTAACATAATAAGCCAAGAAACAGTTTTCCTGCCTCAAACTAAGGAAACAGAGGCACTTGGAGTCACAGCAGTGTGAAGCAAAGAGCTGGTGGCCGTTAGGGGAAAATAACATGTCATGTACTGGTGTCCATCACTGAAATACTCCACAAATATTAGTCCTCATAATCCCTCTTTCAAAGACACACAGAGACAGAATTAGTTTAAAATAGCCTACGCTGTGCCTTGTCCAAGAGCCTGTATTAAGTCACTGGCAGATGCAACATGAACCCAGGCCCTTCAGTCCTGTTACTGTGCACCCAGTTCCCCCTCTGGCACAGTGACTCTGTCCTGTGCTGCCAGCTTGAGTTGGGAACCTCCATGCTGGGAGGAACTGGGAAAAAGACAGAACTTGTGAACTGGTGACCTAAATTGTTTCCATTTTTTGACATATGATTTCTTCAATCCCTGAAAAAAAAAATGGGTCTTGCCATCTTGCACCACCACAATTAGAAGGAAAATGATATTTGGTGTATTTGAGGGAGAGGGCAATGAGGAGCACTGCGCCAAAACATTGCTTCTAAACTTTTGTGAGGGTTGGAGCTCCAGTCAGGAAAAGGCAGTTCATCTAGGTTTTCAATTTCCTTTTTTTAAGAATGCTTTATCATAATTTATTATTGCTGAGGTCTAAAAAGGAGCTGTGGAAGTGGCCAGAACTTTTTCTGGTGAAAACTGCTGAAATTCCCTGTAACTTGAGCAGTGTCACATTGATTGGCACGGCCTGGGCATGGTCTCTCTGGAATTCAGTGGAGCTCCACTCACATCAAAAGCAGTGTTGGTTGGAGATGCACTCTGATTTGTGTTTGAGGTGCCTGGCAACATGGTAATGAGCAGCTTTATAAATAACTCTGTATTATTATCTTTATGTCTTAGTACTGGTATTGTTATTTTTATGGTACTGTAATGTTTATTATGGCTATTTTATGGTGTAATTTGATTAGTGTGTTACCCTAATATCACATAGAAAAGGGGAGGGCATTCCTGTCATACTTCTGAACACTACCCCTTCTGTTTCCATCTGAAGAACCCAAAGCCCTTTGGTGATCATTAATTGTCCCACACCATATAAGTAAACTCAAGCACAGGGAACTTAAATGATTCCCCCAAGCCCACACAACAAGTCAGTGGCAAAGCTGAGACCTGGACCTCGAGATTCCCAACTCCCTGATGTCTGTGTTAACCACTTGAAAACATGCCCATCACAGGAACAGCAGGTATAACAGAAATGAAGATTGCCAGGCTGCAGTTCTTTTAGGTCAGTTGTAATGAGAACACTCAAATGTTTTATAAACCCTTTAGGTTTCCTGTTTAGGACTTGATCAAACCATAAACTGCTCGTTTAAATAAGCTCCAAAAACAAAATGTACTAGAAAGCTGAGGAGCAAGGAGACAACATCTAACAGCAAACTTATGTTTATTGCTCATTTGCTTTCCTTGCTGGGATGATGCCGTTTACTTAGATTAAATATGCAGAGCCAAATTTATCCCTAGGGTGTAGTTTTTTTGGACTCTGAATGACACCAGGGTGAATTTGGCACATTTACACTCAAAATTATTACGGGTTTTACAAATATTTGGAATGGTGTCAAAATGTTGTGGGTTAAATTCTGTTCTCAGTTCCACCAGTGCTAACACAGGTTAACACCGTTCTGATCTCGCACTGGATTTACAGCAATGTAATTCCACTGGCCCAGCCTTCAGCTGGTGTGAATTAGTTTATCTGCACTGGAATGCAGGCAGCTCAGCTGCTTTACACCAGCTAAGAATCTGACCCATATTTAAACAGAATTACTCCTAAAATACACAATAGCAAATGCAATGTGAGTTAGGCCCACTGTGCCCCTAATTTGCTCAGGGGAAGCACAACTGAAGCTGGTTCTGCAGCTCTGCCGTTCAACAAGCCAAACTGGTGTCACAAACCTGAACCTGACCCCCATTCGCTCTCCTGATGCTTTATAAGTTTTAAAATAACACTGCAGCGTTACACATGCTGCATGCGTGTAAATCATCCCAAACTGCTGCGAGTCATCGCCCGCTCTCTTGTTTCAAAGCAGAGATTGGGAAGTGCCTGGTGATATTTGGGCTCGGCTCAGATATTCCAAAGCTTGGATGGATGGATTGTTTTGATTCTTTCTTTGAACTCCTTTCCCACCCCTGCTAAAAGGAACAGACAGATCCACTCAGTTCAGCGACAGACAAGTCGGAGACAACGCGCCACTGCCCTCCCGGTACCACCCCCCACGTGCCAAATTTGCAGACATCTGCGAGCTGGAGCCCAGCGCTGCGGCAGTAAAGAAGGGCTGGTATTCCCGGGATGTACTGCCTTTAGCAGGCACAAATGACTGGAATTAACCCCTCTTCTATGGGCCTTAACTTGGTTTACGACTGGGGGTCTTTTGTTTTATACCACCATACAGAGGTGCCTTTGCCATGCTAAAGATTTAACTAAATTATAATGAATGATCCTCACCAGCACTGTGCCCCTAATTAGAACAAGTCGCACAGACATATTGTCTCCTTGATTTCCTCTGTTACATTTCTCTCACTCTCTTTCTCTGCCTGGGACACATGGGTCCCATTAAACATTTTAGCATTTAATGTGGTTCCCTTAAATGACTTCTCAAGTTTTCAAGTCCCATTTAGAATTGTATGTTACTCTCCTGACTGTGGTTTTGATTTTGTTATGTTTCGTGCATTTAGCCAAAGCAACTGCTCTTCTCCCCCCTCTAGTGGGGAGCAGCTTGGGTCTGTGGAAGTAGTGTCTACCTGTACATTTTGTAGACATCCTTACAAATATTTAAATTTATATATAAAATAAGGAGATTGGGGAAAATAGCTCCTAATGATTAATTAATGCAAGCATTGGTGGTTGCGTGATGTTCTTTCAGTGCAGTTGATTTGTTAATGAAAACAAATCATCTGTAAGTTTACTGTCACTATATTTCTATCAACATCTCTTTGTAAGTGGTCCTGCCATACACAGAGATGCCTATTAATCTTTATGTATTTCCAACCTAAATAGAAATGACTGACAAAAAGCTTTTATAACATGTGGGGATATGTACAATGTGTATTATCCCCCACTGAGTACCCCTGTTGTACAGCTGGAGTGCTGAAGGACAGAGATTTGGTTGTTGACTGCGTTGTCTGTAATGTACTTCCTCAGTAACCGCTACAATGAGAATTCCAAATTGTCAATTCCAAATTGTCCTTTCCAGAAGTATCAAGTCAAGTTCAAGGTCTGTTAATAAATGCTCAAGGTATTTTGTGGCCTGGGCCCAAGGTGTCTCATAAAGCTTGTCTGTGATTGTCTTAAAGCTTGTCTGTACCACTGTTATCCCGTTTCAGATCTGGATATTATCCAGTGCCTGGATAATTATTTTGGAATAAGAATGCCTTATTTCCCCCACTCTTCCCCTGTTTAGCTTACGCTCCTCTGAAAGTGGTACATACCTATTTGAAGGATAAGGGCATTCTTATTCCAAGATAAGCATCTCTTTCCAAATAGCGTCATTAACAGTAAAGAGTACTATAACAGCATAACTTTGCAAGGTACTTATCAGAGGTGAGATTTATTTAAAAGAAAAGGCCTTTCCATAGTCAGAAAGGAAATCTGTTACCAGAGTGAGCAGTAAATCTGGATTTCTGTGCTCCTGGTTACATAAGTGGCATTATATTAAGGACCCGTGTCTGTAAAGCTGTTGACTTTCTTAGCACCAGACTGACACTGGTTGCTGTGTTTGGGTACTGTTAGGCTGGTGAATCCAGAAGCTGATTCCTTCCTGTTAAAGGCCTTAATTCCCTGGTTCTGGTCCTGTTGTTGTAGTATTTTAATGGTGTATCTTGACATGCTGTAACAGAAACATAAGACATAATTTCAATGACAACGTCTTGCTGCTCGGATCCCTCAGATGTGAAGTCAGCAGAGATTTAATTATGGCGACTTCCCAACACTGCTTGTTCTCCAGATAATTCTGAAAAGTTTCCGTGCTGTATTGGCTTCCAGGGTTAAGCCACAAGAAGCTTGAAATTTATCTCTGGCGCTGAGATTTAGGTTTCATTAAGAGTTAAGCCGTCGTCTGGAGTGCTGATGTGTCCTGCAACGGGGAACTTGGCTTGTTAGTAACATTAGCAGATTTGTGAGTCCTCAAACACGTCCATGGATAATTGTGTTTCAACCTTGTGTTCTTTATTATAATCCGTTGTCTGATAATGGGTGACAGGGGAGATAAGGGAAGGAAACGTGCCAGGAAGGTTTCATTCAGTCTTGTACACTATACCCACAGCTGCTGTTTCCTCTGAGGTGATGCCTGACTTGGCATCTCCTGCTTTAAAGCAGAGGAGGCCAGGATTGATGGCAGGCCCTTTAATGCCTCTCTCATGGAGACTTTAACATTCCTGCAAAGAGATATCACAGGTCTGGGAGCTGCTTTCTGTAATCACACTTCTTGCAGTAGTGCAAACGGGCAGCTTTTGTTCCTATCACAGCGATGATCACTGTTTAAATTAAATAGAGCTTTTTTTTTTTTTTAATAAATGCAGTTTCACTAAAATTGAAATGTTTCTTCAGGGAGGGTATCAATTTTGGCAAAATTTTCCATGGGAAAGTTTAAAAGCATCTTGGCTTTGTGGAGAGGAATCTTATGAAGTTGAAGTATTTTGGTTTGACTCCATAATTTTAATTGGTGTTTAGATTTTAATTTTTATACTAATGTTACAAAGATAGATATTGAATAGCATAAAATTGCATTAGTATATTTCATTATTTCTACATGATTATAATAAAAATGTTTAGCTAAGTCTAAATCTTGGAAAGTGTTAGAAATCCTTATTTTGGGGGGGGAAAAACTGACATTTCAATTGAGAATGAAAGCAAATTTTAAATACTGAAATTTCCTATTAGAAGAAATTCTGGTTTCTGAATAATTCCTGTAGTAAATTCAAACATTATTTTCTCTGGCTGATCTTTTCGTTCTTCATAGCTCTGCAGCCTTCTGAAAAATCTTGTATTGCATGACAGCAGTTCCCTAGAAAAGGTTGTGTTAAATATTTGTCTTTCTAAATCATAGAGTAGTGTTTCTTCATCTTCCCAGAAATGTAGCCCTGTTTCCTACTGCTCTTTTCTCACAATACTGATTATTTCACTTATATTAATACCTCATGACTGCTACTACTGTCTTTGCAATATATTATAATTAAGTTTATTTTATGGATTAAAAAAGGTGACAGAGACACTCATATTCAGATTCTTATACTGCTTTGGCTCTGAGTGACTTGCTCCATCATAGTCCTCCTGTACGATCTTAGGTGAGGAATTAACAGTCCTAATTTCCCTGAGCACTTTGTGGTGACTTTCTAGCAGCAGCTCTGTGCCTCTCACCAGTGAAAGCCTGTGCTGAAAAATCCTGTCTCATGTAATCCAAAGGGTTAAAAATCAAGGAGGCAAAGCACCACCAACAAAATGCCATGCCTTTGATTTAATAAAGAGATAATCCTCTTTCTATTAGCTACGATAATAATGACTCACCAGTAGTAAATGAAGGAATACACACAGAATGACATCATGTGAACAGCACGGTGTCTGTGGCACTTAAAACGAAGAGGATTATTCCAATATATCAGTTCTGAGCCTAAAACTGGCAAGGATGGATCTGGAGTAAAATTTAACATAAGAAATGTTTATTGAAGCACTGACATGAGAAAGGAATTATATAACTGAAGTTATTAAAAACAATAAGCTCCTATTTCAAAAGCTTTAATTTCAGTAGAATAATATACACCCAGATCGACAGAAGGCTGTAATTCTATTGAGTCATTCCAATGACATCAGGAACCACACGAGGGGATGTGCCGTGGCTTATTGATGTCTGCAAACCACACCCCATCCCCTGGATGGAATTACAGCCTCCATCTTTCCATCTCACACTGGAGACCAGAGGCTCATCTCGTTCTTCATGTGGAGGGAACTGCCCTGAAGTCAGCTGAGTTGGTCTGGACTGACACTGGTGAAAAGGAGTTACAGTACTGATGGCTCACAATTCTCAGTTTCCAGGCCTCCTGCTTTTGTGCTTTATCACAGCAAGAGTTTCCAAGTCCTTTCCATGGATCAGAGATTATTTCAAACAAATTATAAACTGTAGCAAATTAACGCTTCGTTTATAAGGTCTTCATCTGATTTTTACAGATAAAGGACTTGGTTTTTTTGTGGGTCAGGATTGTCCCTGATCACCACAAGGACTGGGTTGCTTTGCACGGAGTGGGAGCTGGGGAGTGGCTGGAAGTAGCCACTTTGTCTAACTTAAATGGTCGTTTTACTGTACTGTGAGCAGAGAGAGGCTCCCAAAGAGAAGGATTCAGAGCAAAAGTTGAGTAAAATACAGGTGAGATGCTCAGGCTGTACAACTGACTCCTGTGTCCCTGGTGCAGGCCTGGAGAGGTTTCTCTGCAGCTCTGGTGGCCCCATCAGGGGTACAGCTGTGTAGGATGCACACCTCAACATGGTCCCACAAAATGCTTCTGAGAAATTCTACAGCCCACCTATTTCTCTACCAGAAAGTGCAAATTATATCACTTGTGTGTTCTGTACATAACTGGGCTAGGTACCAGTTAAGCTTTATCATACTAGCCTTAGATTTAATATTTTGCTATAACAAGTAAGGAAATGTCATTTACATCTAACAGGCCAAAGCTCCTTCTGTTTACTATTCTTATATTTGGGTACTAAATCCTGAATATCTATTTCTGGTCAACTGAATTCCAGTGTGGAGCAGAAGAAGAATAACTCAGAGGTCAATGAGATTCACAGTGGTGCCACTAAGGGACTGGTCCCGGTGTCAACAGCAGTGCCGGGGGGGAGGAACCACCCTGCTCCATTACTCACAGGGTGCTGACAGGGTGTCTTTTATGAGGAGTTTGAAATATTCTGGAATCTGCTCCCTACCCTAGTCCAAAGGAGCCCAGATTTGGTGACTTTCCAGGCACGTTGCAAAAGACATCCATTGTCAGATATCTGGAGAAAGCGAGGACGTGGCTCTGCTCCTCTGCCCTGGGAGTGAGGTTGAAGTGCTGATGTCTGGTTGTTTTGTCTGTGCTGAAACGCCAGCAGCTTCATTACCTGAAAGCTAAATAGAAAATATATACAGATTTGATTACGGAAACCAGGCAATAGGGAATTCTACCTGCAGTTTGGGATAGGAACAATTCTTACACTTGGGCAAGAGGAATTGTTTATAAAGGACCGTCACAGTTTGTTTTCCCTGTGTTTCTCTTCTCCACCCATTTCTTCTCCTCAATGAATGTAGAAATATTTTATCATTCAATGATTTCTTGGTTTGGATGTTGTTTTTTGTTAACAAGTTTCTAAATGCCTGATTAAATTTACCCCACTGTACTGCTGCAGATTGCACTGGAAAGGCAATTACTAGATGAAGCTGCATCAGTAAAAAGGTGAATAAATAAATGAACAGGGAAGATGATGTTTTGGAGCAGAGCTGTAAAACTTCTAAGTAGGGTCATTTTTCTAATTATAGGATGGTGAGGCTGAGGACTCCAGTGCCCAGGCAAAGGATGAAAAAAAGTATGCAACTGAATAAATAAATCTCTTAAAGAAAAAGATAGTTGTCTGCCAAGAAACCTAATATGAAATGTTGAGAGTGCAGTTCTGCAAAAGATTTAATTGGAGATATACTCCTAAGAATATGTAAATAGTCTTTCCATTTCTTAACTAAAAGGAGAAACAGATGCCAGTCCTAAGATGTGAGATCAAATATGAAAAGCACTGAGGCCTCTAAATGTCACTTTAAAAAGTATATAATTAGATTCTTATCTTGCTAAGAGGTTGGCCAGTAGTTTTTCAGTGAAAGGTATAAACTCTTTGGGTATATTTTACCACGAATGGTTCAATCGTCTACTTTAAGTGCAGTAAAATTCAAACATCTAGATTTTAAAATGTAATTTAAAAATTTAAATGGCCTTCAGACAAAACAGTGATATGTCAGTCTTGACTAGCCAGTGTTCTGGCACTTCTTAGTTTGGAATTACTGATCAGGGATCCAGTATCTTTTTAGTGTTTGGGTGCCCCAACAGTAAAAATTTCAGTGATTGTGTGTGGACTTGATTATGAGGTGAGTTACAGATAGTTCAATGAATTTGAGTAAAATAAGTAAATCCATTTTTATTCACTTAAAGCTCTGCTAGTCAACAGAATGTCGGTCCTTACAAATGAAGGGCAGCAGTTCCATGGTGTGGGAGGTCAGTCACTAAATTCCATCTGGTTTTCCCCTGCCTGGCTTCAGTAGGGACCATCAAGGAAAACACTGACCCATAGGGTAAAATTAATGTTGACAGAGGGGATGGCTCAGTCACTGCCTGACGTTGCAATTTTTCATTTGCACGGGGACATTAGATAATTCAACAAAAATTAGTATACTCCACTCTGCCTTCATCAGCAGCCAACAGACTTGAGACCCAGGAGTTTATTTTGTTTGTCTGGGGTAACCGCTCTGACTGCAGTTCTACCAAAAGCCAAGACATAAAATGGTTGTGACATTTACTGATTTTCTGGAATTTGTAAGTACCAGAATATTCAAGCAACTTTCATTCCACAAGTCACAGGTTCAGGTAGGAGGCTTGGTCTTGGGCTGATTTCGTTCAGTTTTGATTACTGCAATAAATCTGAAATTAAACTGAGCTTTCCAACACTGAGTTTCCAGTGATGCCAGGCTAGATTTATGGTTCTGGGAACAAACCATACAGTTTTGCAGAGATTGTGGTGTTGCCAT
The DNA here is from genome assembly GCA_013396775.1 of Cephalopterus ornatus. Classification (NCBI taxonomy): domain Eukaryota; kingdom Metazoa; phylum Chordata; class Aves; order Passeriformes; family Cotingidae; genus Cephalopterus; species Cephalopterus ornatus. Next base: position 1,391,796 of record VZRE01014873.1, read on the forward strand.
AGAATCATAGACCTAAAGAGTATAGTTTAGTCCCTCGGCCTGCTCTATACAGAATGAACCCCACCTAAATCCCTTCTAATCAGATGCTTGTCTGGCCTGTTTTAGAGACCAGTAATGGTGATTCTCCCTAGATGTTCATAGAAAAAACACCCAAAATTAAAATCCACAGGCCAGCTCCTTTGGTACACCCAGATGTATCTCAGTGGCAGTCAGAGTTATGTGGCTGTGGCCCATGCACAGTGAAACCAGATCTTTCTTGCGTTAAATGTTTCCATTTCACTGTTCAAAAACACTTCAGTGACACAGTTTATACAAAATGATGGGGGTAAAAAATGATCGCAATGAGCACATTTCCCTTATCTTGGGAAAAATCTTGATTTAAACTTTAGAAAAATCAGTGCTTTCTTGTTTTTCAAAAGAAATGTCCCACTGTTACAAAATAGTGACAAAATGTGAAATTCCTTGAAACTGAAGTTTTCCAAGCATTCCTAGCAGAAGGTCAGTGTGGTGCTAGAAATGGGATTTTATACTGTTTCCCTGCCCACCCCTGTTCTGTTGGATGTGCTTTTCTTTCATGCTTCAGAGCTACTTTAGAAGGACAAGGAAAGAAACGATGAGTGAATGTCATTGTCTGTGAAGCCATCAGGAAACCTTCCCCTTGCCTTCTGTTGGTTCTGTAGCAGACCTGAACAGAAAACCTGAGAAGGATTAGGGCTGCCTAATTCTCCTGGGTTCTCCTGTGTGGCCTTGTTATCCCCAAACACAGACTGCAGCCTGAGCCAGAGGCACTGCTGCCTCCATTCATCATCCTCTGTCCCAAGCTACTGTAAATCCATGCCATAATCCCAGCCTGCTGCTCCACTGCTGTCCCGTCCTCTTTGGGACCGACAACAAGTGTTTAGCCTGGCCGGGAGAGTGTCTGGGGGGGGGATTTTATTTTTGTGGGGACAGTAGCAGTGACCCTGGTGCGGTGGCGCCAGGGCCAGCGCAGACGGGTTGGCACCTCTGCAAAAGCATCACCTTTGCCTTTGCTGTCTGCCTCCGCTCTCAGATCTCCCACACGGTCCTGGAATGTGCCTCTTGTCTGCTACCCGGCTGGCTTGGGAGGTTTTGAAAAGGTTTAATTTAGCTCTCATTTGAGTCCCTTTGCGCTGCCAAAAAATCTGAACTTTGGTTCCAAGCAGAGCTTAGGAATCCCTGTTCCCAGGAGAAAAGAGGAGGGGAGGACAGGGGAGAAGAAGCTGGGCATTTTAAAAGAGAGAGGAAGAGATGATACCAGATAACTACTTTTTTTTTTTTCTTTTCCTATTTAAAGAGACAGTTGTTTTGTGTTCTCATCTGACTGTGCTGTAACTGAAGGTGAGTGACCAGCTCCAAAATCTGGGGTAACAGCGACACTCTGTGGCCAGCTATGGCTGCCTGGCTGCCCCTGGCCCCGCTGGCTTTTGTAGTGGGTAGGTGACAGTTCTCTGGCTTGTACCTATTTGAGATGTAGAGATGTGCTGGGCCTGCCTCTGCTCTGAGGAGCACCAGCGTGGGTCCTGTGTGTTGCTCACACCAGCCTCCGATGCACGGCACCCCCAAAAGCTCCTGCTGTGCCTGGGACAGAGCATTCCCAAGTTATTGTAAAGTGCCAGAGCGTCTCAGTGACACTGCAGCCGTGCACCTCAGAGCGCAGGGCTGTGTGTGATGTGTGGGATCACCAGCTGGTATTGGCATGCCCAAGGCTCAGGTGGGCACCGAGGAGATCAGGAGAGTGAGTCTCAAGCACTGTGCCACAACAGAGATTGAGGGGAGACCTCACTGCAGTTCCAACTTCCTCATGAGGGGAACAGAAGGGGCAGGACTGAGCTCTGCTCTGTGGGGACAGGGACAGGACCCCAGGGAATGGCCTGAAGTTGTGTCAGGGCAGGGTCAGGTTGGATCTCAGGAAAAGGTTCTTCCCCCAGAGGGTGGTTGGGCACTGACCAGACTCCCCAGGGCAGTGGGCACAGCCCCAAGGCTGCCAGAGCTCCAGGAGGGTTTGGATGATCCTCTGGGGCACAGGGGGTGACTCCTGGGGATGGGCCTGTGCAGGGCTGAGTTGGAATCAATGCTCTTTGTGGGTCCCTTCCAACTCAACATATTCTGTGAACATGTTTATATAGTGCAGCTGTGAACAGTGTCTGCCCTGCAGAGGTGCAGAGCAGAATCAAATTTAAGGCTTCACGGACAGAGCAGGGACCACTCTCTGCCCTGGTGTAAATCACCGTCACTCAGGTGAAATCAATACAGTGTTGGTAAATCTTGTTGTGCTATTGGAAGTCTGGCAATGTTTGGTGCATTGCTTGGAGCCCCAAGTCCTGTCTCACATGGATGCGTAAGAATCTCAGCTTTCATTTTCAAAAGGCCTTGTACTTGTGGGGGAAAGCTTGATAATGTGACCCAAGCACTCTGTAAGGGCTTAAATATCTGGATGCAGATGGAAAATAAAGAAAACAAAATTAAAAAAGGGTGGGGGGAATCCAACATGAGTTCTCTGCTTAGACTTTCAAACTTTCAAAATAGCCTCATTACTCTGGAGACCCTTGTGGCTCCTCTGCTGGATTGAAATGAAACTAAACAATTTGCAGTGTCTTAGGATTTGACCTAAACTTCCTTCATATAATATAACATGGCAATAAATTCTTCTTTCTTATTAGAGAAGGACATTGTTTAAAAGCTGCATGTGCCATTTCCTACTACTCTTCCCTTTTCAGACCATTTCCCCCCCTTCTCAGTGATGTTAGTATATCAACTTCAGTATGTAGAACACAGCAGCTGTGGTCTCTTTAGCTCAGAGAAAGCCGAAGTCTGTGAATTTATAGCTATTGATAGTTTTTGGTGCCATCTCAATAATTGGACAAACAAAACATTTCATGTGTGCATGTAAGGAGCAATTACACCAAGCAGCAGCCCCAGAGATCACATTTGCAGGAAGATATTTCTCTCCTCTCTGGTGCATCTGGGGTGGGCAGTTCAGCAGCTGTCAGGGAGAAGACTCTGGGGCTCCTCAGAAGATCAGCAATGGGACATGTCCAATGATCTTGTTGACCTCAGATGCCAAACATAATCGGGTTAACACACCAAGCACTGAGCTGCACGGAGCTGTCAGCTTATTCCAAAACTAGCACCCCAAGGGTGCAGTCCTGCAGCCTGTTCACCAGCCAGTGGGACTCTTGAGACAGGAGTGGCCCCCTGGAAGTGAGCACAGGAGGATTTCTCCAAAAAGAGTTCTGTAGGAGGATATTGATGATCATTAGTTTACTAATAGCCGCAGGCTAAGTTATGATGGAAAGAACAAGAATAAAGGCATTTGTGTCTAGAGAGAGGAGTTTCACTCTGAAAGTTATTCATGCACTGTGGCAAGGGACACCAGGCTAAAGGCTGTCAGGTTTTCCAGCTGACTGCAGTGTAGGATGGGGGGATGCCACTTGTGTTTATGCTGGAGATGTCAAAAGATTTCAGGGAGTTGGGGATCTAAATTCCAGGCACATCTGAACGGTAGTTAAGTAAAGAATAGAAAAATCTGAACTTGCCCCACAGAGGTGTTAAATATCACGAAATCCTCTACCACCGTGGAATGTAGATTGCAAGGATCCAATTCACAGATGAATGTTGGAACTATACTTCAAGCTTTTATGCTATATACTATAAACTATGCTATACAAAATTCAAGTTTATACTTTGCTGAGAATTGTATCCCCTGCTACTGACCATTTCCAGATGTGAAAAATGTTACTGCTTTTTTTGAAAGTGGTATAAACTCAGACTAGGTGAAAGCCTGACATACACTGCGGGAAGGTGAACTGCTGCAATAATCTGCTGCTGGATGGAAAAAGGGAGCAGAGCAAAAATCCATGAAGAAAGGAAAATGGGGTGGGTGTGTGGAATAACAAGCTGGGGAAACACCCTGGATGTTTGAGCTAAAATTGAACTACCCCCATAAAGATCTTTAGTTAGTTCTGAAATGAGGAAACCTCAGGTTGAATCTGTTCTATTACAACAATGTACATAATTACTTTGGAGACTTGTAGTGATAGAAGATGCAGGTTATTAAAAGGAGGATTGGACCTGCTTACTGGGTAATAAAGAGCCCCAAAGTTTCCAAGGAACAGGCAACAATACTTTGTTTCCATGTCAGTCTTCATTTGAAGTTCTTGTATGCTTCACAAATAGTAATTAAGTTTCAGAATAGCTACTTTACAGATTACCACAATGAGGTGTAAGGAGATTGAACAATTTGTCTAGGTTGACAGAGTGAGTGAAAGCAGAAGGAAAAGCAGGAATACATCCTTGCTTTCCTTCGCAGAAATGCAGTGACCAAAGTACTGCCAAACACTGAAAACCCATTACTTGTGGAAGCAGCATCCCATATGATTGACACACTGGTGCTATTTCTGTATATAGCTTATGCATAGAGTTAGTTATAATTTTCATCTTCCAGGCTTGTATTGAGATTGGCAAATAGGCCATAAGAGGCCTGAAATGGTTGTATTGGTGAACTAATGTACTGCACACCAGCAGCAGCTCTCAACAGCACCCAGTGCCTCCAGGTAGGCGAGCTCAGCTAACGTTTTATAAAGAGGAGACTGCAAAGGAGCTTTCTGAGAAGGGATGCCAAGGTATCAGACTTGTAGCTCAATATAGCCCAGATGCTGCATAAACACCACTCACATCTCACGCTTCATTAACTTCTTTTGTAGATTAATCCATGTTTGCACAGGATGCCTTAAGCCTGTCTGCACTGATCCCTTGGATTCACCACATGCCTTGCAGCTGAGGGCTGGATGATCCCAGTCTTTCAGCAGTTCTGGGAGGCATAGGATGTGCTCTGGCCAGTGGGTTCATGCACATGGGTATGGGCAAGGGTCAGAGGTGTGACTTCTCTGATGCCTCATTTCTGAGAGCTCCATTTCTGCAAAGTCATTATAAATCACCGTCATTCTGCTCTGGCTTGATTTCCCATTTCATCCACTCTGCCCTGGACACCCTGACTTGGAATGCTGTCACACCCAATTACAACTAGGTGGGGAAAAAAAGATTTGGGTTCAAGTGCAGCTAAACATCTTAAATTCATGCTGGGGGACAGATCTTGAGCTGCTGCATTTCAGCAGGGATGTTATTCTATAGCTGCTGAAGACATAGCTTCTGGTTTTTGATTAGCCAGAAAATAGCTTCTAAAAAGCCTGGGAATATAATATGCTGGGAATTCTTCACAGACTGTTTTTCCATTAGAACTGGCTGCCAGCCTGCTTATGAGGCTGTCTGACATCAGGTATATCTTTCCTAGGAAGTCTCTATTATCAGATACTGGTATTATTTTTGTGCCAATGATTGAATTAAACTGTTCTGTTCTTATTTCAAAATGAAACCACTCTAATGTGAAAGCCATGGACAGATCATATCCTTTAATTCAACTGTCCAAAGGCACTTCCTTTTGTTTTAAACAAATCAACCTAAAAATTGAAACAAAAGTTTGACAGTCGAGAGACTGTAGTCCAGAACAGCTCACAAGTTGCAGAGAGCTAATCAGACAGATGTCTGACACAGTGGAAGTAAAAAAGTGATCTTAGTCACACTGATCTAAACTGAGTTAGATGATAAAAGCCATAGGAAGCCCTTCGGTCAGCTCCAGGCTGAGATCATAATCAGCTGTGGAACAGCAGCATTTGGCCACGGCTGCAAATGAGATCTCACATCTCTGTAAGGAGCACCCTGTCCAACTGCAGCAGGGACTTCAGGAGCAAGCAGTGTTTAGGGATTTTTTTTTTGTCACTGACTAGAGTTGAGCAGAGACTGATGAGGTGTTATGCTGAGACACCTCAAAGAACTGATTTTTGGAAATCCTCAAACTATCAGGCTGTTCTCAGGGCTGGCTCAAGTTAGGCACCCCAGAACAGGCATGCAAAATCACTAGTCCCTTTTAAAAACCATCAGTCTTCATCTGCCCAGCAGGCAGATTGGAAAATCAGGCTAATGTAGAAATATTAACTGTGAAAAGCCTTGAAAGTTCTGCAAATCTAAAAAAGGCACTTATTAGTGCCTGTAAAATCTGTGTGCATAGTGCAGGATTTCTTCTTCCACCGAGCAGTAGAACATGCTGTCCTTAGCCCTCATCCCCATGAAACTGCTCATATGCTGTAGTTATGAATAGTCATTAGGGGAGGAGAACTGTCTTTGCAGTTTTGGTACTCAGCCAGCCAGCCCCCTTGCCCTTATTCTACTAGAACTGCTGCTGACTGTGCTGTGCTGCTCTTGAGGATGAATTATGACAGAGAGGGAAATACTTGTGATAATGATGCAAACTGAAAAGGGCTTGGTTCGCTTTAGAACTGTGCACTGGGTTGTTTGGGAACCAGCCCAAATGGGCTCGAGCCACTCACACAGATCAGTTTACACACGTTGCTCCCAGTGTCACCTCCTAACAGGACTAATTAACATCAGAGAGATAATTTATTAAACATTTGACTCCGCTTTGCAGTTAGAGACCACGTAAATAAGAGTTACCCTGGAAACGTTAAGAATGACTGTGGCACGTTAATACGACCCCACTGTACTTTCAGATGGATTCTAGGAACATGTAAAAAGGTGTTGGAAAATCCACTGCTGGAACCGAATACACTGTGATACATTTATTCAGGAGTTGGATTTTTTTCATTTCTGTCTCTTTTACCTCCTCCCACTCATCCTACCTGTGACTCTCATCCTGGCACTCTGATGAGGACTGTAAAAATTCATGTGTTGGCTTTGAGAGGCAAAACGATTCTACCCATCTGTGATGGTATTAACATCTACTAAAAACTAATGAAATGGGTGGCATTATGATGTCAGGAGGATCAGAGCCAAAGGTGGTTTTCTGAACGGAGACTCTGCCTGAATCTCCCCAGACTGCCCAGCAGTCAAGGAGATTATATTCTCAACTGTTAAAGCTGTTTACACATACCAACCAGCACTGACTGCCTCTTTGTGGCAAGTTGTTTACATGAATTTATTTTGGGAAAATTCCATTAGACGGGACCAAGATTTCTCCATAAATCATTGAATTTAGCTTGTGTACTGATAAAATCTGGTTAGTCATTTATTCTTCTGAGCAGCATTTAGTTAGGAGTGTTCATTATTTGTAAGGAGCAAGTTACATGGGTAATATAAAAAAGAATGGATTGCCTATGGCTGTTTTCAGGGGTGGGTGTTTTAGTGTGCTGGGAAAGATGTATTAGAAAATGACCCTCCTTACCAATTCATCTAATAAAACAAAGGACTCATTAACTGGAGTCACAGACCTGATGTATGCTCTGAATTTTGCTAATTTAGCCAGCAAAAATCTCCCAGCGAGACACTGAAACTGCTTTGAAAGTGGTCCTGCAGGTCTGTTTGCTGTAGTCTGCATGGCTGTGTCCTCTGGAGCAGTGGGGATCTGGCTGAGATCTTGCTGCTGCAATGCTCAGTGCTTTCTTAATCAAAGGGCTTGATGCTGTTGGACTGGGCTGCAGAGCCCAAATTTCATGCACTAGCAGAGAGTTTTCACAAAGTGCCATTTACCACATCACGGGAGGGACATACAGAGTCTGAGAGGACACAAAATTCATTCCTTAGTTTTCAATAGAAACTTATTCTTGCTCTGAACTAGCATATATGTGCTCGCTCTGCAATTTCAGGTGAACATACAACGTGTCTGAAAAAAAAAATCTCAAAAATCTTGAATTTACAAAGCATCTTTCTGCTGATCTGTGACTTCTTTACATTTGCTGCAATGCATTCATATAGCAATAGATCATCATTGTGCAAGAAAAAAAAGGCCCAGAAAGCAAAGCCAGGATCTAGTCATGAGTTATAATACAAAATTCTGGCAGGACCAAGATTTTGGTTGCTTCATTTCAAGCAAATGGACCACGGTCAGATTCTTTGTCAGTACAACGGGAATAACTTTTTTATAACTGTCTGCATCAGTTTACACGAACGTGGAATTTGACACCTTGCCATCAAATGGAAGGTGGCTTTTCATCCTCTAAATTCACACAGACATATTAATCCAACGCTGAGGTTTGGCATAATCTCTAATTTTATATAGCACATTTCTTCTCCAAGTGCCTCACAAGTATCACTCAAATGCAGCCATGTCTGGTAGGGAAGTTAGAAACATTCCTCAATGCTCACCAAAGAAGGCAACTTAACGCCTCCTTTCATTAAAAATAACATTAATTCGGGGAACCACAGTTGCAATTGTGTTGGAAACATTCAGTCACTCAGACTGAACGGCATGAAGCTCAGTTAATGAGGTGTTTAGCTGCTCCTTCCAGAGCAGCTCCTTTATACCTCTGCTTCAGGCAGTTTCTGTGTCTCTTGGAGGATTCTAGATCTTTACCTTGAATTAATAATTTGCACGTAAGAGGTCATCCTCAGATGTTTCCTTATTGTAATGACCACTATCGGTAAGGACAAAGAGGTTATACCTGCTGCAATTAAGGCTGTTTCCACTGAAGTTAAATGATAGTAAACAGTTGGCTTGAATGCTCAAGAGCAAGCAATATTTTCTAATGAAAGGAATATTTCTGACATTTGACATACCTGGTGATGTTGGATTTCTTGTTCCACACGGTTTTATTTTCACCTTCACCAGGAAAACTAATATGCAAGTTATTGTGTCTGCTTGTATGTCTCAGTCAGCAAGTCCTCTGAATAAAATCTCTCTGCATCCAAATAACTCAGATGAAGATTCAGGCTGTCCTCCTGAGAGAGAGGAAGAAACACAAAATCCCACCTTCTAGACGATAGGAAAAGGCTAGGATGACACAGGTGGCTTATAAATTAGTCTCTGGATTAATTCAGTCAAATAAGAGGATTTAAGACAGACTAGGACAACTGGAGTGAGGATGTTTGTTGTCTGTGCAGGCAAAGGAGAAATGCAGGATGAACAACCCTCAGGCTCCCATAAGCTGCTTCTTCACACGTGAGGCTGTGGATGCTGATTCAGGGCTGAGTTTACCTCTGCAGAGGCAGTGGCAGCAGTGGATAATAGGAAGTGGAAAGCAAGTTCCACACGTGCAGGTCCTTGCTGGACCTGCCAGCTGCCACACACTGCTGAAGTTTAAAAGGACTTTCCCACGTGAGCAAGAGCTTTATTTCCCACCTGGGCTTCTTTAAGGACTTCCTTACCAACCTTTCCCTGAGAAATGCACAGAATCAGCCTATCTCCCAGCCAGCTCAGCCCTAAACTCTGCTTGTTTGGTCCAACCAGCTTTAGGAGCTCACCTAAAGCCTGTGGCTGAGGCCAAGCTTGGGTGTGAAGTGGACCCCAAAAGAGAACACTTCCCGCTTTCACTCAGCCCAGTGCGGGAAGTCCTTGAGTAGCAACAAGCTTCAGGCCAAGCAGTTACTTAATTTTTTTTCTCCCCTTATTGATTGTTTGCTTTTAAAAAAAGATTCCCAAATCCGGTCATCATGAAAGCACTGGATGGATCCAGCTGTAGCGAGGGCAGGATTTGTGTGAGTACCTCCACAGAGCTCTGCCAATGCACTTTTGTCCTGGCCAATTCCTTCTCTTCCAAGCCTTGGCCTCTCCAACGCAGACACTACCAAGTCAGGAGGAACTGAGACGTATTATTAGGTGGTTTTGAGCTGTGGATCTTTGCCTATGAAAATGCTGTGCTTGCTTTCTCCCCGACCCAACACAGCGCTTGCACTGGGCTTCCAGAGGCAGAAAGTGGAGCAAGGCTAAGTGTGACTAATAGGGAAAGGAAGCGGGGAAGAAGGGCCGTGTTCACACCACTCTCAAAATACACCCTGTGGTGAGGGCCCTGCCTGGGAGTTCCAGGGGATGTTCTGCTTTCTAGAGCATTAGGCAATGATGTGGCTCCAGTCTGTCTTGGGGATTGGATTCCCCTCGCTGGCTGAATGTGGAGACCTCTGTCTTTATTTCAGTTGCTGTGCTGTGCCTATCTCCCCGGTGTCCAAACCCACCCCAAAGAACAAGGAGGACCATTGTGGCCTCCCCAAGCACAGGGCTGGGAGGTTGAGGAGATCCTGGCTGTTCTTCCCCTGAGGATTCCCATCCACGTGTGCTGGGGTTTGCTCTATCCGGGTGCCAGGCAGGGGCTGAGAGGCAGCGTGTCCAGTGATATAGAAATAGAACTGATTTTCTGTGTGACTTTTGGGAAAACTCTTCGACATCTCTATTTCTCTTCACCTTTTTTTGCCTTTTACACAATCATTAGGGTAGGCCACTGGCACAGAATTGCTTGTATTAGAGAGGGGGCTGCTGTGTTAGGAATGATGAGGCATTAAAGGTCATGTTCTTCAAGCTGGAAAATCTCACACTGAAATGAGTAAATGCAGAAACAGGCAGAGTCTGATGTTTCACCCAACAGATAACAACTTTTAACTGATTCAAATTAAAAGATTAGGGAAAACTTTGCCTTCCTAAAAAGCAACCAAAGTAAAGATAAGTAATTAGAGGAAGGCTATCTATTAAAAAAAAAAAACCCAGAACTCACAGAAAAAAGTTTCCCTTATGGCTAAAGGCATAGGCTATAAAATAGAAAAATTTTTTTTCCCTTCACAAATCATTTAAACATAAGTAAGAAATCAGTAGCTCCCTCTTCAGAAGCACCCTAAGGAATAAAAATGCAGTGAATCATGGGTATTTATTACTAGTCTGTGTGTCTATCTGATGGCAAGCATCAATGGCTTCCCTTACACAGGGTGCCCAGGGGGATAGAAGAATGCAGGGAATAGCTTACTAGTTTCTGTGTCTGTCTGGTGGCAGAAATCCATGTTTTCTTATAGAAGACACTGTGGTACTGCAGGGGCAGCGTTTCGGAGTGTGTGCCTGGCTTTCTGGTGGCAAAGCACAAAGTGGGATTGAAATGTTGCCGCTCAGCCACGCCTGCTGTGCCAGCAGGGCACAGTCCCTGGGCTCAGCCCCTCGCAGTGGAGGCAGGAATGTTTGCCAGGCAGGTTTGTGGGGGGAGCCAAGGACAAGCATTGGGAACTGAGAGTGCTGGGGGGGATACCCAGGGTTTAATAACAGAAACAGATACTGATGGAGGAGTTTATTCTGCCACGTGGGGTGGGAATACAGGTAGAAAGAATCTTCTCATATTGGTTGGTGCTCCGGTTCAGATGGAAGGACAATAAGGCATCAAATGCTGGTCTTGGGGCATCTCGCTGGTTTCCAAGCTGCTTCTGTGGGAATATTGTCAACAGGCAGGTCCCAGTACTCGACTCCCCACATAGTCCAAGCTTCACAAATAAGAATAGAGAGTCAGAGAGGGCCAGAGCCAGACAATCCCAGAGAAAGAAATACTTTATCCATAATGCTGGGTGATCTGTTAAAGGGATTATCTCTGAAAGTGGTTTTATTTTATCTGCATAGGCTTTGGAGAGGGACTGTCTAGCAGGTCATGAGCATCATCCAGTGATCTCTCCATGGAGTCCATAATTTCTGTCTGAGCTTTAGCACTTTGTATAAAAGTTACCACATTATATCTGTACCACAGGGTAAAGATACGGAGGGTAATTTTAAATGAGCTGGTGGGGACAAAGAGCAGTTTAGCTGAACTCAGAAGGGGATCGTTTGCCCTTCCAGCACCACTCTGCCTCTCTCCTGCTGGACTCCTGTTGCTCCATGAGCTCGGTGGTTTCCAAACAGGGCTGCTGTCTCTGCTTTACATCCCAGTGTGACACACAGACATATGCCAAGTCTTGATTTAAAGACTGTAAGTAACAGGAATCTTGTTCAGCCCTAGATAAGATACCAGAGCGATTAAGTGCCCTCATTGTTAAATTTGTGCATGTTATTTATTGGTATAGACACAGTCTCTAATGTTGACATTCTGATCTTAAAGGGAAAGGGTTTCCAAAGACTGTGGCTGATGCTCTTAAACCTCTTGGCTTCTTCTGAAGATTGCTGATTTTTTTTCTGATAATAACAGTGCTCCAAGGTCTAGGCAAGAATAGCTTTTTTCTCCTTAGTTTGGTTCATGCTTCTATTCATCATTTCCTTATGGCAAAACATAATTTAAAAAGCAAGCCATATTAAATTTTGTTCCTGTAGTGATTTATTTTATTTTCACGGTGTCTGGAGACATGATGTACTCCCATCCTCTCAGAGTGGCCATTAGCATTTGGCCTGGCTGTTTCTTGTGGAAAATCATAAAAATATTTGGTGAGCAGAAGAGATGCTAAGTGCTTTGGTGGTCTGATCAGGGAGGGTATTTAGGAAGACTGCATGTTTTGTTTTGAATGAAATTATTAGCTGTATCCTTTTCTGATGGCAGAGACACAAGATTTGCGGCGGAGTCCTGCAGTTTTCTTTTAAATCATTATTTTCACTTAGAATGTTTGAATGTTTTGCATGAAACTCCCAACTGGAATGTTTTTGGTTTTTAAACTACTGCTGGTGTTTTGGTGAGGGGTAAATAAGCATCCTGACAAGGCAACCGTTGGAGCAGGCCAGGAGCCAAGGCCAGCTGAAATTTCATAACACAGTTAGAGGGTGAATAATTTCCAGTGTCATAGAAGATCAGGAGATGTGGATAGTGGGTCTGAGTCAAAGGACTGGAAATCAACCTCAGCAGGCTCTGGATCAGGCAAGTAAGAGAAGAACTGGCCAGCTGATAGAGGGCAGCTTCCCAGAGGATATTGGGAATGTTTCAGATGTAATTGCTTGGGTGAAAACCAGCTGTAATCAAACCCTGTGAGCACCAGAAATGTCCCTTTTCCTGATGTCGTAATAAACATTGAGCTTATAGGGAATTGAAGGTACCACATCGGTGAAAACATGCTCCCTTAATTCAGTTTTAACAAGGAAACCAATTTTTTTCTAGTTTTTTCAATGCTTCTGGTCTATGGTATTTTTGAAAGAAAAAAAGTTCAGAACATTCATAAATGTATTGAAATCAATAAATGTGAAAGAACAAACTCAAGAAGAGTTATCACTGAAATTATAGTAGTAGGACAACTGTAGCTTAAAATATTCAGTTGCTCAATATCAAATTAACTCCTACAAAATTAAAACCAGGAATTACAGCAGATTATTGGAAAAGCTAAATTATTTCATTAAACTTGCAGATAAACTATACAAATCCTCATGAAATATTTAAGAAAATGGTAAAAAGTAATGTTCACTATAAACACTCTGGGACATGGCCACTTTCAGAGTGGCACATGGAGGGTAATTTTATAAATAGCCCCGAGTCACTTGAGGACCAGACATGGAATTATTATCACCAGCACTGGAATTGCTGTCATTATTGCAGTGACCTAAAATAACATTATGCTGCTCCTTGGCCACCCTGTAGGAGACCTTGGATCTCAACATATCCTGATTTATTCTGCTTCTGTGATTTCTGCTATGATATTTTCTGCATTGTGAGAGCAGAAGATTGGAAGAGCTCGACTCTTCCCTTGGGCCTTTCATTGCAGGCTCTCAGCTGACTCAGGGCAGCATTGGCCCACAATTTCATGGCTCTTTCCACAGTGGGAATTGCTAAAGGAAGCTGAAATTCCAAGTTGGAAGCTCAGACCTTCAGTTCTAAGCCAGAAAGAAGACACCTTAGGGAAAGTAGAAAACTTGCAACACACAGTCAATATTTTGTCCATATTTTGTATCAGTCCCTATTCCATATCAACCCCTTTGCACTGCAGTCCCTGTTTTCTATCTGTAACTAATGTATATGCATACACATGCATGTTTTGATTTGCCACTTCATTTAAACTCCTCTGTGCTAAGAGAAATACTAATATTTATTTCAGAACACTGTAAAGCTTTTTCTGCTGCAGTGTCTGCTTTCTGATTCCAGGAGAACACTGTCATGTGAAAGAACCTATTCAAAATCCATTGCATTCCCGTCCTTTTAATTTATGCAGCCAGATTCATACTCTAACTTCACATATCAGTTCTTGTCTGCTCTTGAGTTCATTTGCTTTCACAGCAGACAGAGCTGCTAAAGTAGCTGCACACATACCAGCCTTCTTACACTGGAATGATATTGTCCCTAGGTGGGTTTCCCTATAATTGCCACAGATCCTCCCAGAAATTCTGGCAGAGCACAGAGCACATCACAAGTTCAGCACATGTGAGACGATGGGATGATAAAAGCCTGTTTGTGCTGCTCTTAACTCAGTAGGAGTAATAGCTGATTCTTCACATGCCCAAAATGAAATTAAGGGGGCTCCTCAAAGAGGTTGTGGTTACACGGTCACTTTAATCTGGCATAAATCTGGCTGCTGCTGAAAGGGGTTGTTCCACCCCTCTCCCCCCTCTTTCTCTGCACCCCGTCACTTTTTTCACCCACTCTTGTCTGGCACCAGGGTCTCTCTGGCTGTGCAACACATTGGACCACAGAATGATCCAGTTGAATATCAAATCAATTAGCTGTATGCTTTTTTTTTTTTTAATTTAAATCAGTTTCTTAGAGTAGCACAGTCACATGAATGCTTGTGCTGGTGTAAGAAATGGGTGTCTGGGGGAAGAGGGAGTGGAAGAACCACTTCTTCAGTAGCAGCCATTGAATGATGGCCCGATTAGACTGGCAACATCCAACCCACACAAGTGAAACTATCCAGGCTAGGCTGTGAACTTCTCACATTCCTTGGCAACTCCTCTTCTTCTTTCTCATAAGCCCCTTCCCATTTCTCAGTAGCCACTGGGCACTGAGGTTTGCAGGCACCTTCTGTCCTGGGAATCCATCTCTTTAGCAGTAAACACAGTTATCTGGGTTGCCTTCTTCTTCTGTTTGTAATTTCTACAATCCCTCAGCAGCCCTACTCCCAGCATGTCAAATTAATTCAAATTTCTTGTTTGTTCTCTTTTTTTTTTTCCTTTCTACCACAATGTGCATGCCATCCTAAACTTTTCCAGAGGCCAGTCAACCAAAGGAAAACAAGGTATTTTTCCAAATTATCTAAACAATGAACATTTCAGTTCTGAGACACAGCCCAAAGATCATTCCCCAGTTCAGTGAAATATTGTCCTAGTTCTGTTGGGCTTAGGGGCAAACACACAGTATACAGTTGAGTTATCCCAAGAGCAAAAGCAGTGCTTCAGTTGTGGCTCCTGGGTTTCCTCCCTTCCAAAAGAAGCAATCCGTGTTACATTGTGCTTGGCTCCGGCTGCGTTCCCGCCTGGCTGCCTCGGCGTGCGAGGGGTGCCAAACCAAAATTCCTCAGCTCCCCTTCCCAGCCCACCCCTTCCCCACCCGTCTGTGTGGGAATGGGGAGGCCACTGCTGGGACCTGCCACACCAGCAGCCAAGGTAAGAGAAGAAAGGGAAAACTCCGACTCCCAAACTCTGCCACGAGAGAGAAATTCCTTGCCCACTGCTCGGGCCGGGCAGGTTCAAACCCACGGCAGTGGGAACTTCTGTAGCACCTCTGGCTTTTTCTTCGCTGTGATGTCAAAATCCCATGTGTGCAGCACATTTGCACAAGACTTAACACCAGAATGCACTAGCAAAGGGATGCATCAAAACAAAGAAAAGTGTAGGATCATCCTGGAAAGACACAGATTCTCCCAGGTCAGTGTTTTGCATTCGTCCGTCCTTGTTTCAGTTTTATCCCAGAGCTGATGATCATTACTGCTGGTTGGTTGCACCTTAGTCCAGTTGTCTGGTGCAAAACAGCTTAAATTCCACAAGCTTCATCCTCTACCACTCTTTAAATCATAATTGGTGAGACTCTGTGATATTTTATCCCCCAAATCAGCCCATTCCGAAGGGTAGAAGGATTCAGGTGTGAACACAGATGTGTTATAGTTTTTCCCCTGCCACAGTGGAGGCCGATACGTGATGGTATCCATGGAGTCAGTGACTGTCCTGGCTTGTAACAAATGAGGGTCTGACCATTCAACTTAAAATCCCTTCTTAGAGAAAAAAATTATCCTGAAAAAAGGATTTATTTTTAGGTGGAACCTCCAAAATCAGCTTGGTAGGGCTTGCCATCTTCTGACATTCTAGTAAAATCTGATCTGATGAGAAATACTTACACTGTTAGAGTAAAACTGATGACAATAAGACTTACAGCATTATGTAATTGTGCTCTCAGATAAATCATACATAATTTAACAAGGGATTCTACAAAACAAACTGAAGTTTTCTGCAGAGAATTGTCTTCATGGTTTTAGTCAAAACACAAGGGAAAGGTTCTTAGCTTCTTTTTTATTTTACAGATTTTCAGAAAAAAATGTGCTCTTCCTCACATTTTCTTTTTTTTTTTTTTTGTTGGTAGCTTGAAATGATTTCTGATTCTCTGAATTGCCCTAGTCTGTTTTATTTCCTCGCTGCTCTTGGAGCTAATTTCTATTTCTTTGTCTCACAAACTGATTGTATTTGTATCATCTCCAGACAGGTCACAGGAGGTACGTTGAGTGCACACTGGATACTTTGCACATCTGGTTTATATCCTGCTCCACTGAGCCACTTCCCACCCCACAATGCAGGATTTCTGTATCGTTGCCATATATCAAAGCAAAAGAAGGATGCACACAGACAGTGGAGCTAAGTGGACACAGTACATGAGACACAACTAAAAATTCAATTAGCTTAAAATAGCCACTTTTCTTTTAAGCACAGCTCCCAGTTCCTGCAGTGGAGTGATACTGAGGAACACAACGTAGACTTCTCCACTAGGCAAAAAAGGCCAACAAACTCAGTGTTCTGGGCTTTCCTTGCAGGCATTTGTATATAATCCTGAGAGACTCAATTTAGGGACAGGAAAAAGCAATTTCTATTAAGACAGAATCTGTGTTGGGGTCTCATTTTTCATGATATGGACTAAAGGAGTGCTTGCTATACTATCTATTTTTGTAGGTCTTTTCTTGGGGACCCTTGGACCATAGTTCAGGGGCTTCAGCAGAGGGGTAACATCCTGTTGGTGACCAAAGGCAGTGGGAAGTCACACCCTTGGTGTCTTCAGTCTCCCCCTTAGGAGATGGGAAGAATCCTTCTCAGTCAGCACAGGGCAATAGCTCTGGATCAGTGTGAGAGGACTGAGCTAACAGTATGCTCTGCTACACCACCACTGCGGGCCAGGGGATCCTCAGAGCACGGCAGAACAAAGCACTTTATGCTGCCCTGGGCTTCTCTGGGTCAGGCACAGTCTCGCTGTGGAAACGTTTGTCCCAGGGGCAGGTTGGGGTTGGCCTGTTATCAGCAGCAGAAACTGCTTTGGGTTCATCTGTAAGTTTGAACAGATCTTGGCTCAGACCTGTCGGTGTTTCAGCTTCTGCAGTGACACAAGCCAGGCAGGGCTGCAGCCATCGCTTGATGTGATGACTTGACGCTGTTCTGAGGCAAGCAGGCAATGCTGCTGGACGGACAGACTGACTGACAGCCTGAGGGACGGGCTGCCTGACTGCCAGTGCTGGGCAGCCCCGGAGCAAAGCAGGTCCACGGCTGACCGCAGTGTGCAGCCCCTTGTAACCAGCCTGTGAGTCTGCAGCGTCACAAGGGAATCAGGCATCCCAAAGATCAGCTCTTGTAATGGAAACTTCTGCTTCCATAACCTCTTGGGTTTCAGAAAAAAGTCCTCTGGTTGTCAGACCTGGACCCTGGGATGGTGTGACAGGAGTGGGAGCTGGCTCAGGGATGATACGTGCTGGGAAGAGGGACAGCACCAATTGTCATTGTCTCCATCCCTCCATCCCCCCAATGTACGTGCACACCTGCACCTCCACACACCCAGTTTCACTCTGATTTGCCCCTGGATTGAATTAAGCTGAAGGATCAAAGAGCAAAGCTGGGACAGTTTCCACACAGAGCGTAGACGGGGCTCTCAGAAACCAGCCCAGTGTTTGTCCCTGCTGGCCTCACCTGATTCAATCAAAACACAGCCCAAGGTCTGCTCTTCCAGCCCCAGCTCCCTCCCGTCACACCCCCCTCAGCTTTCTTCCCACTTGGGCTCCTTCCAGCCTTGCCCCATGTGCTAAAAAATGTCAGAAAGTGCAATTCCTTTTTTTAATTTTCCCTGGAGTTGGCATTGGAGCTGGAAGCAAAGACGTTTCTTTCTGGTCAGAGAGGGAATATCTGTTCCAAATGCTTTTGAAATAGGCACATCAAACTTTATGATACTCCCTTTAGAATAGTGGATTCCTTTTTCCTCATATAAAATTTGGAGCAATTTTCCATGCCCACATCCATGCAGACTGCCTTATTTCTGGGTTTGAGGAGGCTGAGTCTCCACTAGCTGAGCAGTGCAGAGTTTCCTAAGGTGAGCTTGCATTTCTGGAAGCATTAAATCTTCAATTTAAGCATGAGCTTCTATTGAAAGAATGGCTCTTAATAAAGAATAATATATAGTTATAGAGCTTTTTAGCTAAATGCAAACTTAAAAAACTATTAAGCTACTTTATTTACGGGTTTCCTCAGAGAGTGCAGTTCATTACTCCACCCTAAAAATTTTGGGACAGTCGAGGTGATGTATTTGTAGTTCCTAAGTACCCCAGCCTAATACCAATCAGTGTGGGCAGTGGCATGCATTGTCTGTGTGATAGCAACTGAGACCAGGAGGGGAGGTCTGGAGGTAGTAAACTCTGCTCAGGAGGCAAATGAAGTGAACAATGTCTGAATGATAATGTTGTGGTAAATGCTGATCTCCCTGATTTTCAGTAACCACTACAACTGCTTGCAACATCTCATCAACTCTGTCCCCAGCGGGGTGAGCACAGCCATTGCAGCCCAGAGTCAGTGGGTTTGGCTACATAAAATACAGCAGCATTATGTGGGGAGATGTTTGCACACTGTGTGCCGTAACAGGAGCTGAGTTTTAACGGGGGACATTAGGCACTTTCGTAACTGAATTCCAAAAATAAAAGGAAGCTACCAAAAAGTGCATAGGGTAATAAAAGCCTGTCACCTTTTGTAGTCCTTCTCCACTGATAATGTCTTGTATCCATCTCTTGCAGGATAGAGATAGCAGAAAAGCAGGGGTGAAAATAAATGAGACACATGTGTGGGCTTAAACTGGAGCAACGGTTAAGGAAGAAGTGACCTTGCTGTCATTTCATATATTTTCCTGTCTTGTTTAAGGAGTCATGTTATCAAAAAGCACATTTTGGTATTTCTGTTGTCCCTGTGCTTCTCTCTCTGTGCTGGTGATTTACTGTGTGTAGCCCAGAGCTGGAATCCATTTCTCCCTCTGCTCAGTTGGGTTGTTCTGGGCATGTGTGTGTCCTGATGTTCACTTCAGACCTACTCAGGACAGAGTGTGGCTTGTGGCTTCAGAAGCAAAGAGGTCGATGCACACGGAGCAGAATTAAAAGCTTGAGAATAAATTCACCAAGTGGCTTGAACATTTGTCATCTGTGGTAAATAGGAAATAGATGGGCAAGTGAATTGATGGAAGTAGCATCCTCCTACTCCTGGACAGCTGTGAATTTCAGACCAGGTGGGATGATTCCTTTCCAAAGCAGAACTGCAGATGAATCAGCAGTCTGAGGGTGTCAATAATGCTGCAGCCCTCAGCCCAGTCAGTACGTGATCCATGCTAGAACCAATCTGCTCGAAATAGATCCCAGCCAAAGTTAAAGCACTGCCCTCTGTTCAGGGCTCTCTTTGAAACCCACCATCAGACTGGTTTCTTTGAGGGAATTCCTCTTTGTTTCCTGGGTGGGATAAAACTCTGTGAGTCCCTTTGGGGTGAGTCAGCTCCAGGTGCAGCTGGAATGATGAGGACACGGGCTGGTCCATGGCAGAGACATGAGACAACCACAGAATACACCCTCAGACACATTGGTAGTGTTGGGTAAGAAAACTTGGACCTCCTTGGGCAGTTTAACCGGAGCTCTGGAGGAGGCTGTGCAGCTGATAAAAGCCCCCTAAACTGCACAGAACTCCCCTCAGCTCACTAAAGCTGGTGTGGAGAAGACCTGAGAAAGTCCAGGTCACACTGAGAGCTTGGGGTGAGAAAAGGAAGATTTGTCTGGCTCCAGAGGTCATGATCTACGGCATCCATGAGCAATTCTGTACTGAGGCTGCATTGGAAACTGCCACAATCACACATAACAAGCTCTGTAGGTCTGCACCAATAAGTAAACGAATTGGCTTTCTATCAGCTCAAGGGATTTTGGTCTTTGACTCTATTTCTGTGACTGTTCACTTGGCTGAAACTCATTGCATTGAAGTGTCTCTTAAGAAATGCTTTTAGCCCCAAAGCCATATTAATATTTGAACAGTTTTTCTCAAGCAGTGCAACAGCTGTGCAGTGTGAAATAAAGGCATTTTTCTCTCTTTCCCTGAGCACCTCTAAAGCATCAGATGGTAAATGGAGAAGAAGAGGAATTTTTTTTCTGCTGACTCTTATATAAAATACCAAATATTAACAACCCACCACCCAAACCTCCTCTGGTGCTATAGATTTGATCTTAGCAAAACTTTGTGTATCACTGAAATGCACTCAAATATGGAGTACTTAAAAATAAATTACTCTGGGCAGAGAACATTCTTGAAACCCCTAATTTCTGCAGCTGGAATGCTGAAATGCGATTCAGATCCATCCACTGTTGAAACATAAGCTTAATTTCTATCATTTAGAGCACATTAAAATATCTGTAAATATATACACGAGAGAAAATAAATATAGACGCGAATCTACTGCATTTATTTGCTTTGCTTTTGCTAATAAATGAGTTTGTTGCCTAAAATCGTGGTTTTCACAATTAGGAAATAAAAAAATGGATGTGAATGGTTTGTGGGGCCAAGCTATGGTCAGGTGTCTTGGAATCACTCCCTCCCTAAGGGCACAGGCAGGATCTGCTGTACACAATTTATATTTCAAGTTTTCCTTTGAATCCTGGGGGGGCTGGAATCACGTTTTCTAAGCGGAAGATGAGATTCTGGTTCCTCCATGTGACTCTGGGAGGTGACCAGTAGCAGTTCAACCTTGATCCGTCCCTGTCAGTTGCTCCCAGGAGGAATTTGCTTTGGGAACATGGCATTTGAAAAGATTTATTTTATTTCAAGTCCCTGTTGTTTCATTTTTAGCAAGGTGAGGAATCCAACACACCCTACTCTGGGTAGGACTCTTGGAAGGGTTGGGATGGTCCATGAATGACAATTACATCCGCAGCCTCAGAGTAAATATTCAATGGCTTGTAACTAAGGCATAAAGGAGTAGATTTTATACAGTTTGGCCTCAGATGCCTTGTCATTTCCCAGTAAATTAAAAAGGCTTCCATTGGACATATAAATTTATTGTGCCAGTATTCTTCCATGATTGCAGAAACAGCCTGACCCTGTTTGCTGGAGTGTTCTGTTCCCTACAGATAACGAGAGCCTGGTGCTGTTCCTGTGCATTCCATGGCACCAATAAATTGAGCACAAAACCCTTTCTGTGGCTCTTCCTGGGGCTGTCACTCAGTGTTGCTCTTTCTTTTGTACTGTTTTTTTCCTCAGAACCTTGATCAGAGTCTTTGCCAGAGGAAAAAAAAAATGCTCTGCTAATTACTTATGTGCTTATAAGCCATGTTTTGATAATAGAAGCATTGGAGTTTATTACTGATGCTGGAACTAATCCTATACAGGGTATGGGAACTATATAGAAATCCATCCTGAATGCATTAAGTGGAATATTGAGCTCTGACGATGTCTGGATAGCAGAAGTGCTGTGAATTTGGTAATCCAAGCATTTTGTGGACTGGATCCTGGTCTCGGTTTTATAGACACTGCAGGCACATATTCAGAGTCACACCAAAGAGTTCAGGAGCAAATCTCTAAGCCAGGTACATTCTGAACATCTGAAGCACTTTGCTGAATTCAGTTTTTGAGGTCATTCAATAGTTGCTGTTTATTCTGATAAATACAAAACGAACCAATGTTCTGCCTCACTTTGCTCTCAGATCTCCTGTATTGAAGGCCAGCTCACTCAGTTTAATAAATGTATGTGCACGATGCTTGTCTTATATAGAGAGATGCCCAAATGGATCCTTAGACCCAAATGCCCACAAACAGGAAAAAAAAATGCACTTCAGCTGATCATCTCTTTAAAAAAAACCAGACAGGTAGTACCAAGATGAGCTTGAGATTTGGAATAATCGTAGGGCTTCAAACTTGTGGTTTCATGTTGAGCCTACACTGGGCTGACCATGCTGCTTTGATAGAATAAGGATAATTTTATTGGCTCAGAGTTCATCGAACCTTTTCTGCTTTTTACTGTTTTTCATTTTGGTACACAGCTTTGCCCCCAGACCTGAAAAAGGATTAAAATGCCAGATAGGAGACAGATCACTCAGCATTTCTAATCACATACCAGAAACCTCAAGACACATAGTTCTCACAAGGTTTTCTACTCTTTGTAGACCATAAAAGGCTCAGATAACCTTCTAAAGTCCACTCTGATCTCTTTAGTCATTAAAAAATAAGTTTTTCCTGAGAAACTAAACTAGGTTCTCGCTGCAGTGATTGGATTCAATCAATCCAATTTCACTCCACTGCTTCAGAAGTTACTTATGCATTCATTCACTGACAGTAACAGAAGTCTTCATTCAAAACAACATTCTGACAGATGAAACAAGGCTGGAACTATTGCAAAAAAAAAAAAAAAAAGCCCTGGAGTGCTGCAGGGAAACATTTCCATATATATTATTTCATCATTTCATTTCAGGTTCATGTTTCAGAAATGCTCCAGCTGTTGTGGGTGGAAGAACAGGCTCACCTGCTCAGCCTCCCTGAGAAGGAGGCAAATACTGAATCACCTGAACTGCAAACTGGTAAGTTTGGTGTTGCATTTTCCATTGCCTTCACCACTACGAAAGTGAATTTCAAATGAAGCAAGTGATTGACCTTCTTTCAGTGAGCTTCCTGGAAATTCCAGCCTTAGTAAAGGAGCACTTCTGGTGCATGTTCTCCTGCAAGGTAAGGCAGTCTGGTAGAAACAGCCAATTATTTGAACTGCCAAAGTGCTTAGTGCCATTAGTGTAACTACTTCATGTCCTATAAAACTACTTCATGTCCTATTTATCTGTCTGTGATAAAACCTTTCAGTCTTGGCCTTGCTGAAGAAGTTGATGCTTTCAAAAATTCCAGCCTTTGTGTTTTTTTCATTGAATTGTTGTGTGTTTAAATTAGAGTTGATATTATTTATTTGCTCTTTTTAGAGGCACTGCATTTCAGGCCCTGGGCACAGTCTGCCTTTTCAGTACAGGTTTGCACAGCACCTAAAACCCAGTCCCCTAAGGCTGGTAAAGATAATAAATGTAGGAAGATAATGTCATGCCTTGAAGAGTGATGCTTCTCCCAATGTGTTAATCTGCAGCTTACACTTGGGGTAGCTGAAGGCAGATCAAATGGGACCTGCTCTGAGAGGGAAGAGCTTCTGCAAACACACAAAATCCTTTCTTAGGATCTGCATTTGAATGGCAAACAGTAAAAAGTCACAAGCCGCTACAATGTGCTGTGTAGGAGCTCTCAACCATTTCTTTCTGCGGCATAATGAAACACAACCAGGTAGCCAGGCAGACACCACGCTCACACCCACATTCACAGCAGCCTGTGATCCAAAAGGGGAAAAAAAAAAAATCAGCCATTTGCTGAGAGTCTCTTTTTTTGTGGTTTAGAGGTGACTTTTCATTTCCAGCATCTGAGCTGAACGTTTTAAGAAAAGGAGTAAAAAAAGCAAGGGGGGAGAAGGAGGGATGCTGTGTTTTGAGTCGCTGGGGGCTGTGATGCCGAATATGTGCAGAAACAGTGGCATCTAGTGGGCAGGTCCTCAGCTGAGGGAAGGCAGCAGGCACTGGATATGGAGCAAGTCAGCAGTTGAAGCTGTTGGTTATCTTTCTCACTTTCATCGGTGAAAGTTTTCCCCAAGTCTGTTGTAATCGTTTTCTTTAAAAGCATTTGGAAATCAACTATTTTTCCAGCTTTCCCACCTTCAGTATACAACATTCAAGTTACTTGTTCTTCCTATTTCATTTATATTAAGCCCTCTCCTGGCTTCCACAGGCAAATTCTAATTACTTAATATGATATAGATTATCATAAATCTTCACCCAGTAGGAAAACTAATGGTTTGCATGCATGTATAAAAGCCCAGCATTTTTCCCCAGGATTTCAGGCATGGACAAAAATAAACCTCCAACTAATCCTTGAACACACTCAATCTAGTTCAGCTTCAGATGGTTTCCAGCACAGCTTTGAAGGAAAGATCTGAGAGAATAAAATCACACGGAAAGCCTCTGAAACAAAGCTTCATTACACCATTTCTGTAGCTATAACTAAGTATAATATTTATGCCGTGTTTACTTTTTATGCTAATCGTGTATGAGTTTCTTCACTGCTGAGTCATAATAAATGAGCTAATGTATTTATACCTGATCCTAAGATCCTGTTCTCTTATTAGTCCACTGAATTATGTGTAAAATGCCATGTGTGTGTTATGGACATGCAGAAGTGTATAATAAGGAGGATGAGGAGTTGCTACATCCATGGCAATAGTCTAAAGCAGACACACTCACACATTCACTCTCTCTTTAGCCTTCAGAGTTTGCCAGTGGTGAGCAAACTTAGGAAAGTCGGCTGGGCTGGGCTGGGCTGGCCTCGCCTCCTCTTCTTTGGCTGCCTCCCAGGGAGGCTGAAGGGTGCTTCTATGTTTACTTGCATGGCCCAAATTAATTCGTATGAATGGAAGACTTGGTTCCTTAAATCTGTCAGAAAAGCTGGATGTCTTAAAAAGCATCTTGAGTATGTTCTTCATGATCCCAGGATTCCAGAGAATCCAGCCTAGGGATTTTTTATTTTTAATTTCAAAATTTTCTGTTCTCTCTCTTTTTCTTTACACTTTTTTCTCCCTTTATTCCCTGTGTTTCAGACTTTCCTATATGGTGTCTGCTGATTTTCTTGCCTTGATGGACCAGGGGGTTCTTCAATGGTCAGTTCTAAACTAGAACAGAAGTGTAGATACTTTCAAAAGAGACTCTGCTTTTGTAAAGAAGCTTAAATGCTGAATTTCTAGAAACACTGGTAATGGTTTTGATTTGAACCTGAGTGCAAATATGAGTTGGCTCTTTAGCCCATTGACTAGATGAGTGGGCTAAAGACTATTAACACTATAGCATAATTTCTTCCCTTATGAAGTGGGAGAGAACATGGATCATTGACCTGAAAGTACTTCACCTTTCTATGTTTCTGGTTTTCTCCTTGTTAATTAGATTTAATAATACTTAACTTTTCTTTTGAGTTACCCATATGAGATCCTTAGGCCCTAATGTGGAAAAGCAAATTTAGAAACAATAAACAGTCCCTATTCCACATGTTTGTCTTAGGATTAGCTCAGTGTTACTGAGGTTGGCCTAGAAGCTCCTATTTAACCTTACCAGTTCTCTAACAAATGACTGACTATAACTAGGTGGGAGTTCTTTTATTTCAAAGAAGTACTTGCAAATCGACTTTCACAGGGTGAAAGTTGGCATAATTGGCATCAGCATGAATTTTTCATTGTGCAAGTAAAAACAGAGCCAGGATTTCACCTAATGACTTTAACTCCAAGAGATATGCAAATTTGGATCGGTGTATTGAGAGTATTATGAATGAAGCCCACAATAGAAGCCTGATTATGCTTTTTTACACTCCCAGATTTAATCTATGATTTATCTTGGCAGTAGGGGAAAGCAAGCCTTTGATGCTTTGAGATTTAAATTATTTCCTTGGAGTCATCTAGGAGAGTTCTCTTACTGGAAGGAAAGTATAGTAGAAGGACTGTTGATCCATTCCAGCCTATCCAAAGCTCTGTAGCAGTAATTACCTTATATATCTTCATAAAACTGTGTTTTATTTTGCTACCAGTCCTCAGGCTCTTAGCGTGACTGCAGTGAGGAGCTCTGAAAGTTACTTTGGTCCATTCATGACTAATTCTCTTGCCATTACAGATCATAATAGTCATGTAAGAGCTATCAAGAAACTTTTCACATTGTTTTGCAGATATCCTATGTTTGCCATCTGACTGTACAAGATACTCTGTTCCAAGGCACAGGTTATAAAGGCACACAGGCAGGAAAGGGTTGGCTGGACACATGTACCCCTCCTGGCAGAATTCTAGAGGAAAAGGATAGTTGTGTAGAGAAATTACAAAATTATTAGACTGCACTATAGTGATTCCCAGCTGCTGATCCTAAAAAGTCCTCTGATGTTTCCTTAGAACTTGGCAATGCTGAGCCTCACTTCCAGTGATTTTTGTCAGCAAATAGTATGGGAGACTAAGGTAACAAAATTATCTGAAAATGGAATTGAGCCAAGCTTTTATTATGAAACAATGCATGAAATACTCATCCGGCGATTAAACACAGTGTTGCGTAAATGTTATGTCTTCATGCAATATTGTTATTTAACCTAGAAAACTGTAATTAAGGATTCCTCCAAAGTCCAGAAAGCTGGCTGCCTCTTCGTGTTGATATTCTCCCATTTTCTATGGACCTCTCCCTCTAAGTTCCTCGTGCTTCAGACAGTCTAAAGCTGTGCCCTTTAAAGGACTAATCAGGGATTTATTCTTGCCCGTAGCTCAGAAACTGGGGGAAGCCCTTGATTCATTGCAATCATTACTGGTAGAAAATATATGGTGGTCTATAACATATGTAACCACTTGTAGCTAGCTGGAAGTTTTGCTGTATCACTAGGATTGCACTGTATTGCAAAGAGGTTCAGCTCTACAATGAGCACGTAGCCAATGCAGGAATAATCTTGTCCTCCTTAACACAGTCGTAGTATAAATCCATGTGCCCATGAGATCTGCAGAAAAAAAACCCAAAACATGATTAAAAACCATGCTGGCATTGGCCATACTAATAACATCTAAAGGGCTTTGAATCATTTAAGCACTTCTCTAACAATAATTCTTCACAGTGGCCTGTGAGCAGCTGCTGTGAAGAATTCCTGTAGCTAAGTGAGCCAGCTCTCAACTGTGCCTCAGCTGGAAGATTTTCTGAAAACTGCCAACTTACCTCCTAAGGCTGAGGTTTGAGAACTTTATGTTTTTGTTTTTAAAGAAGTTTCAGACCTTTGGCTTGCTGTGGATTAGCATAACTCCATTGAAGTCTACCACAACACCCAGATTTTTAAAGGTATTTAGATACGTACAAATAGCAGAATTTTAAGCAGACAAACTTTCTGTCTCTTGAAACAGATCAGCCCTGACAGACACCATCTCTGTATTCTCCTGCTTAATAGCTTTTGAAAACATGGAGCTAAATCTGCAACTTTTATGTTGAAAAGTTAACTGGGAGTGATATAGCATCACTATTGTGGGGATGATTCAAATTTATCCCAGTTGACAAATTTTAAAGAATGCAGGAAGGCTTCTCCTGTCATAAAAATGTCTAAATAAATGTCTTATATATATATAAAGTAAGTATGCACTGTACGCACAATATATAATACCAATTGCAGGGTAGGCAAAAGCATTAGATTGGATGCACCAGATCCCTGTTGCAGTGTGGGAGACAATGTGGATTCAGCCAGTGTTCAAGGAATTGTTCTTCTGATCTCTGCTCCAAGCGCTGGAGGTAAAGCATATACTCCTATTTAAAGAAAGGAAGAAGTAACTTTATTATGTAATCACTCCATTCTAATGTCACGCCAATGAACCAGCAGAATTTTACAGCTTATGTAAGAGCAATTAATTTACCTCTTAAAATAATCAAAGAGAGTGAAACAGCGTTGCTAGTCAGCTTGCCCCAACCTAGCAATATTTAACGAATTACATCATCATCATCCAGATCAGGAAAGGTGCCAAGCAAGAATTTTACAACAATATTCATAAATTTGAAAGTCTGCATACACATTTCTCATTTGCGTATCGACACAGAAGCCTCTGTTGGTCCTGAGGGCACAGAGGATTCTCACAGATAGGTCTGTTGTAGCCTCTTTTGAAAATTGATTCCTGCTGATTAAAGAACATTAACCCCTTGTAGGATCGTGTGGCAGAACTCTAAGGGTTCTAGTAGGGTAGCACACATCAGTGCTGACTGGTCTTTCTGTGATAAATAAAATAATGTGAATTTCCCATACCAATTTATAAGGAAGGGGTTTGGTCTAAGCAGTAACTTACCGAAGTAAAGTGGGCTGCGTATCAAAAACTTGACCTCCTTCAGGAACAAAATTTACTTCTAAAAAGCCCCAGTCCCAGTGCATGTGGGCTCATAAGCTTTGTGAACAGTAGATACATTTATTCCTAATGCACCCCACTGCTTTGCACAGCAGGCACTGTTGGAATGGAAGCTGCAGCCTAAACCCTTTTCACTGGCCAAATATTCCCGCTGTCATCCAGCTCCCTGCTCTTTGTGCTGAGCAGAGGGTGGGTACCCTGGGTGCCAGCAGGCAGCATTAGATTCCTGCCTTTTACTGGGCTTTCTCTCCTCACAGCACAGGGGGACTTGGCTCAAATCCCTGCTGAGAGACTGCATTAGGAACTGGCAGAGAACAGAACTATATGACTAAGAAGAAACCACGTTATAAAAATCAGGATCTCAGTGAAAGCAAGATTAAAACATGCTGATAACATAAATTACATTTTTTTAATAAACAAAGGGGACAGATCTTGCTGTCTGTAGCTGAACAGGGGTTTGACTCCAGCAGCACTGTGGAAGTCAACGGGTGTCACAAAGAATTGCAAATTGCATTCCCCAGCTCAGCATGATCTGGCCTAGCACAAACAGCTTTTGCTTAAAATAGATGAACAGAGGTGGGTTCATCCCAGAAATCATTTCATTCTGCTACAAAGCATCCATACAAAATCAGTTTTTCTCCTTGAGCCAGTGGTAGAACTGTGCACAGGGATGCAGCAGCCTTGCACCTTCACTCACAATGGACAATCTCCATTTTCCACATGGCAGTGAGGGTTGGCTTTTTACCAGAAGATGTTTCCTTTTCTACTGAAAACCTTGACATTTAGTGAGCAAAACAAATACGCTTAGGTTCGGACGTTATTACAGAAGGTCAACTTTGCTGTCTAGGAAAAAAAAAAAAGGTTGGAATTTCTCGACAAGTGTTTGCTCCTAATTGAGTAGGATGGAGAGTGGTGAGGACAGAGCAGCAGAGTCAGTGAAACAACACTTCTTTAGCCCTGGCTCCCTCCTCTCCCCACAAAATATCATAGACTCATAGAGTGGCTGGAGTGGGAAGGAACCCATAAGGATCATCAAATCCAACTCACTGCTCCTCACAGGATTCCCTAAAACTAAACCATAGACTAATGTTGCATGTCTGCTTATAAATTCTTGCAATACAGGATTTACCTCAATCCAACTGTTTTACTGCTTTATTTACTTTGTATTCAGTATGTGCTATATTTACTATATAACATTCATCGTGGTGGTATATTAAGCACGAGCACAGATGGGAGCTGTATTCCTGCTAATTTGCAAAAACTGCAAGGCTCATTTAACAACAGCTTAGAAACCAACCCAGTCCTGAGTGTTGTGGGCAGCAGTGAAGCCTTGTGGGTTTTGGCCCTGTTGTGCAAGCCTCAGTGTACAAGGCTGTTAACAAGTGTGGAGCAACCTCCTTGTGACAGCTTTGTTTGTCGTGGTGTCACACCTGACAAACAGTGTGTTCATCCAGAGTGGTGCATGGCCAGCTGGGTTCTTCCTGGCTGGTGTACAATACCCACTGGAAAGGGAAAACCAGGAGCTGTCTCCACAGTCCTGGCACAGTCTGAGCTCAATCCTCAAGCTATCTAGTGCTCCTCATGTCTTACAGGGTTCAGAGGTGTTCAGTACCTTGCCAAACTGAGCCCCCTGCACTCGTCACACACTCACAATCCCTTGGTGCTTCTGGCTTCTGTGGGGTTTGCCTCTTCAGAACTGTGTAATTTTAGCTCAGTTTATTTACTTTGGAAAGAAGCAGGCAGTAATTTTAAAATACCTTAAGTACCCTTAAGAAGTGCAGAATTATATGTTACATCTCGTCAAAGCAAGTAAAACAGAAGGCCCTTTAATTCTTTTACTTTTTCTTTTGTTGTAATAGAGTTTAGTAATAAATATGTGTAGATATCACATGCAAACCCAATGCTGCTGCATTAAGCCAGCAACTAAAATCTCCTACAATATCATAAAAAATCATCCCATCTGTAGTATTCATACATAAGTGAATGCAAGTGAGTGATTTTAAAAGCTAGTTGAGAACTACCTCGATCTCCACACTGACCACTGACACCTGCATCTCCTCTCTGCCTGCAGTGCAGAATGTACTGTAAGCAGAAGACATTTCCTGTTATTTAGTTTTTCAGGAACAACCTGATGAAATCCGCATTTCTATGAATGAAAAGCCACTTTCTTCTCGCTAATTCGATCGGCGTTTTTGAACCGCGATAAACAATCTGCACGTTCTGCAAGCGAACGTTTCCTGAGCGACGCTCAGCGCTTACGGAACACTCTTTGCAGCAACCGAAAGAATGTAAAGGGGTTTTTTAAACATGTCATGGAAGAACTCAGCAGCTCAGAAGGGTGACGCTCATAACATATTGCTTGGAATTAAATCTGTAGAAACTTAATGCTAAGCACAAACGTTTTGGGGGTTTTGGTGTTGGGGTTTTTTTGGTTAATGCAGTTTAATAGTAAAAGTCAAATCACCCTCATTGGCTCATCAGGGAAACCAGCTTTTCTCGGTCTGCTTTCACGACGAGTTCTCAGAAGCTGTTTGGCCTCTTTTTCAGGCAAAATCGGTGAAGTGTCTAAAGACAGAAAAGCAGAATTTAGTTCTGAAATGATTAAAAAGTTTGTATTTTACCTGTCAGTTGCAAAATTAAGTGTCTCCAAACCTGATTTTTGTCTATATACAAAGTGTTCTTTCATTACAGCGCCTTCCTAGGGGATATTGCATTCCAGGAGATAGGAGTGGAATTTTAAACCATTTTTATACTTGTGTTTTCTCTAGTGCTACTAATAGAAAGCAAAGCCTACATATTCATGTTACTATAAAATGAGGAAATATAACAGCACCATCTAACCACTGGCATTAGTGACTCTTCCAACTCTTTGTCCTTTTCTGTGTTGCTTTATAGGATTCTTTTTCAAAGTAATGACTTAGATGTTGAAAAGGAGAGATTGCAATGAACATTCCACTTGCAGGACCTTGGAAAAATAAGATTAAAATAGCAAGCTAGTAAAATTAAACTTTTTGGGTTTACAACAAATTACTACAGTGTGGTGATGCAGAGAGTTAAACACCAAATACAACAGCATGATCATTACAAATCAAACAGTGGAAAGCCTGCAGTATAAAAAGTTAAGTATTAAAAATGAAAAATACGAAAATATATAAATAATGAAAACTAAAAAAGAAGGTTGAACTAATACTGCTTATACACTCTTCAGCTCTACATACATACACAGGTTTGTCGATATAAACTCCTACCTGTAACAGTGGTTGTCAGGACCAAAAAGGAGACAAGCACAAGAAACTTCTTCATTTTGATTCTGCTTTCTCTCAGTCTGTTCCAAAATGGGTAACTCTGACCAAGGCATTCGCCTATTTGAAGCAGCTACGTCAGTCACAAATGTTTGATTATGCTTTAATTTGAGTGATATTATGATTTTGAAAACAGCTGGTCTGAAGGTTTGAATTAGTCTATTATCTGCACACACATTCTCAGCATAACTCTGTTCCTGGGGGAAAGAAAATAGAAGACCTTTTTTCCACTTCAGGCTTTGGAGTTACAGTGGGTATTTTAGATTTGTGAAAATAAAGCACATCACCTTACATTTGGCACAGGTTTTGGGTGCCGAAGGTATATTATTGTTTTTAAAAGAAACAATTGCCTATTACAGAATGTTAATCTCAAAGGCAGCTGCAAATCTTTTTCAAAGATTGTCTGTAACTTTTCTCCAGCAGAGAAGTGCATACTAAAGGGGTTTAACTCTAGCAAAGCCCAACTATCACTGCTGAGAAACGCAGCAGAGTTTTTTATCAAATTAATGGAATCATACAAGTGAAAACTCACATAATTCCTCTCTTTGCAGGACAAGCTAGTAGAAAACAGGATTATGTCCTTACTAGTAAACACAGTGTGAGGTAAGGATGAAGGTTAACCAATGTCACTGCAAACAAGTAGTTTCAGCCTTGAGAAATGTGACTGTCTGGAGCTCTCCTGGGCAGTGCCATGTCGGACATAAAAATCTAAAAGCTAAAAATGTGGGTGCTGTGGGCACAAGGGCTTGACCAGAGCGAAGCATGTGAGATGGGGATGGGGCAGTTCAGGGGTCAGGCTGTCCTGACGTGCTTTTCTGACAGGACTTTTCTTGGAAACCTGGGTATTTCCCACCTGTGGAGCATTTGCGTTTTTCAGCCTGTGATTTAAGATAACAAGACGCTAAAAATCCCAAAAAAATGTTGGGTATATTGTATCGATATATGTCATTGGTTAAGACACAGTTTTGAGAGTGCAAAAACCTGTAGCTTCTAATAGCTACAGGGGAAACAGCCAAACACATGAGGACAGAATGAAATTATGGGAGGAAACATTTATGTTGGGCAATAAAGGCATAACTCAGGGGGGACCGCGTTGGACCCCACAACCACCTCAAAGGAGGGTGTAGTGTGGTGGGGGCAGTCTCTTCTGCCGTGCCTGCAGTGAGAGCACCAGAAATGGCCCTAAACTGAGAGAGGGGAGATTCGGATTAGATATTAGAAGAATTTTTCACTGCTGGTGTGGTCCGGCACTGGAAGAGGTTGCCCGGGGAGGAGGTGGGGTCGCCATCCCTGCAGCCGTTCCAGAGGAGCCGGGTGACGTGGTTTGGTGGGTTAGGGGTTACGGCGGCAGTGCTGGCGGACGGTGTGACCGGATGATCTTAAAGGTCTCTTCCAGCCTTGATGATTCCGCGATTCTACGACGGAACGAAATTACGGGGAAGAGCATTTATGGTTGGGCAATCAAAGCACAAACAGGGCGGTCTCACTCGGCCTTCG